>JAGQAX010000010.1:28379054-28936554 GCA_019142605.1 Cephalopholis sonnerati | reverse complement strand
CAGGCAGATCAACTAAGAGCAAATTCTTTGTAGGGCTGAAGTGGATCTTTACAATGAATAATTAATTTTAATGAATTAGTATTCTGTCATATTTATATCCTAATTATTAATGTTTATTTGGGAAACATGATGTATAATTTGGCCTTCAATCCCCAGTTTTATCTTTACATTTTAACCACGGTTGGACTGAAATTAAATCTGTAGGTTGAGTTCATCCAATGTTGTGTACAGCTGCTCGTCAGTGTTTTCCACAAGTAATTTCTCTGCTGTGAGTCTTGTATATTTCCTGGCCTTTGAAGTTCCTCTGAACTTTTATCCAACAAATATTCAGTCAAACAAATGTTCAAACACTTACACAGATCTGTTTGAAATGCATTTTTTTTTCCCGTCCTTCCTTATAGGTTTCCCTCCTGCTGTGATCGACGCAGGGAAGGGGATGAGCGCTGAGAGCAGGCGGGCCTGGATCGAAGAGAAGAGTCTCATTCTCAAACAGACTTACTGGTAACTGAAGCCTAAACAAACCCCCCTCGTTTAACTTTGCAGTCTGTCCTCGGCGCCACTACAATGCCTCATTCACCCTAAGCCCCGTCCCTCATTCTCTCTCACTCGTACTGCTCACTTTCATTCTGGATGATATTGATTTTTTTTTTTTTTTTTTTTTTTCCCCTTTTTGTTTTTCTTCCCAAATACCCTGCTTCATCTCCTACTCATTCCCCACGCTCTCCCGTCCAGCGAGATGCCCAATTATGACGTCCTTATCCCTGTTCTGCTGAAAGAAGGCATAGACGAGCTGCCCAATCACTGCAAACTCACTCCAGGTAAGCAACCAATCGGGAGGCAGAACTGCTATAAGATCCAAAACAGTGACTTGTCTGTGTTTATTGATCCGCTCAGTGGAGGTGAGTCAGTTATTTTAGTTGAGTCATTTATCACAGAAAGATAAAAGATACCACCAAACCAAGGATTAGCTCCCAATTACACTGTTGTCAAGCTATTTGTGATAAGAATCCTTGGCACCAAGGTAGAAAATTAATACCACCATCTGAACACTACTAAATTGGGAAACAAAATTGGCCGTTGTTGGTCAGTTAGACAAATCTAGCAGCGATTCTGGCAGGTAAACAATCGTTATTCAGAGGGCTGTTCACTTCTGAAATGTGAGCTAGTTAAAGGAGCTGGTGGATTTTTGGACAACTCCAACCAGTTTGGACAAAGCGTTACTGTCCTGTCATATCTGGCTCTGTGAGCTCCAATTAAAGGAATTTGTTTGGTATGTTTCATTATATCTCTCCTCTGCTGCTTTTGAAGCTTAACTTAGCAGCGCAGCCCAGGGGGATGTGAGTCAGAGAACTTTCATATTAGGGCCAAATGAGAATGCAAACAAACTAATTTCAAGTGTGGTTTTGTCATAGAAACAGTTGTGGGTGTGATGCTGATGTGTCATGTGGGAATGCGCCATTGAAGCAAATTTCGCAGCTTCTGGGTTTTTTTTTTTTTTTTTCGCAAACGGATTTGAGATCTGCCTCGCTCTCATAACCTGCAGGCCTGTTAGTGAGTGCCCCGCCCCTCCTCCTCTCCACAAAGTGACAAATGAAGAAAACTTCTCCTGGGCGAACTTGCAATTAGTTTCCCAACTGTTTAGAATTCATGAAAAATGCATGACTATATTTCTTTGTGTTAGTTGCTTCGGTGTCCTGCTGTTTTTGGTTCCTTACTTTGTTGCATTCTTTCACCACCTTTCCTCTCCCAGGTGTACCGCTGAGACCCATGTTGGCTCACCCTACCAAGGGTGTCGGGGAGGTGATGAAGAAATTTGACGAGGCGGCGTTCACCTGCGAGTACAAATACGACGGAGAGCGTGCACAGGTGTGTGTGTGTGTATGCGTGTTTGTGTGTCCATAGCTGGTGAAGTGACAAAGTGCAACTGTTTGTTTTTCTTGCGTTTGGCACCGAACATATGCCTGCTGAATTTTGTATGCATATACCTTTCGGCTGTGTTCTTTGAGTATGAGGTATTGCTGTTTTGTGACTCCCGCTGCGTGTCGACTGTGTGCAGACATGGGGTTTTGGTACAGTGTGTGTATGTGTGCCTGTGCCTATTCTTTTAAGATAAACAGTAGTGCTGCTTTTGCCCTGGGCCTGTAGGCACAGAAAGCTACTTCTGCCATTGTGGACCAGGGAGAAGGAGGGGGTGGGGTGAGAGATGGGGAGAGGTGAGGAAAGAGGCTGGAGACAGTGAAGGCAAGACACACAAGAGGGAGAGGGAACACGGAGACAGAACGGAAGACAGCAGTGGGGCTGAGGAAATTTCGAGAGAGAGAGACATAAAGAGACACAGCAAGAGAGAGATTGTAATGTAAACCCCTCCAGCTGTATTGTTAATTTTGGACAGTCATGCCAATAAAGTGCCTTTGAACTGAGCTGAATTGAGAAAAAGGGAGATGAGCAGAGAAACAGAAACAGAGAGAGAGAGAGGATGGAGGCAGAGCGAGAGAACCCCATGACGTCCTCCTCTTCACTCTCCCTCTCACTCTCTCTGGTCTCACTGCAGTAGAGGTTACCTCGTACAGCCAGCAGAGGGACTCTTGATACACCGCTCAGTTAAACGCTCCCCCTGTGTGTGCGCACGTGTGTGTGTGTGTCTTTGTGTTCAGATTTTGTGAGGCGCCGTAAGAAAGAGCGTGTCTACGTGTGTGGCATTTGATGAATCAAAATAACTGCATGTATTCATGGAAGTGTGTGTCCCATCTAATCATTCATGGAAGTGATTGTGTGTGTATTTCTTTGTATTTTATGAGTGTATTTATCAGACGATGCTCATTGATCAATAGAACAGAAAGAGCAAGAAAATGTAAATGAGCAGGAGTTGGCCTATTTGTTGTCCCTGGCTGTTGAAAATGCACTGTAAAATGGAATTTAACAACATATCTTGTAAAGTTAATATGTATAAAGTAGGAACATGACAACAAACATGGTGCAAAACACAGTGCGGTACAATAAGACCACTGTTAATCACATGGCAGTGTGCTATAGTACATTTAGAAAGGGCAAATGATTAAATAAAGAAAATAACATGAGGGATGAAATAGCAGAGGATAACAGGACAAAATAATGACTACTCATATCATATGGTTTACATTTTTAGTAACCCAAATCTTCAGCTGGCCAGTGAAAGAACCGAAAATATTGAGTTTTTTAGTGCCAAATTTGTACATGTCATGTCGATGCCCCCATGCTTAGGAGGGATCCCTCCTCCAGGATGGGCTAACATACAGTATGAGTTGTACATTAGAGAACACAGAGGTAACAATAGTGACATTATACCATGGAGAGGAAGAATATTGTGTAACAGGATTGCAAACATATATGAGGAATATGAATCTGGGACCTGTGTGATTTTGGCATTTTATTGACCAAACAATAAATTGATTAAGCTAGAAAATAATAAACAAAATGTTAGTTGCAGCGTTAGTATGCCGATGGACCGCCAACTCACCCTCTTTTCACCTACTTGGAAGGAAAATGACAGAGCCCACCTTCAACAGCTTCACGTGTATTCAGAAAACCATATTTAGATACAAAAACGATCTTCGTTGTTGCTGTCAGATGGCATAGTAAAGTCCATACTGATTGTTTACTGCATGTACCACACACAAGTTGTAAATAAAGGCAAGCTTTAATTGGTTGGGGTCCAACTTGTAGTCTGCCAAGTCGCAGCAAGTTCGCCTGATCAAACGGCTGTGTAGTCTGAGCAGAGGCGGCATTAACCAAGTATTTTTCATCATTGACTGAATTCTTTTAAGTGATGGAAAAATCCAAAGGCTGTCCCTCGTTTTGACCGATTTAGAACACTGAGGGTAAGCCAACGTAACTTAAAGTAATTCAGATCCCTGTCCAGTTAGTGGCATCAGCACATTAACAATTGTATAGTCTTGTCTTTGATCTCACGTGCATGACCTTGTTGTCTAGCTGGCTTTCGCCATCGCATTGATAAGCTGTGTCGCTACATCCCATCGTTACATTAAAGTCATGGCAGCCAAGTGTCCACAGTTTCTCTGCATGGTCGGTGTCTCTTTTCTCTCCATGCCCTTATAAACATGGGGCGTAGAGCTGCGAAGCACAGTGGAACAATGCTCTGCCACGTTTCTCCTCCAAGTGAGGATATAGAATATTTGCAGTTTGCATAATCCATGTGAAAGATATACACATTTTTTTTAAGAGCTTGAAGACCCCATCTCTGAAGTGTATGTTATGTAAGAGAGCCAATATAAAAAAATGGAATGGTCATATTTAAGGTGTGTTGATTGATTAACAAAGTCAACTCATGCATAGACTAACAAAGCATGCCACCTTAGAAGTTGCTGGTAGCTGCCGGCAGTAGCCTTTTAAGCAACACAGTGAATTAAATGTTTTCTCAGTCTATAGCTGCTGTTAACCAGTGTAGATGAAAAGGCAGCAAAATATCCTTTCATTTTATAGTTATACAGGACTAATGTATGTGAACTTGCCAACGCAGGAACAGGGGTTACATAACCTTCAAAACAAGTCACAACTTAACTGCATACAGGACGTGGATGTGCTGCGGTACTTTAAACAAATGGCACAACACTCAGTCTTATAAATGCATAATCTCCGAGCTCGTTTTGTATATTAATTGTTAACAAATAAAAATGAATGAATGAATGAAAATTAAATACATCTTATCATATTTAAAGAAATTAAAATGACCTGTAATAATAGATAATGACAGAATTTTTACGCCCCTGTCTGTCAAAATGACAGACAATGAGAAGGTCTAATGCCACCTCTGAGTCCGGTCTTGGCATTTTGTGCACTGGTAGTGAATTTAATTTCGTGTCTCCTGTGATTAGATAGCACTTTTTCTGCCTTCAGTGCGTGTATTATTCACACATCCATCCATCAGACTTTATCATCCAGTCTCAGCTTTGACTTTCAATATGAACGTTGACTAGTTTTAATTTTTTATTTTTTTTCCTATTTTGTGTCTGCTTAATGTATTGTATTGTGTTTTTTATTTTCCCCCACAGATTCACATTCTAGAGAATGGCGAGGTTCGAATATTCAGCCGCAACCAGGAAGACAACACCAGCAAATACCCTGATATCATCTCTCGCATTCCCAAGGTAAAACACTTGAACACATAGAGCGCTGCAGCTCAGCCCTGTGGGAGAGAGGAGAGTCAGTCTGAGCTTTGATTGTCAAATGAGGGCTTTTACAGCGGTACGGATAACAACGGCACACATTTATCTCTCTTCGCTCTTGTCTTTCATTTTGCCTATTTTTCACAACCTGTCTGTCATCTGTCTGGTTTCCATGTGCCCACTCCTCCTACCTGACACTGTCTGTCTCGATTTGAAACCTCTCAAAGTTTATTTGTTTCTTTGCTTGTCCTTACCCTTTCTTGTCCTCTCGTCCCCCCTCAGTTACAAGAGCTCCCACTGGCCATTACATTTCGTTTTTTAATTTGGAGCATTGTCTGCTGAGGATGGAAATATGAAACCAGCTTGTCAGAGAACTGCATCTCTCTAATAGATAGCAGAGACACTGGTTGTTTAATTGCAGCTGTGGATAGGCTTGCCAAATTAGCGAGCTTCTGCCTGCGTGGGGAGAGAGGAAGAGATCACCAGCACCTGAAGCTTTGGCAGTTGGCCTGGGGTTATCTGAGCGCGCTCACTACCTTGGCGCCTGCTGTGTGTTTTTCTGCTTTAGTCAGGAACTGCAATGACGTACCAAAAAAAAAAAAGCTGCTCTCTCCACTCACTGCTATCTCGTTCACTGTTGTTGTTGTTGTTTGTGTCAAGGTTGTCACGAGTTGTCACAGATGACACTTTAAAATAGTTTGGAAGTAAGATACGTGTTGACTCTATTTCCTCGTTTACAAAATTGGATGAAGACGAGCGAGAGGGAGAAGAAGAAGGTGCAGGATGAGGGGTGTTAAGCAAAACAACCAACATGCAACTTGCTGACATGGGGATGTTTTTTTTCATGCGCCCAGTATTGGCATTTTTCATCTTGCCGCTTACTTTTTTCACAGATATCATCCTTATTTATTTGTTTACTCATCGCTTCTACAGCACTGTCAGAGCTGTGTTAAATTATAGATGCTTCTTGTTCACGTTAGAAGCTTTCCACTGGCAGGGCACTCTTGTGGCTCAGGGGTTTATGGTAGTGATTATAAACAGCAATGCCCATGGTTTGAGTCAGGTCAGGGACTTTTGTTGCATGTTGATCCCCATATTAATTAATAAAAGCATAAAATTGCATACCAACAAAGGGGCATACTCGGGCTGACGAAATTAAGCCAACACATTAAGTGCCAAAAACTGCAGTTCCTCAAACGGCCACTTGAGGCTGACTCTAGAAGTGAATCAATCCCCATAGACACACCCATGTTAAAGGATAAGTCCAGCATTTTGCACTTTGAGCCCCATTCCTGGTTGTTTATGATGGAATAGAGTGGTTAAGACCAAAATCTTGATGATTGCTCCTTCTCTGACAATTCGAGAGAATTTGGCTTTCCCCTGCCTGGCTTAACAATGCTGTCTATGGCCATGTGTAAATCTGTCCTAAAACCACCTTAAACGTTCGTTTTCAAAGCCATGAAACTCGCCGAGTGGTCAGTGGTGTTCGTTAATGTTCCCACATAAAAATCGTAGCAAACTGTGGTTTCCGTGATGATTTATTTGACATTTTGTCCATGCATTGATTTCCTATAGGAAGCCTCATTGTCCGTTGGTAGTAATCCGCCACCGGAAACAGAAAGGGGGTTGCTCACGACAAGGTTGTAGTCATTGTAGTCCTTTAGCTCAGCAAAAGTGCCGGCTCGACAGTGCTGTGTGCGCTCCTCCTCTTCGGAGGAATTCTCCTGCAGTCGCTGACCGCACAAAACTTGCCCATTATTACTCGCTTGTAAACAACCTTCACAGTACGATGCCTTTAAACACGCCAGCCTTCTTCTTCTGCTCCTCTCTGTGTCCCATTACATTGCAATGGTTTCCTGCCGTTTGGCGACACTCACGTAAAGGAGCATTATTGCCATCAAGTGGGCTGGAATGAAAAACAAACGAGGGTCAAACGAACGATCAGGTGGAAGTTTACACACGGGTGTGAGGCAGCTGGAAAAATAGTTCCACAATCAAGATGAACAGCGAAAACACGGATGGAAACCACAGTTTGTTACGATTTTTATGTTGGAACATCAACGAACACCACTGACCACTCGGTGAGTTTCATGGCTATGAAAACGAACGTTTAAGGTGGTTTTAGGACAGATTTACACATGGCCATAGACAGCATTGTTAAGCCAGGCAGGGGAAAGCCAAATTCTCTCAAATTCTCAGAGAAGGAGCAATCGTCAAGATTTTGGTCTTAACCACTCTATTTCATCATAAACAACCAGGAATGGGGCTCAAAGTGCAAAATACTGGACTTCTCCTTTAAAATGCCCAATTTTACAGCAGAAATAAATATGTTTACAGCCTGGTACAAAAACCAGTTTTGGTCTCTATAGCTAATTTTGACACTCAAGAAAACTGTACACAGGGTGAATTCATATAAAACGCACTCATTTAAATTTATAAAGGCTTCAAGTTGTGTGTAATTTATGACAGGCTGTCTGCCAAAAGTGTCCTCGGCTTCTATGTCAAATCCACGCCTTGCTTCTCAACAGTGCCAGACTCTTGGCTACAACTGGTTGCGTCTGGCCCCACAAATGCCAAAATGCTGAACTTGAGGCTTCGAAAACGGAGTCCACAAACCAATGGGTGACATCATAGTGCCTATGTCCATTATTTTCAAAGTCTGTGATACCAGCGGGAGGCTTTTATTGTGAAGTAGCCACAGGAAATGCAATGTATTTGTCATCCAGTTAGGTTTGTTTGTTGTGCCACAGTTTTAGAAAAAAGTTGGTCCTCACAATAAGATGAAATTATTTGGCATCATTTGGTGAGTGGATGAGTTGTAGATACTGCTGTGGTGAAGAGGAAACTGCCAGAGAGAGATCTTAGAGATGCTCATTCTGCAGTTGGCAGGAACAAGCACTCCTCATCCAGGTAATAGGGTTCCTTTACCCTGCCGTGCTGTCTTGTGGAAAACCAACAGCTCTGTGCCAGCATGACTTGAACGGCTGCGGTTGCTCAAAGCTTAGCTCGGCGCGAAACCTCCCCACACTATTGAGAAACAGCGTAAGGTCATGCCAGCAAATGAAAAGCTTACTTTTCAGTGCTACCTGCCCCTCCTTTCATTTTTATCTGTCATTCTGTCTCCCTCACACACTGTATCGCATCATTTCACATAACATCTGCCCTCTCTAGTCTCTCTCACACTGGCTTTCATCTCTCTGTTTTTTGCTCCTTTTCTTATCAGAACTTTAAAAGCTACATGGCTCTTTGTCTCTCACTCTCACCTTTATTGCTCTCTCTGTCCACCCGTCTCTTTCTCATGTCTCTCCGTCTAATCATCTCTCCACCCTTTCTTCTTCATTACTTCTTGATGATACCTGTTAGTTCCCTCACTACTCACTGCTCTCTCTTCACCTCTCTTTCTCCTCACTCTTGTCTTATTCATTCTTGTCTCTCCCTCTTCCTCTCATCTTTTTTCAGCACTTTGATACCGCCTGTCTGCAATTTTACCTTTTTTTGGTCCGTCTCTGTGCCTCTTAAACCCTTCCCCTCTCACCACTCCTCTGTCTCTGCCTCAGACTCCTTACAGACTCACTCTTGCTATTTTTCTTCATTGCCTGTCGATGCTCCTGACTGCTGTCTTCTCTCACCTTTTTTGTTTTTGCTTCCACTTCCTCTTTATCCTCGTATCCCCTCTCACCATTTGTCTTTCGCACTCCATTTCCACACACCCCTCCTTTTTAAAACCTTTTCTTTCACTGTTTTCTCTTGCTCCTCTCCATTCTTCTCATTCTTTCAACACTCCTTAACCCATATTTCTTGTCATTTGTTTTGCCTCCCTCCTTTGCTGCCTCTCACTTTTCTTTTCCACCATTAAGTCACCGAAACTGCAAGGTTTCAGATGGGAAAAAAACCCCCAGTTAAACAGTGAGAAGTTTAGGTGTTTGTGCTTAAGAAAGACCCGGCATTTGTAAGTGATGGCATCATTCTATTTAATTCGAGCTTGAAAATATTGTCTTGTGCTTATTTAATGTATGACCCTGAATTTATGGCATTCAGTTTACCACGATTGTGCTATGAAAATAGCCCGTGTCAGTTGTTTTGAATGAAGCTTTCATTAAGGAAATCGATTGCTAATCATAAACATGGCAGACAATTGATTAAAGAAATTGCTTAAATTATAATTTGCATTCTTTAATCCTGACATCATGTTGTCATGGCTGCGTCTGTGTGTGTCAACACATTCTCATCAACACAATACATGAACAATGCCTGAGTGAAACTTCACACTAACACACATTGCCTTCATAGAGGAGATGGTCTGATTAGATTTTACAGCACCTTGCTGCATTATTTTGCATATTAATAGGGGAAATCTCATTTTCCCGAAGCCACCATAGCACCTTTATGCTTCTAATTATGAATTGATATTAATACATTAACTCATTAATATTAATACAAATACATTAATTAATGTATTACTTAGCCTAATGACCTCACGAGCATAACTGGGTCTGTTTGATATATTTGGCTGTTTCCAGACAACCTGTCACTAGGCTTGCCATAGTCGTCGGTGTTACCAGTGATACGCTGTGTGCGGGCATACCCCGATAACGTTTCACACCGCCCCCACCGCCTCAGCTCTGTACAGCAACAACAGCAGAGCCGCAGCACAGATTAGCAGGAGTCAGATTTCACTTATCACCTGACAAGAAATTTGACTGATAAGACGTTGGCGGAGGATTTGGTGTCAAAGCAAAAAGCAAGAGCGCCTTTTTGGCAATACTTCTTTAACCCAATGCTAATAGGGAACCTGATAAGATTAATGAGGGAAAAGGAGTTGGTTAACATCACTATGAAGTTTTAGATGTGCAGCCTGTCGCCTCCAGCTCTTCATCTAACAGCTCACTTTGGTTGTTACTTCTTCTGTTACTCTCTGCAATATTTCAAACCGATGTGCTGTCAACAAATGCTGAAAATATCCGTTGTCTTGTTTTGTAGATGCATTTTTGACAAATGATAGCGGTAGTGCTAATCTTACTGACAAAAAGATTTCATTTCCTGTGACTGCTTCACAGTAAAAGTCGACTTGTGTTTTGCCAGTTAAATGCGTTTAACACGAGGTTGCAGTAGTAGGAAATGTTTGGCTTGCACAAGCAGTAACTTAAAGGAATACTTCACCCACAAAATGACCATTTGTATAAAAATTAGTCATGCAGTGTTAGCTTAATTCGTGAGGAAAACTTGCATACCTTCCTGGAATTGATTCCTGGATTGATTTGGGATGTTTTACAAACTCTCACACAACTCATGCAGTATAATCCAAGTCTCATTTATCCAGTCGTATGCTCAGTACTTCCCAAACACATGCATATTGGCTAAAATACCTCAGTTTTGGGGTCTGGCTTTGAAGAGAGCATGGGTAAGTTACTTTTAGTTCAGTTTCAAATAGCAAGGTTTTAGCGAAACTGCATGTGTTTGGGAAGTACTGAGGATAAATGAGACTTGGATTATACTGCATCAGCTGTGTGAGAGTTTGTAAACAGAAGTTTTAAAATAATTTTGCTGTTGTTAAACGTGCTCTCCAATTAATCAGTAAATCAGTATGTTCCCTGTTTTCCATGGAGGCATGCCAGAAGTTTTCCATACAAATTCAAGATACCATGGCATGACTAATTGACATACAAACGGTCATTCTGTGGGCTAAGTGCTCCTTTAATACAGCACTCTACAGATATTGATGAATATCTTGTCTTGTAAATGTCAGTATAATTGGTAACACTGGTGTTATCATGAGATTATTAACTGGTGGCAAAATTTACTCACCAATCTGGTACCTCTAATGTGTCTCTTGCTCTTAACTGTGATTACCATTCAGATCTCACTCGCTAATCGGCCTAGAATCTGGTTTAAGTTGTACATTTAAAGCGTCCCGGTGGCCCCAAATCGACTAGGATGCAGGAGATTAACATCCTTAAGCATCACACGTAGGATTTGGTGGCGCAGATAATTAGCAGCCGTTCTGTCTGATCTTGAAAATCAGAGGTGATGGTCAATATTATCTGCCCATAGCTGATTTATCCACAGCCTAAACCCTATCAGTGTTTCTTCTGCACAGGGAAATATTTATCAGCTGCCAAAGCCTTTTAATTAATGCAGAAATAAAAAATAAACTGCGAAACAAACTGCAAAACATCTCTGGTAAAACATTTGGCTTCTGGCACAACGTGGGCATCCGACCAAAAGAGGGGGTGTGTTTAACACTTAGGTAGCTGGTTGAGTAGAGGAGATGGCAGCAACAGACATGGCTACTCGAGAGTAACGATAAATGTAGTGTGGAAAAAAGTTAATGTGTTGACTTCCAAAGCATTTGGCAACAAATTGAGGGCAGCTGCAGGTCCTGAAACAGCCTGAACATGCCTTCAATTTGATTGCCTTCGTTCATGGCTCTTAAAAGTTAAGTCTTGTACTGAGTATAAATCTCCAAGTTTGTTGTATTTACTTCAATGCAGCTTCTTGACGATCCTCTGATTGCTACAGCAGATGTTGCTTATATGCAGATTGGAAATAACATCATCTGGATTTTTTTTTTTATCCCAAAAAGCCCTCCTTATCTCTCTACTAAATGTAATCTCTCATCTCTTTATTTATTTACAATTCCCTTTTGCTGTATCCGTATTATTTTTCTTAAAGGTGAAGAAGGATTCAGTGGTATCCTGTGTCCTGGACTCAGAGGCTGTGGCCTGGGATCGTGAGAAGAAACAGATCCAGCCCTTCCAGGTCCTCACCACCCGTAAGAGAAAGGTATGGATGGAGAGGAATATAATAAGATGAGAGAAGGATGAATGAAATGTTCGTGGTGTTAAAAAGGTAGAAAGTAAGAGGTGATGGGAGAAGAAAAAGGAAGTGAAAAGGTTGGCGAGAGAAAACAAGACAGAGATAAAGACCAGGAAGGAGAGGAGAGGTAGATAATGGAGTGAAATGATCCGGCAGACGGAGGGAGATGGACGGAGAAAGAGCAGACAGAAAAAGGGGGAGATTGATAAGTAGGAGACAGAAGAGTCAAATGGATCGAGGAGAGAGGAGGGGGCTGTGAGATTGCAAATGTCAGCGAGGTGTTTTTTCAGTTTTGATCAGAATAATGGCCTCTTTCCACTACACCAATCACATTAAAGCGAAACGGCTCCTTTTACCTTGTCTTTTTGTGTGCATGATGACATCCTTGTAAATTAGGAGAGGAGAAATGAGAGTGCCAATATGAAGAACGTGATGATAGAAATGATTATCCTGATGATTTTTTGCTAGATACTGTTACCGCCACTACGAAATCATGATTATTTGTAATGATGGTTTGATGCACAAACTGATTGTACTGCCCTTCTGGCATTTTGTAACAACATCTTCACTGTTATACTACCAAGAGCATTCATGCTGAAATGAAATATTTCAGAAGAGGAGATGAAACCCGATATGGACTAATTAAACATCATTAATTGGCAGAGGGAAAAGTAATGAGGAAGAGAAAAGGAGAAGGGGGATAAATCAGGAGAAAAAATCTTTCAGGTCTGAAGGCTGCATAGGTTTTATTATTGACACTGGCTTTTATTTTGTATTCCTGGTCACACCCCTTTCCCACTCGTCACTGGCTATGGGAGGTTTTGATCTTCAAATTTTGGAAGTGTGTTCATTAAAAGTTAGATTCAAAGTACATTCAAGCTAAGCCTAATCATAATGCAAGTGTTTATTGAGTGGACAGGTAGTAACAGGTGGCTCAGCAAAAACTATTGCTCACTGAAAGGATTGGTTGCCCAGGTGTAACTGCCAGGTTCGATAAGTGGTTTCAATGCTGGATTTGAATTCAATGAAATGCTATCGAACCCCATCTCTAGTTATACTGCAGTCACCTCTTGTTTGCATAGTCCGATGGTTCTCAACCACAGATCTGGGTACCCAGGGGCCCTTAAGAGAGTCCTCAGAAAAATGTGGAGTCACTCTGATCAAAGGTTTCACTTCCCCCCAACTGTTTTCTCCTCAATTGTAGTTGACAACTGGAAATCTGGTCTTAATCAAAATTAACAAGCGAAATCTTTTCTGATGGAGGTCCCTGAAGCAAAATCTTGTCAAATGGGGGTCCGTGACCTAATGTGTATCAATTCAGGGACCCGTGACACGAAAAACTTTGGTAACCACTGACACAGAGATTGCTTTTGACTTGATTGCTTTACAAATGTTTCTTAGCAACTGATTTACACATTACTAAAGTTTTCACCAGCTCAGACATTTCTGAAAGACTCCCTGTGGAGTTTACTTGCCAACAAAATTTCTATTCTCCTTGTTTTGGATCATTTTGAAACCTGCATTATTTACATCCGTATTTACTTGCTGGCAGTCCTCTTCTTCCCTTCTTTTGTTGTTTTGATAGTGCAACCTGATTTAGTAAATCGCTAGTTTGAAACTGTTTTGTAGCTAGGAGGGAAGGACGTTACACACAAGCACGGTAATGGATTTATGAATAGCTGGTGCAAACCAATCTTGGTATTCAATATCTCTTCGGTGTAGTTATAGAAAAGTCATGGAATTTTACATCAGGGCCACAGGGGAAACGCTGTAATGTGGAGTGGCGAGACCAGAGACTGGCAGGAGTAAACGAGTGTGGAATAAACAGGATGAGGTGCAAGAGAGGTGAGAGTAGGAGATGGAGAAGCAGAAGAGGTGAGTGAAGGGAATCGTGGAGCAGGAAGTAATACGCTGGAAGGGAAGGATGAACACAGCGAGGAGGCGCGGTGCTGTTAAAAGGTAGAGGGGAGACTGGGAGGCGGGGTGGTTAACTTTCAAGATGAACGGGAGAGAAATCAAAGAGCTCTTTGTAACAAGTCCCAAGGTTGGATGTAGCGATTTGTGAATAAGATGCGTCTATTTGCATATTTTTGTCAAGGGAAAAAATATTAAAATGTTGCGTGTGTATGTGTGTTGATGCCTCACCGCAGGACGTGGATGCTTCGGAGATCAAAGTCCAAGTGTGCGTGTACGCCTTTGACCTCCTCTATCTCAATGGAGAGGTAAGACCTGCTGCTGCTGATGAGGAAAATATTACCCAGAGATCTCTCTCTACGCTCCTGTTGTCATTTAAAACCAGCGTGTCTGTGTGTGCGTGCGTGTTTATTGTTTGTGAACGTGCCGGCGTGCTCGTCGCCCCGCTGAGATGCTGACAACGTCCCTGAATGCCAATGATGGTGCTACTGGAGGCCGTAACTAGATAATGATTGTAACGCTCATTGTAATTCCAGCGGAGTGTGGCTGAGTGTGTGTGTGTGTGTGTGTCTGTCTGAGACTGTATCTGAGCGTGTGTGTGTGTGTATGAGAGAGAGAAAGTCGCTGCCTTTCTGAGGCTGTCAGGCACTATATGTGTGTGTGTGTGTTGTGGGTGGCAATTGTGAATAGGTGTGGGATTGAGTGTGTGTATGATTCCAACCAAATAATACACAATTTTTAAGCTAATTTCCTAAAAGTCAGCCGAAGAAAATGCAAATCAGCGAATGTTTCCATCAGCCAATGCCATGCGAGAGTTCCCAAGTGGATGCAAACAAAATTACAGAATTAAAAGAGCACCAGTGACTCTTAAGTTGTGCCATTTCATTGCTGCTTCCCACCTAATGTGGCATTTATGTAAATTTTATGAATTAATTTGTCTCTGTATGCACATACTTTCTCTTTTTTTGGCTGTTGCCCTTTTTTATTCATTCATTTATTTATTTATTTTTGATTGATTATCTCTCTTTTTTTTTTGCTATAACTTTTGGCTGTTCAATTCCCTGTGCACTGCAGTCATTGTCACTGCTAACTCTATTGTTGGCCCGGGGCGAGGCAGTCTTTGTGTCCCCCTGCCAACACTCAGCCAATCATTAGGGGATGCTAGCAGGACTACAGCTGCCCCTGAGGATACCAAGGTCATGTCCTTGGTACTATTTTGGGGAATTTGGCAGGTTTAAAGACCGGAGGAGAAGTTAACATTCTGCAGTTACACACATATTACACACGTTGGTCATTAAACATCACAGTATGTTATTACAGAGTTGTTATTATTAGTTACAATGACTCTTAAAGAAAGAAAAGAAGGGTTTTTTTGGTTAAATAATGTTAAGTCTGATAGGCAGTCGGGGAGGAAAGGAGATGTGCACACACAGGTGAGAATCTTTGTCTGGTTGCTTCTTTTTCCCCTCCTCCAAATACCATAGATGGGGCAAATGTACATGGTGTGATAACCACTGCAACCCTAGTGTCATGCTATGGCTGTTAACCCTGTGGTCAATCAGACAGAGCCCTCGCCAGGCTGTTTTAAATGCTCCAAAAATGTTATTCTAGTTAAAAATGTCTTCAGGGGGTGAGGCGTGCTGAAGGAATTTGGATTCCATCTTTTCTAAAATCTTGGCTGTGAATTAAAAACGGCAAAGATTCAGAGGAAGCACGCCTGTAACGTCATCATCAACCTTTAGTGTTTCTCCCTTTTATAGCTATGTAGGTGCTTCTTCAAGTTTTGTCAAGTGTTAGACTTGTACAAATTTTAATACTCCAGAACCTACCGTAGGTGGTTGGAAACCATAGTGATTGTGTGATCTGCTGGTTTGAGACTTTACTTGTGTGGTTGTGTGCGGTTTGTCCAATGCTGTCGTGACTGTGTATCTGTGAGTATACTCTGAGACTGTGTGTTTGTGTGTGTGGGTTGCTAGCTGAGATGGCATTTCATCCTTGTCATTGCAGGGCTCCAAGCTATGAAGAGGAAATGGTTGTAATGATACACAGTTTTGCCATTTGTAATGATGTGTCTGTTTGTTTGTGTGTGTGTGTTTGTGTGTGTAGTCCCTGGTGCGACAGCCGTTGTGTCGGCGTCGGGCTCTGCTGAGAGAAAGCTTCTCAGAGGTGGAGGGGGAGTTTGTGTTCGCCCGATCCATCGACTCCGACAACACCGACGCCATTGCCGAGTTCCTGGAGCAGTCTGTCCGAGGTGTGTGTGTGTATGTGTGTGTGTTCATGATTGTGCGTGTTAGACTGAGACACACTTTTTTACTTGTTTTCCTTCCTGCTTTCTCTGTGCGTCTTGAACCTTTTTGTGTGTGGGTGTGCTGCGTGAGAGTTTCATTTCATTTGTGCCCTTGCCTGCTGCCTTCATGTGTAAATTGTGAGGTGTGTGTATGTGTGTGTGTGTGTGTATGTGTAGTAGTTGTCTGCTTGTTTCCCTGTCTGCTGTCTTTTTGTTTGGCCTGTATGTTGGTTGTATTGTTTGTTCGCCCCAGTGTATGTGTGTGTGCAACAGAGACAGAACCTGTGAGTTGTGTAATTGGATTTTCTTGACTCTGTATATGAGAAAGAACATAGAAACGTGTTCCCCCATGTGTATTACGTGTGTATATGAGTTATATGTCTGTGACTTTGTCTACTGTGTCTCTTTGTGTCCTTAACCATTTTTTGTGTTTGTGTTTGCAACTCAGAAGGAGACAAAGACCTTCCATGTATCTGAGAGATAATCTGTTCATTTCCTTTCTGCACAACTAGAGTCGTGTTTTGGTGTATTAATGTGCGTGTGTGTGTGTTGTAGACTCCTGCGAGGGCCTCATGGTGAAGACTCTGGAGAAGGATGCCACCTATGAAATTGCGAAGCGCTCTCACAACTGGCTCAAGGTGTGTGTGTGACACAGTTGTAACTCACATACGCTTTACATGCACCGTTTGTAAACGTAGGCATGCACTGACCCCAATGCATATGTGTTACGTAGATGAAAAGCATTTGTTCTCTTATGCCTTATGTTCTCTTAAACACATTCAAATGAGCAACCATTTATGCAACGCCGACTGTATAAAGGCCCTCATTTTCTTCTCTGTGGGTATAATATTTTACCCTTTCACCGTTCTTATTCATTTAGAGCAAAATACAGACAATAGAATCTTTTAAATGAAAAGTAGCTCTTTAGTGAAGGAGTTTTATCAACAAACAACTAAATTAAATCAGAAAATGACAGCCCTTCATCAGGATAAAGAGCTAATACCTGAACTGTCAGGGTAACATTTCGCAAACACCTGAGCTGGTAACAGTCATCAGTTTTAACATTTTTATACACATTGATTTCAAATTTCTAGAGGACAAAGAGGATTTTTTTTCTAAGACCATTAGCTTGTCAACAATTTCTGACTTCAGGTAAGAACTCTGACAGTTCACATTGTTAATAAATGACATTTAATTGTGCCCTCTGGCATTTAATTTATGCAAAGAAGATTTGTACCCTTTTGGAAACATAGCTGATTCAATTCTGCTAATACTGAGAGGCATTTTCAGCTCCATTAATGCATATTTGTTTATTGTGCTTCATCATAAAATGTACAGTAATATCTTTCACACACTGCCTTCCTCTCCCTCAGCTGAAGAAGGACTACCTGGATGGGGTGGGCGACACGGTGGACCTGTGTGTGATTGGTGCCTACCTGGGAAAAGGCAAGAGGACAGGCACCTATGGGGGCTTCCTGCTGGCCTGCTACGATGATGAGAACGAGGAGTTCCAGTCCGTCTGTAAGGTGAGTATCTGTACAGTGCATGTTTTACGTGGGTGCTGCGATACATCCGACACGAGGTTTGGTAGGATACGGGGCACGGGGCTCAGGATGTGTTTCACTAACTTACATATATTCAACAAATTTTGAATAAAAACCAACTATGACAAACTATGAAACTATGATTTATTCTCCCCTGAAGCAAAAAAAAGTGCAATCAAGGTTTCCAAGTTAATACTTTCCTTAGTTTTTAGAGTAGTACATCTCATGACTTTGATTGCAAAATTTGCCTAAAACAGTCTCTTAAATAATAAAAAGAATCAACCTTTGTTTGCCTCCGCACTGGCAATAGCCTTGGCTGGAGGCGTTCTGTTTTCAAGTTGTCAGTCAATCCATACGTACCATTCTCGTTAACTCAAGAACATATTGGGGGAATTTGTTTTTGTTTTTTTTCCTCCAGATTTGGCACAAACGCCTATTTGACTTAAGTTCAGACCAATGTTTTGCAATGAGATGACACCTTTTTAAACCGTTACAGAAAAAAGTTGCTGGCCAAGTCAAAATAAGACTAGACAGCGTGTTCGCTTGCTGCGACAGGTGCTCCATCCCTGCCAGGCCCATTGTTTCCATTCTCACGTGTGCTGGTGTCAGACGGTGGGTCGCTGCTGCTAGCTGTATGTGCTTATGCCCCCTCACAGACCGATTAATTGGCGCTTCTTATCTATATTATTGTTGTGTATTCATTATGAATACAGTCCATCTGATGCTCATTTTGTTTGTTTTTTGCCGTTTCATCATTACTACAAATGCAACTGTAGCCAGTATCTCACTATCACTATCCTCATTCATGTTTTAAGAAGCTACAAATTATATTCAGCCACAAAATACACCCAAAAAGCTGGAAATAAGAATGAAAGTACAAAGAGTTGTTGCATAGAGACGATACACCGTCTCATGTAGTTGCATGTTTCACCTCATACTGTCGCGAATCTTTGTTCTGAACTGGGCTTTAATGATGAACTGATAAGGTGGTCAAAGTCACAGTGACCTTGCATTTCTTGAAATGTGGCTCAAACATCCACTTTTAGTCGAGGATGAACTGATTAGGATTTGGTGGCTAGTAGTCAAAGGTCAAGGTCACTGTGACCCCCTCCGTCGCATTCTCATTAACACGGTAACTCAAGAACACCTTGATGGAATTTCTTCAAATTTGGCACAAACGTCCACTTCAAGTCAAGGGTGAACTGAATAGGATTTGGTAGTTGAATGTCAAAGGTCAAGGTCACTGTGACCTCACAGAAAAGGTTTTTGGCCATAAGTCAGGAATTCAAATGCTTATTATGACAAAATGTCTAACAATAAAATGATGAAGTGATGACATTTTACATCCAAAAGGTCAACTTGACTGTGACATCATAATGTTCTGCAAAAACAATCTTTTGGCCATTATTCAATGCCTCAGGAGCAGAGGGGTAGAAATTAGGGTCAGATACTAAATTGGTGACACTAATCTTGGGTGCCTACTTTGAAACTGTGCTGATTGTTTCGATCATCGGTGCTGCCAGGGACGAAGATGTGTGTGAGTCATTGACGTTTTCACAGACATAGATGTAAACTGTAACTGCAACTTGATGGGTTCGCTGACGTATACAGTTGCAAGGCAGTAATTCTTCTTTACCCGCAGATCCATACCTACATAAACCCTTATTGAAGAATAAAAAATCATAGATGATTACGTCAATAATTTCTTCACTATCAGAAAAGTCAAAACTTCAGCAACACCTGTGGTATAACCGCTTCACTGTGAGACCAACACCTTCAGGTCGTTGCCTTCATTACAGTAGAGTTGCTATTTATACTACAAGTGTTGCTGGAGTTGTGACATTCTCAGACATTTTCCCTTTTTCATGCACTTTGGAAGTAGGTGAAGATGTGTCAGAAATCCCTATTTTTATTGTCTGAGAACTCAGAACCATTCACACCAGAAAAGATTGTTTAAAGTCGAAGTATTTTACTGTAAGGATGTCACTTGTAGTGCTGCTTCTGGATAAAGTGGTTCCTCAATGTGGCTGCTTTATTGTTACCAAACAAAAAGATTATCAAGGTTCATACTCACCAACCTGCTGTTTTTCACTTTAATTTGATAGTGCACATACAGATGTTTTAAATGCCTGCATTTCTGAAGATGCCACATTAAACTGTTCAGAGAGACTGATTTTATTCATCTGGACTGGACATGTCCATCAACATTCTCAGGCAGTATTTGAATCCTAAAGTTCAAAATGTTAAAATATGTTGTTTAATTTTGCCCTCTGACAGTTTATGCATTTAAAGTTTTGGGAGGCAAGACTGATACAAGTGAGTTAATAGTGTGACCAATCTTCAGCTCCAAGACGCCCATATAGTGTTATACCCCTGTAGTTTTGTCAACTGGTTTGTTAATTTTTGTAATAAGATTTTCAGATCTTTGTAACAAGGAGGTATATAGTGTTGGGTGTGTTCTGTTTACATCTGTCTATGGTGTGGGTGTGGGTGTGTATGCTTTTGAACTGTCACTTTTCCCCTCAAATCTGAGTCAGAGGAAAATCTGTACATGTCTACAAGTGTGTGTGTGTGTGTGTGTGTGTGTGTGTGTGTGTGTAGGCATGACTGGGTCCGTTTTAGGATGAGTGGTAAGCATGTATTGGAGCATGCGTGACCACTTGTGTGCATTTACGTGTGTGTGTGTTTGTGTGTGTGTTTGAGATAATAACAGCGTGAACAAGTTGGAGTGTGACTTCACCACCAAGCATAAATTCTGTCTCTTTTCTGTCCTGCAAAAACCTTCCATCTCCATTTTTTTCCCCTCTCTGCAACTTTTATGTCTTTATCCATGGAAAAGGGATTTAGCGAGCAGGGAGCACAGACACTTTTTCCCAGCACCGCCTGCTTCACTTTTATGTACTTACACACATTCACACCTGGGAGCTCACTGGTACAACCACAGCATTCTGCTGTTGGCCATTGAACAGCTCCACTGCAGCCGAAGGAGGTTAAAGCGCCCGTTAGATTACCGTGTTAACTTTTCAAGCAGTGGGTTCCCCTGTTCTCACTTTTTCTTTTATAAATAATAAAATCTCATCGGA
Organism: Cephalopholis sonnerati; assembly: GCA_019142605.1. Taxonomy (NCBI): domain Eukaryota; kingdom Metazoa; phylum Chordata; class Actinopteri; order Perciformes; family Serranidae; genus Cephalopholis; species Cephalopholis sonnerati. The sequence continues at coordinate 28,915,748 of JAGQAX010000010.1, read as the reverse complement.
GACTGTTTTCACACTTGAGATGACTATCCTGGATAAGTGAGGAGAGGATAGCTGTTGCGTTAAAAGTACACAACAGAAGACACCGCTTGCTGTGTAAAATGTGAAAAATGTCAGATGAAGAGCTCCTGCCTTTTGTCTGTTATTGATTTTCACATTAATATCCTTTTGCATGAATAGCTGCTAGCTCCACTGTTTGGGAGGCCTTCCATTTTCAGATATTCTTCAAAGTAAGAGTTTTTCTTTTACATGGTTACACTTTTTTTTTTTTTAACTTTGGGCTCTAAACAAATGCTGACTAAGCTGCACAATAGAAGGATTCGATCACACCTGTCAGTCAGTGACCCAGTGAATCCAATCACAGCAGGTTTTATTAACTTTGTTATTCACACTTTCAGCTCATATCTTGGCAACATTGAGATGAAGTGTCCTGGCTGGCATTCCTATCTGATCTCAGTTATGTTTGGGAAACTTGGCAGTTAACACCTTGTGCTTTCTTAAAGTTGTGTTGGTGCATCACCTCCCCCATGCACAGCAACTTTAGTAATATTTAAAAAGTACACAGAGACCTGCAGTCTTCAAAAACAAGAGCCAGAATCAGTCTATTTCATAATGAACTGGCGGACATGTAGCACACGGTCCCTGCTTCTTTTTCTTTTTCACTCTTCAATGTCAGCCATAAAACAAAGGCAAAAATCCATAACAATAATCTTGTTGTCCTTGACATGTTAAACTTCAGAACCCTCAGTCTGAGAGGCTCCAGTAAAGCTGAAAGCAGAATTTAACCCACATTTCCATTTCCCAAATGTAATCCTAACTATACGTCCTGCTGAAATGTCCTTGAGTGAGACGCGTGTCCTCAGCAGATCCAGGAGCACCAATGCTGCAAAACTGCTGCTGTGAAGTTCACTCAAACACAGTTCACAGTGACTCCCCTCACAAAGAATAAAAGGGAATACTAATAAAACAAAAGAGACAATTAGGTTACCGTCACAGCAACAACTTGTAATCTGGACCCTCATCATTATTTTACTTTTTACAGGTGCCTTATTTATCAGTTTGTTTGGGCTTCCCAGGATCCATAAAATTCACATAGACTCACAAGTGGCTCCTTCGTTGGATATTTGGTTGTTATGGGAACTGACATACCGTTATATCAAAGACAGTGGAAGGAGTTGAAACATCACATTAAATCCCAGTCTGTTCAACTAAACATAATGAATTCATTTGCTCTCTTTGCTTTATTTTACTTTCTCACATGCACATCAAGACTACTCTTGTTTCGCCTTTTTTATGCTATGTTTTCATGAGTATTGGCTATTTAGTAGACACGTTTCTTTATAAATTGTCTTGGGTAAGCCCAGTATGATGCCTTAGAACAGACTTAACAGCTTGTTGCTCTCACGTAGGAATGACTCGAAGCAAAAGGCTTGTAAAATCAAGAAGCAAAACCCCATGAATCTGAGATTCATGACAAAGAAAGAAATGTTGTCTATTCAGACACAACAGAAACTTAAACAGACAACTCATCCTCAAATCAAAAATACCAGTTTTCCCTCTTACCTGCAGTGCTGATTATCAATCTAGATTGTTTTGGTGTGAATTGACGAGTGTTGGAAATATTGACGGTAGAGATGTCTACCCTCTCTTGAATCTAATCAAACTAGATGGCACTTCGCATGTGGTGCTCGAAGAACTTTAAAAGTGACATTTGAAAAACTCAACAGCGATGCCTCTTTCCAGAAATCATGACCTGGCTGCTCAAGGTAATCCATAGACCTTGTGGTGGGCATGTAGGAACTATTTCCCTTCCAACAAACTACTCCCGTAAACCGTATCACAGCACACGAGAAAGCGTGCATCTACTTATTGACGAGAGGCTCGCACTCCTGACAGCATGAGATGTAAACATTAATTGCGTCCCCATTCGCTGAGCTGTAACATTCGCTAGCTCAGGGGTGCTAGGTGAGCTAGCAGTAGATGCACATTTTCTTCTGCGCGGTTAAGGTTTTGGTGGGTTTGGTTTGGTAGAAAATTGCTCACAACAAGGTCTGTGGATTCATCTTCAGTAACCTGGTCATGATTTCTGGAAAGAGACGTTGCAATTGAGTTTTTCCAAATGGATATTTTTTTTGGACCAATGATCATCACAAGCTGAGTGCCATCGAATTATATTCGAGAGAAAGCAGACATCTCTACAGCTGATATCTCCAACACTCGAACAATCTAGATTGATTTAAAGCACTGCAGGTAAGAGAAAAAAAACGTGCATTTTTTACTTTTGGGTGAGCTGTCCCTTTAAGCCCCGGTAACAAGAAATTAAATTGCAAACAGCTTTAAAAATGTTACCTCTCTGTCAGGCTGGGTAATGAACCTCAGTGCTTGGAGTACTCCCCAAAATGTGTCTGTTAAATTGCACCAGAGTTTGCCTGGACGTGGCCTGGCCAGTTAGATTAAACTGAATGCATTAAGAAGCCACAGTTGAATGAAACACCTCTAAACCTTCTTGTGGTGAGTGCAGCCTCAGGAACATTAAGCTTCTGGTGGACACCTGCTGAATACGCCTTTAGAATACATCTGTGAGCTGGAAAATGCTATATTTGCATGATATACCAGCCTTTCTTCTTCCCTTTCTGTGCATGTCAGCCCGTTAGGTGATTCTCGTGTCTCAGCGGGTTCAGGTCTTTTGAGAGGTGACATGACGCTTCAGGCAAAGCACGAAGACTTGGTGTAGGGGGGGGGGATTTGCTTGCTGTTCTGTGTTCTGCCGCTCGCTGCCAAATGTCTGCTTTCTCACCATGAGGGAATATCTGTATGTGTATATCTGAGTGTATGTGTGTGTGTCTTATCTCCTTTTCGTCTCTTCCAGATCGGGACAGGCTTCAAGGATGAAGATCTGGAGCAGCATTACAAGTTCTTAAAGGTAACGTGTCACAGCGTGACTGTCGCACTAACTTGCTTGGTAAAAATAATCACAATTCAACACTTGTTTTCCTGCATTGATGCCTTCATTTTTTAAATTCTTAACCAGGGTTTTTAACATTCTGCAGCGACAGGTACTTCATTTTTTTCATTTCTTAAACTGATTCAGAGTCAATTTTGAGGTTAAAAGAGCTAGAATGATTGTGGCCGAGGTCTCTGGGGGCCTTTCATTCTGCAAATAATCATTCCCTCATTTAATTCTTCATTCATTCCAACTCTTCAGATATAAATGGAGACTTTCATACCAAAATGAGATGGACAGTGTGCAAATATACTTCTAAAATACAACCCAAATACTGCAGTCATTTATTAAGCAGCGCCTCCAGCTACCTTTTAAGTTTCCAAATGAGAAAAGTCATAGAAATCAGCTCAGGTACTGCAGAAAATATGCCACCTTCCACCCCCAGCTTGTCCACATAGTGTCTACTATTCTAAACATGACTCATTTTGCCTAAAAGAAACTACCATAATATAAATACTTTGCCTTTAAATCCCATGTATTTGCTTGCTCTTGGAAAGGTTTTAGCAGAGCTCATGAAGCACTTTTGTTTCACCAATAAAAATCTGCATTTGGAGTAACTGTGCAGGCGTGCTCTGACTTTGGGTAATGAATTGCTTTTTCAATTTACATTTGAAGAGGTTCGTTCCAGAGCAGCAGAGCAACAGCATTTGAAGAAATTGACAACTGCTCTCTGAAAATGATAGCTGTTGTGAGAGTCAGAATTCATTTGAGTACTCTGTTGACTTTATCAGCTAAATTTAGACCCGCTTTTACAGAAGTAAGAGCAGAGAGGCTTAAAAATGCAGTCATCTGTTGATGAAAGCAACTAATTGTGAGATAACAGTCACTGTACAAACCTGCTACACACTGTGGTGTTTTGAAGTAGAATAACCTTAAAGTAATATTTTAAAGGTTAAGGGTGTAGACTCAGTGGTACAAACTGCTGCACAGTGCAGAATCGCAGAGAAGCAGTGATTGAGAAAGCGGTGTAACCTTTTTTTTTTTCTCCCCCAGACCAATACAGCCTGTACTGTAGTGCTTTGTAATGAGGCCCTCCATCTGAAAGTGATGGATGGTGAATTAAGGCGAGCTGCTGGTGTGGCCGTGTTGCTTTGGTTGCAGTGCTGCAGGCCGATAGGACTCCAGGCACGCAGATGATTGGCTCTGCTCACACTCCTCTGGGTGGCGAGCTGCTGTGTTGTAACGAGGGACGCACTGATCCCTTTTTCTTTGTGTGCTCATGTTTATTCTGAAAGTTGAACTGGTTGGTTTTTGGCCAGTTCAGATGTTGTTTCACTTTATTCAAAATCTACATAGCTCACTAGATTTGATTAACCAATGAGATAAATAACTACGTAGTTGATGGACGGATAATCAAGCTGCAACTATTTTGATTATCATTTAAGTAAAATATGCCAAAAATTCACTAGCACCAGCCTCTTGGATTTAAATATTTGGTTTTTTTGTAGTGTTCTATGATAGTAATCAGAGCATCTTTGTTTTTTTTAGTAGTGATGGGACCAAACCAGCAATGTTTTTAACTATTTTCTGGCACAGTATATACACCAAATGAATAATTTAGAAAATAATGTGAGGATAAATCAATGCTACACTGCAGTTCTTGAAGGAAAATTCACAGTTTATTGAAGCTTTGGTCCTATTTTTACATTTTTGTCCATCATTTCTACTGACTAGATAAGATTGTTTTCACCAATATGGCACCGTTGCTACAACAAAGTTATACAGCATGAATCACTTTAACTGAAGCTGAGGCAGAACGAGAGTTCCCAAAATGTAGGCAAAGGAAAACTGTCAGCAAGTACATTAGATCAAAGTAAAACAAGAGAGTCAGTCTGTTCTTGTTTGTTGTCATGTCAGACATCCTTTTAGCGATGTCACCGTTTTCCCATACCTCGGATTTTAACTCAGTGAGTACAATGTTAATATTACTCATAGAAATGAAAATACCATAAATGTTCAAACACTGACCTTGATTAACTCAGTGTAATGTACATTCCACAGCGCCACTTCCATCAGTGCAAAAAAAAGAGGTCATGTCATACTCACCACTCCGCTGCTCTGCGTTTTTATCCTCTAACAGAAATACAGTTTTCATTTTGTCCTTTTTTAAATGCTGTTAAGATATGGTCAGTGACACCCAGCACTTTCTGCACACGTTTCACATTTAAAGTGTCCCTGAAATGGGATTATATCATGAAGGCAAAAGGAGAAATGGATACAGTGTCGGAGGCAGGACCCCATTCATTCCTATGAAAGTTACTCAATGGTGCATCAGTCCAAAAAAAGCCCGATTTCCACAGTATGAACGTACCCAGATCTTCTGCATCCTAGGGCTCATAGAGCAAGTACAGTAGAGACTCAGGGTGGGCAAGTGGCTAACTTACCACCAACTTCCACTTTAGGGCTCCGCAAACTTGAGTGGAGATAAAAATGATTTTATCCTGCGGCTCTTCTAGACTTTCCTAATGTTATTGGATTGAGTGGACAGAATCCTGATAGAGAAACAAGTCATTTTGCTGGGGTTGTGATGCTCATACAAAAACCAGACCTGATTTATGGACATCTCTTGCATAATGTAAGTCTATGGGAAAAAGTCTTTTTAGCCCCATGGCATCACGTGACTGACCCAGACGTTGTAATTCCATGTTTGTAATGTAATATTGGCTTCAAAGCCCGGCGCTGTTCCTGGGAGATTGGATTATACCCATGGAGCAGTTGGCCAAAGGCTTTTATTAGAGAATATATGATAAGACGCAAGTTGTATTGAACTGGAATTTCCTTTAACTATGTCGTGACATCCTGTACTGACCATTTGCTTCACTTAAGCAGCCAATGAGAGATGGTTACATTTGCTTTTGATGTAATAAAATCTCTTTCCATTAAACAAGAAAAACTTTTTTGAGCTCGCCATTAATGCTGCATAGTCTGCAAAAACTGTGTATTTCCCCCAGCAACAACACCTGTACTTGATGATAATTACTCTCCTTGAATAAGTCTCTTTACATATGCCCTCAAGATGAATGCTTCACCCAGTGCTTGGAGGTGTAAACGACACAAATATTTGCATACAAGTGAAATGGCTCCTACACATTATACTTTTGTAGAAGGTTTGTAAAATTGCATTGTTATATTTTATTACCATAAAGACAAAGAGACTTGGAGATTTAATGTGGATCACGTTGAGCTGATGCCTGACCTGTCAGATGAAGAATATAGGTGTATCACTAACTGGTGTCTATCATCAGCAGTGTTTTATAAGACTCTATACGCCTACCAGCTCACTCATTGTAATTCACTCTGTATAAGAGTGTCACTTGAATGCCTACGGTATAAATAATGTGTTAGAGAAAACCAGCACCACTACTTGCTGGAGCCTTCCTTTCCCAGCATTACTTAACTATGACCCAGTTCTGTGGACACTGCAGCAGTCTAGTTAACATCACACTGAGCCCAGAGTCACATTCGCTGAAATGGTTGTTTTATGCCAAAACAAGATGGGTATCATTTTGTAAAAGCGTGACACCTACGCTGACAGAATGATTGCTTGTGTCAAAGTTAAAAAGGCACTATTAAATATTGTAGAAGTTGACAGATTTCTCAGTTTGCTCACAGAGCAGGAACAGTTTGATGGAGGCGGAGGCCTGAGCTCAGCTGCAAGGTTATTTATGATTTTTTTTTTTCTTTTTTTTTTATCGAAAGAGGTGAATATCAGGTAACAAGAAAGTGCATATCAAGGTGTTTCTGAATGAAATCTTTCATGTAGGTGTATGATAATGTGGTTTGGAAATCACCCTCTCATGTTGCCCCTCAGGCAAGCAGGTATCATTTGAATATGAGAGTGTTCAGAATCTGTGCTCTCTCTTGGGAAGTGATTGTGAGGCAGCGGCAGGATTCAGCAGGGCAACCAAAGCCACTCTGTCACTGTCTCTTTATCAGGTTCTCTGTGAAGGCACTGCCCTATTTTTTTCACATTGTGCAGGTCTGTATGTACCTACAGTACATAATCTGTGTTCATATTTCAAAATGTGAGGATTAACTGCTTTTCGCTGTATTTTATCATCATAAGTTGAATATCTGTGAGCCTTGTGACATCACACCAGGCTGTGGGAACTTGTGATGGGCTTTTTTTTGTTTTTGCAGTTTTTTGGCACAGTAAACATTTAATTTGTAATTAAAATGTTCATTATCTACTCTGTGTTCTCCAGGAGCACATTCTGCCCAAGCCCCGTGCCTACTACCGCCACGACCAATCAGCAGAGCCCGACGTATGGCTGGACGCCGTGCAGGTTTGGGAGGTGAAGTGCGCTGACCTGTCGCTGTCTCCCCTCTACAAGGCTGCTATGGGAATGGTCAGTCCCCTCCCTCCCATGTGTTTCCACTGATAAAGTCTGCCTGTTATGGTCTGTTGCAGACAATGAAAAGTCACAATTAGCGCCTCTTAATTGAGTTATTAAAAATGTTGTAAAAGATGCTGGATTTAATGGAACAGATACTTGTTTATTGCCTGTAGTTTGGCTGCGTGTTGGTCTCAAAGTCCCTCAGTGCACATAAAGCGTTTGCCATAACATTAGCAGTATTCAACTCTCATTTTAACTGTAGTTTCAGTAAAATGGCAGCGAGATAGATGAATTCTATCTATCTGAAAACACTTACAGGAAAAATGACAAAAGATCTTTGCATATTTTAATTGTATTTAGTTATAAAACACACTGAATTAAAGGTGCAAGGTCAATAAAGCTTAAATCTTCAAAGTTTGTTATGAACACTTGAATTTGAGATAGCTTGATGAGTTCTTGAAAACAAATGGGACCATAGCTAAGAGGATTAGTAGTATCTACACTTCACATATTGTCTGCATCTTTTTCCTTCAGCAGTTAGAAAAAATGGTGTAAGGCCCAGAAGAGGAATGACTTCAGAGGGCAAACGTTTTATGGGAAATTTCAACACTAACAGTACTAGTTGTGTAAGACATCCAGTCATCGCCCATTTTCACAAGGAGTTACCACAACTGTACCAAAGAAGTGCACAATGAATCATATTTGTCAGTGATATCAGTCCCCACCACTTAAGTGAGCCCATTAGTGTATGTCGCTGTCAGTCAACATATAAACATGTACTTTATTGTAAGCCCACAGCTCATGCCAGTTTCACCTGAAAGCGCTCACATTTCACTGATTTGTTTGATTATTCTTCTGGATTAGGGGTGGACACTGAACTCGGTAAGATACCAATGAATTGCTGAATATCTATCCACAATAAATCCGTCAGTGCCAAATGCCTGCTAACTGAGAGCACATCTGGGTGAGAACGGCGGGTTTAGACAAAAGGCAATAGGTGCCTCGAAGCCTGAAAGCCAGTCACAGAGCTCCAAGGCCGGTAAAGGAGCTCCGCAGCGCCGCCAGCCTCAATTTCAGACAGGAGGTGATAGCACCCCGAAGCAGAGAAGCTGTCCACGCAGCTCTGCGGCTGCTCCCAGTGAGCCAAAACTATGGCTGCAGCGCCAATCTGCCATGATAGTCTCGGCATCTGATAGTTTCAGCATCTGGTCTATTCTCTTTTCTATATTATTTATGTAGTAGGCTGGTATCACTGCTAGATGAGCAGAACACATGGACACAGAGACAGAAGAAGCTCTATGTGTGATTGGAAAAGAGCAGAGGAGAAACTCCAGCAGCTTGTTCAAAAAATGACATTGTTGTTATTACAGAGAAAATGAAGTTCCAAAAAAGGTACCATTGGGCACTGGTTCAAATGTGAATGCCACCCAAACCTATTCTGTTGTGAGCTATTATATTTGACACCTTGAGACATTTTGTTGCAGTTTTTTTTTATTTCAAGGTGAACCTGATGCCTACATCTATCAGAAAACCACACATCCAGCAATTTTTCATTCTCAAATAGCGCTGGCCATTAAAAAAGAAAAAGAAATAAAAAGTGCAATGCATCCATATTTGAAAGTAATAAGAGAATTTGAGAGGCAGATGAAAGGAAGTAGGACGATAGTGCCGCATTTGTCCTGGAACTGAAAGGGTTTAAAAATTATTCAATTAAAAAGAATCATTCAATCTTTGATGTCTTAAAACCTTGAACTAATGGGGATTTAATAGCTTTTAAAGCCTGACAGTCAAAAAGAAATATTCAACACATCTAAGGGTTACCATTTTCACTACAGTACAAGTAACAGAGGACAGATGCTCACATGCATCAGTGGTTGTGTACTGTACACTGACTGTGATTCTCTCTGCCCTCAGGTGGATCCTGAAAAAGGCATTTCTCTGAGGTTCCCCCGCTTTCTTCGGATCAGAGACGACAAGAAGCCTGAGGACGCCACGACTGGAGCTCAGGTACATCAGCTCACCTGTACTGGGATGAGCCTGGTTGGAGGGTAAAAAAAAAAAAAAAAACACAGGGGTGTGAAGTCAGCAGTGCAGTGAGGTATAGAATAATGTCAGATACACATTTGAAGCATCAACTACCATCTGCACAGCATGTGCTGAGGCCCAGGAGGTCAAACAGGTCGGCCTTGTGCTATATAATAACGTCTGTAAACCTGTAGAAATCCAATCATATGTTTGTTTGGCTAGAGAACTTGAATGTGATGTGGAGATGGCACATCAACATCATCATGGTCACCTCACAAGAGCTGTCCTGTTAAATTTCAAGGGTGAATAGTACTGCAAGGACGAGCTTTTTTTTATACTGGCATTGATTCATGTAGTGGCCTCCCATTGCACGACGAACAAAGCTCTATAACAGTCAGGTAAAGCAGCACCTCTGGAGTTTAGTGTTTGAGTCTGGGTAATATACTGTGCAGCAGCAAAACAGTGAATTATACAGTACAGCAGAGATGTGTAGGTCAGGTGCACCTGTACTCAACCATCCAGCAACAAACACACCAACCTGTTATTTATCATAAAGCCTTTTTTCTTAATCATTGGGTCTGTCTGAAGCTCTGAATGGATACCTCACCTAGTAAAGTGCCAGAGTGGCAATAGCTTTTACCAAAGACATAAATTAAGTTCAAGTGATCTAAGATGTTTTTATTTTTTTATTTGCTTCTCTCTGACCTGCCTGCTGACCCACCAGCACATCATTTATTTATGATTCAACTCAGCCAACCTGAATACAAGTCAATGCACACACCTCTGTTATTGTATAGATGAAATTCCTTATACAGACTAACTGATTATTGGTTTTTGGAGAGGCTGTTAAAAATTGATCTCAACAAGCTCTTAGAAAATATGAAGATTAAAACAAGTCAAAACTCTTTGTACACATCAATAGTGCTGGAGCAATTAGTCAAGCGGCACTACAACAAACAATTACTTTAATTACCAGATAGTCTGTTGGTTATTTTAATGATTAGCTGATAAATTGTTCAGGATATAAAACATCAAATAGTGGTTAAAAAAAAGTTGCTCACGATTTCCTAAAGCTCAAGGTGGCAGGTTCAGATTGCCTTGTCAAATTGTTTCGTTCAACCAACAGTCCAAAAGGGAAAGGCTTGCAATGTATAATGTAAGAGAAGAAGACGGACCAATAAATTCTCACATCGGAGCAGCTGAATCCAGCAAATGTTTGGCTTTTCGTTTAAAACATCACTTAAAAGATTATCAAAATATTTGCCAATTAATTTTATTTTTGTTTTCGCTCCAAAAAATAAACAAGGATTTTGACTTATGAAGCAAAAATTAACCAAACTTTCCAAACACTGACTGGTTCCAGCTCCTCTATGATTATTAATTGAATATCATTGGGTTTTTGACTTCCTTTGAATAGAAGCTGACATCACCTTGAATTCTGTAAAGTTGTGATTAAATTAAAGGATTAAAAAATTGTTAGATAAATGAAAAAAGTAAACTTTAGTTACACCCCCACATATAACATGTTAAATTTCAGCGTGGCTTGATGTTTCGCTTAAGGGTCCTGACACATCAAGCTGGCAGTCAGCTGTTGGTCAATGTCAAGCTATTGGTCAGCGTCTGTCGCCCTAGTTTTTGTGGTGTGTGCCACACCGTTGGCCCTCGTCTGCCCTTGGCTTTATTTTTTTTTGGGCCAATTTTGCATGTTGAATCACTGTTGGAGACAGTGGAGCCCGTCAGTGTATGAAATGACTCTGACTGGCAGTTTAGCTCAGTGCACAAGAAGAGAAGCAGAGGTGAGGGAAGCAAACAGACAGCTAAAGTAAAGGAGGGAGATTGAAACAAACTTGCTATATCAGGTAAGATCATTGTTTTAGCTGTTGAGCTATTTAGCAGAAAAGGTTCCTTATTGTTTGTGTTACTGTTCCCTGGTGCACAGTAAATGTCATTTGTTCTTTCAACACTTGGTTGTGTTGTTAATGTGCTAACTGGCGTCTTGAATCCATCCTGTTCGTCTTCAGGTTTCCCTTTTTGAGTGACAAATACAGACATCGCTGCCTGCTGCTGTGGAGAGTTATTTCTTCTCACACAGGCGCAGAACATACATGCTAGTCGACCGTTGGCTGTAGTCTTTGCGGTGTGTTCAAGTGCAGTTCTTTGGCCGAGACACGGCTGACCTGAGGCGATGCAACAGTCAGCCCTAGTTGCCACTAGCTCTTTGATGTCAGTATGGCGTGTCTGGGCCTTACCCTACTGCAATAACTTGTACTTTTTATGCTGTTTTTGACCCTAATTCATGAGAACTATAAACTCTTTATTTTCTAAGAGGTAAGGAGAGGATTGTGTTCTCTGAAATGTGTTCTAGAAAACAGGGTGAAACTGAAGAAGACTAAATATGTGAGGATGCTTTGATGTCTGTTTGTGACCCAGAATAAAGAATCAGTCCATCAAACCGTCAGTGACACAACCACCACAAGCCAGACAAAAAGCTGGTAACATTTAGCTTTGATTCGCAGACATGTTCACTGTGTACAACTTTGTCTACCGGTTTGATTCTTTACTAAAAATTTTAAGACGTGCTCACCAGCATCAGAAGCCCTGGATGTACAAACTCTGACTGACAGCCAACACCTTCCTCTAAAACCCCAGCCAGGTATCACGCAAGCATGGCTCGTTATGGTGTAACAGCACATTGTACATTCTCACACGAGTTTTTATGAGGCTCAAAACATCCAGCTAACGCCTGGGTTTTATTTTTACCTGAGCCTAAACCAGTGTAACTTTTATAAGGTCTGAATTCATACTTTTAATGTCATTTTTTACAGACTGGAATTAACAGCCATCTGTTAACCGTGCAGTCAGGATTTGTGCTCGTTACAGTTGGGAGTCAGGTCGGAACTTCGGCTGCATCTAAATTATATTCAGTTATTTTCTGGGAGGATGCACACACACTCATAGTTTGACTTTCTGTGATTTATAAGACAATTTAAAAGAAACCTGACCTCGTTCAAGTCAGAAGGAATGAAGAAAACATAGAGCCTGAACAGGTTGGACCCAGAGCCCTCCATCCTGTGTAGGAGAAATAATGGGATGTTTCATTGTTTTCCTCCTCACTGTGCCACCCTGCTGCACTTGTACTGATGCTGCTGATTCTGGGTGGGCGCCGCTATTCACACATTATTCATTGTCCCGCCCTCCACCCCCTCGCCCCAAACCCCGATGAGCTCAAGTGAACACAACCTCCGTCTCCCAGTCAGCAGCTGGGAGTCACTGACTTCAAAGGCCGGGATATGAATAATCAAACTGTTATTTTTAGCTTTTCCTCTTCATGTTACTGACCTGACTTCATGATCTTCTCCCCCTCCCTCCTGCCTCCTCTCTTTCATGCATGCTCTCTCATGCGAACCTTTTCCCTCCCCTCCCTCTCTCACTCCCAATATCTCTTCCTCTCAATCTCTGTCCATCTCCCTGCAGATTGCGGATTTGTACAAGAAGCAGCAGCAGATTCAGAATCAGGGGGAGAAAGCTGACCCGGAGGACTATTACTGATCATCTGTGGTCATCCGCAGAGAATAATAAATAATGGCAATTTCAAAAATAATTGTAAATAGCTTCTTTCTTTATGTAATGTTGAATGAAAATAAAGGCTTTTGCCAGTTTTAAGCATCCTGCCATCGGTGTCATTGATTTATCGAAGCAGCTCCCTTTCAGAGCTAAAATTGCATAAACATCTTGCCGCGTACGGTGCACATAAATTCCAAAAAACCAAATCGACTCAGCGGTTACAGCATACCTGCTGGTAATAGATCCCTATCAAAAATTCACTGTGCAAAACCGCCAAGCAAAACATGAAATGTATGGGCGGCATATCAATACTTGTAGCTGGCCTGATTTCTGCTCCAGCACTCAAAAGGCAGCAGGAAAGTGCATCCAGCATGTGTGGTAATAAGAGGACAAGCCAAGGAGATTGCCGGCTGCCTGAAACGTTATTAGAAGTAGAAAAAGACGCGGGAGCTGACAGTTGCTCAAACAGCAGGACAAAAGAGAAGCACTCACAGCTTGCATTAGATGATGGAAATCCACTAACTGTCCAGCCTGAATCAATCAGAGACTGTTGGAGACGTGTGGAGGGGGGTGGGAGGGTCAGTTTGAGAGCCAAGGACGGGCGGTTGTTACATGGAGAAGCAAAGAGGATTGTGCATAGTGATGCCATGTGAGAAGGATGTCTGTGCTTATGACTAAGATTGAACCACTTAATGTTTTTTATGTGTTTAAGCTTTTGTCTGTGTGAGCTGTAAGTGATCTATTGCATTAAATGCTAAGTAAAGTGAATGTGCAGGAAGTCGTTTGACATCGACACAGGTGGTGACTGAGAATTTTGCTTTGCATATACGTAGGTCCACATAAAAGGGCGACAGCTGCATTAAAAACACAAAGAACTGTTGGACTGCAAACTGCTCATGCTGCAAATAAACTCTTATAACTTAAAGCATACTAACACTGGTGCCACACTGTCTGCTCTCGAGATAATGTCTGTCACCCACCACTTTAGTCCAGGCTGAAATAACTAAATATCTGCTTGGTTTTGCACAACGTTTTGTACAGACGTTCATGGTCTCCATTGGATAAGCCTAATGATTTTTCCTTTAGTGACATCATGAGGTTGACGTTTGTGGCTTTGAGTGAATTCTCTCAACAACTATTGAACTGATGGCTCTGAAATTTGGCGAACACATTCATATCCCTCTCAGGATGAATTACACCACAATCCTGGTCTAGTGCCATCATTAGGTCAAATTTTCAAAAGTAGCAGTAACTGTGCAATATAATGCTTGCAAAACTAACTCCTACTGGTCTCAGATGTACTTTGTGTAACAATATTGAACATAGCCACCATGCTGTCACCCAAGGGTTTGTGGACGACCATTTTGAAGCCTCAAGTTTGGCATTTTGGCTGTCACCATGGGTTTTGGGGGCCAGAAGTGACCATACTTTGACAAGAGGGCGGAGCTGTGGAAGAGTGAGGGGTGGATTGGTCTCAAAAACTGTAGTGAAGCCTCGCAGACAGCCTGTTACTCATGCATTCCCATCCTTAAATTTGTAACTGTAACCCTAATAAAATGTACATGAAAGATTTACACCTTGTGCAGTTGTCATGAATGTTTAAATTAGCTCTGAAGACAGAAACCTGTTTTTGTACCAGGCTGTAAACACACTTATTTCAGCTGTAAAGTCGGCCATTTTAAAGTTGGGGTCTGCTGGGATTGACTCACTTCTGGAGCCAATGGAGGTGGTTCGGGCATCTGATCATGAAGGCCTTAGTGGTATGCCTAATGTCTGTTACAATGATGTCACACAGATCAGGATAGCCTAACATTCTGCACCCTGGATGACATGAGGAAGTACAAATTCAGCGAAAACTGGCCACTTAGCCCAAATTTTGTGGCATGGCTAAAACCAGAACAATGCAACGCAGGTGAGCCTCTGAATATTTTATAGAGAAACTTAGAATGATGGGAATCAAGAGGGTGGAATCCCATATGCAGATTGAGAAACAAAAAATCACCATGAAAACTTGTGAACAAACGCCAGGTATTTCCCAGTTCTGTTCTACCCTTATTTCCACCATGAGCCAAAAAAGTCATTTTGTGTTACAATAAAAATTTGGGCAAAATTACCCTTAACCCTAAGTAATTGATGTCAGTTCATATTTTTTGTTTCCCTTCAATTTTGGTTATTGTGAAATTGGTGTTAGACTTCATTCTGAGGCATTAAAAAAAGTCTCAAATCTAATTTGCCTTAAGCTGCAGGAGCCCTGCCTCCATTGAAAAGAACAAATCTTTTGGGTGAACAACCTGAACTGAATCACTTACTGAAACAATCTGCTCATCTCTCAGTTCAGCTCTCAGTCAGTTGCAAGCAAACATGCAGGGACTCACTGACTCACTCCTTTTACTGTGAGGGAACATGCATTTTTAGCTATTAGTTCACTGAACGTGCCACAGAGTGAACATGAACCCTGAGTGATAGACATTTGCTGAGCTGCTTAAGCTGGTCCCTCTCCCTCCCTCTTATATCTTGAAGTCTCAAAGCAGTGGTGCCAAATATTTTATTTCAGTGTTGGGAAAATATACGTGCTGTACGTAACGGGGTAGAACTTCAGCTTTCAGTTCGCACATGCTATCTTTATTGGACTAAGTTCTCAGCTCACTGACTTATCCCTCATGAACAACTGTTCTCAGTTCACTAGTTAGCAAGCTGAAATGAATGTATGGCTGTGTTTTAGTTCAGTGAGTGAGATTACGCAGACAGAGCTCCAGTCGAGCACTACGAGGGAGCGGTGCAGTGATTCGTTCAATGAGCGTACTACACTGTAAACATAAGCCCTGCGTGAGTCGCTGAAGCCCACCCTTCTTTCTCCCTGTCATATTTTGAGGTCTCAAAGTAAGAAGTTGTACCAAATATTTTATTTAATAATTAGGTGTCGTGAAAATACACCTGCCGTGCATAATAGGGTGGCACTTCAGCTTTCAGTTTGCTTTATGTAGCCAACTAAATTCTTAGTTGTCAGTTCACTATTTAGTGAGCTGAGCTGAACGCTCAGCCGTGTTTCAGTACAGTGAGAGGGACTACACACAGTTGGAGCTCTAGTCAAGCACTGAATGAATTGATGAACAAATCTCTCGAACGGATCTTTTTAATGAACAGATTGTAGTGAATCAGTACACTGAAAGGAACTGCTTTGCCCATCACACGCGGCTGCAAGAAGGCATACATCAAGTGTGAGGTTAAAAGCACTGGCTTGTCTGTGGCATATTTGCATGTAAAGTTTCTCCACTTTTGCGGTGACTTGCACCGTATGAGGCATGTCACTGTTTGTATTTCCTATACTGGAGTGCTTGTGAGGTCACTATTTGTTATGCTATCTCGGTATGCAAGTATGCATACTGCACGGCTGGTGGTTTGCCTATTATTTGTGTGTGTGGGCCGTGTCCTGTGTCTGCTGAAGGGGAGTTTGAGAAGGACACCATTGTGGTAGAATAATCATGGAAATTCCAAATCCAGATCTGCCTGCCCTTTTCTGTCTGCCACTGTTGTTTATCCCTACCACACTCTTATTTTTCCATCAGTTTTCATTCACTTCCCCTCATGAAGATTTAAAGGTGTTTTTATCCCCCAGTTTGCTCCTGAAATATGTCTTTTCTCCGGCACACTGTTTTGGGTACATCTGACACTCATTGTGAATACCATCATCATATCACGTCTATTTTTTGAATAGAAACAAGGGACCTGCTGGTGTTACTAAAATCTGAATTTCAAATAGCACTTGTCAGCTGTACTGTTGCCTTAGAAGTTGGCTACAGCAAGCAAACAGCAAGTGTGAGGGATGGAAAAGGCCCTAATGGAAATCAAACAGGCAACAGAGCATGAAATATTGAAAATGCAAATATGTAATGAATTCAATTCCATATTGTGTGTGCTGTATGATCCCGACTTTTGTTGTGAATTACTGTGAAGGTTGACTGCAGCAAGCGTCTTCTAATTTGTATACGTGCGATTGTGTAAGTGGAGAGGAAGTCACTCTGAGTCTTTGTGTACCTTTGTGTTGTGACTAAGTGCCTGCACGCTGAGACGTTTCTGTATCTGTTTCCTCTTTTGTGCAAGTGTGAATGGGTTTGTTTTTATCTTCTCTGTGAAAATGTGTGTGCCTGGTTAACCGCCCGTGTTTGTGTGTGTATATATGTGTCACTGATGTTTACCAAGGGGGGCAGCTGGCGCATATCACAAGCCTGCGGGGCATTGCAGCACACTGGCCTCCATCTCCACCGAGGTCCTAGCCCATGTTCAAACAGCTGTGCAGTTAGTTCACATCAAGTCACCCGTTCAGACCGGGTCCCGCGGGGGAAATTGCATTTGCAAACCTACCTGCTTGCCGCCTCTGTTGAGCTGTGCTTTGCTACATGTTAAGAAGCGGCTGGGGGCTTTGGGTTGTGGAGCATGATTTATAAAAAAAAAATGCCCCAGATCTGATCTCTGGTGTTGTGACAGATAAAAGGCAAGCTGAAGATGGTTACACTGCGCTGAAACGATCCCTGCTGCGTTCGTCTTTAAAGTTTTAGGAAGTGTCCCCTGAAGCAGGGTTATGGATTACCTCCAACTGCAAAAAAAAAAGGGGGCATCTATAAAAAATGCCAGGTTTCACCTTTCCCTGTCCTTTTGTGTCCCTCTCTCTTCCCCCACCCCATTCTCCCACATAAGCTATCTGTCTTGTTCACAATACCCCTTTCTCCACCCTGAGAACAATGCGTTTGTTCTCCTCCACCTCCTCCTCCTCCCATCTCTCCATCCCTCTCTATCCCTCCATCCATTTGTTTGGTGCTCTCTGTGACATCTCTGCCATGCCAGGCTATGAAGGAGAGAGGGAGGGACAGACCCTGCCATTGTCCCTGGCCGAACCCACAGAATATCAATAGTGTTTTTCTTGAGCGGGAGGGCCGAGCGTTGGCCAGTAACCTTTCGGATTTGATGATGTCAGGCCCCCTCTTTTTTGGGCCCTTTATATGATTTCCCTCGTCCTCCAGTCTCCACTCTAACAGGGTATTAGGTCCTCAGCATGAGAGACAGTGCAGGATTGTGTGCACTGTGTGACTCATCAGGGCACTTCATCAGCTCAGTTCAACTAGTACAAGTTGTGTGCAGCTGCGCCAACAAGTCCTCCAAGGTAAACGAGAATACATTGTTTGTAAATGTCCTCCAGAGTGTCCTCCACTTATCAGAGCCTTCAAACAGCTCGCCATTGTAAAAAAAAAAAAAAAAAAAAAATGAAGCAGTTTTGTTAACAGACTCTGCTATGGTTAAGCTTTGGTTAGGTTCAGGCAAACAAAACTAAAAGTCTGAAATAGGCAAAGCAAAGCTTTAAAATAAAGGCAAACATTTGCTTGCTGAAATGGTCACGACTACAGTGCCAACATGCTGATGTTAAGCAGGTACAATGTTTGCCACGTTCACCATTTTTGTATGTTAGCATGCTAACGTATGCTAATTGGCACAAAACACAAAGTGCAGCTGAGGCTGATGGAAACTTCTAATGTTTTGAAGGTAATTTATCATCAATCGTCATTGACACCAGCATTTAATAAACAGTTTATCCATTACTTTAAAGAAGCTGTATGTGACATCCAGAACTGGATGGAATGGAACAGTGGAATAGCATCCTGCAAGGATGTGGGTCCCGTATCAACACTGGGGGGGATACATATGAAAAGGTGGGATTGGGGGTCCTGTGCCAGAAAATTCTGAGCGTCAAACAGTTAATTTCCTGTATTCTTGTTAACTTTTATTCACAAATTTGTGCATCTCCCGCATCAATAAGTCCTCTGCCACTTTTATCTCTTTAGTAGGGGGACAAATGCATTTGTTATAGAGGGGGCTTGGTCATCTCTGACTGCCTTGAAATCTACCCATATGGCCTCCTGAGCATAAAATGAAGTCATGCTGCATGTCTGTGTGTTTTATTCTGAGCTTCTCTTTTCTTTTGTGTGGTAGACAGACTGGCCACACGGGCATGTGAGTCCTTTTGTGGAAGTGTAGCGCCCAGTCTCTGGTTTCCCACCAGGTAGCTTTCTCAGCACAGTTGCTGTTGTTAGCACTTTTTATGGAGTTAGCACTGTTAGCCGTTAGCCGCCAGCTCAGCCACCTCCATGTTGAGAACTGTGTGCAGACAATCCCATCCCAGACTCTGAATTCTACACTCTCAGTGTCACATACGGCTCCTTTAAGATAACCATTTTAGCGGCTTATTTATTACTTGGCTGTCTAGTTCAGCCATTTATCCATAACCTTCAGGTAACTATTTGACCTGCTGATCCAGTACTTTTGACTGACTGTTTCAACCTTTCTGAATTAGTTTTCATGTTTTTTGGCAACAAAAATGTATGATACTTACAGGTTTTGTTCATCACGATGAGCAAATGAACACCACTTTCAGGATAAATGTAACTGCCAGAAGTAAAGAGTTAACGTTACCACCATAACAACTCTGTAAAGCCACATTTGGCGAGGCCCATCATGATGATGTTCTATAGCCTCATTTAGCCGCTTGTTAGCTACCACCTTTTCTAAGACAGATAGCAGCTCCAAAGTTCATAAGTGGGTTATTTCCTGGCGCATTTTTTTTTGTCAGAGAACGAAATGTGAACGTCTTTTAAGCTTGTGTTAACCACAGACCTTATTACAGGCATCTAACCAAAATCCCATTCAAAAAACCCATTGACTTCGAGATGAGGGAACCAGGAGTGGTAAAATGATCACTTATTTCTGGCTTTTAGGACTCAATCCTGGCAGACTCTATTTTTCCATGTACACCCAAGCAACTGCAGAGGCCCCCCCCCGGGTTACAAATACTCCTGGCTGGGAATCTTTGCTCTCAATGCTTAGAGATAATACAGACACTTCCTTTTTTTGTGGCAGTTTCCTACTCTAGATCTTTTTTTAGTCAGCAGGCTTTAAACGTGTGTCCTATTAGAAAACCTAGATGGCATAACACTGCTGTATTTATATTTAATCCTGCCTTCTAGCCTTAACTTTTGACAGTTTTCTGGCCAATTGCTTGCCATGCCTCATTTGCCTTATTTGGTTATGGAAATGTTTCGCTTGATTATCCAACCCCTGCAGCAAAACTGTGAACCGATCTAGTCGTTTACGAGACTACTTTATGATTGGTTTATGATGGCGGCGTTTTTTGTTGTTCCCCACTTGTCAGTGCTTCACTTTGGCCCACACTGAGAGGCTTGTGCTTAAGGGGGTAAGACTGCAGTGCACTCCATTGGATCATTGTTGACGGTCATTAGTCTTATGACCTTCGTGTGAACCAGCCTGTGGTGTGCATCTCTTCTGTCTCTCCATTTCCCCAGTCTTAAGCGGCTACAAACCCTCCAGCCGTTCCATCTCAAAGACGCTCTCCATTCACAGAAGCCCTCCACATTTCGAAGACATTCCCCTTCTGCACATCTGCCAGCCTTCCTTGTGATGAGGGCTGCACTCAGAGCTGTGACAAACATACTCAACATTGCAGAAAAATTAGACATGGATGGAGTTGACAAGAGCCCCTAACATCTACAGCTCGGGATGCTTTCCCAGACTGTGATTATCCCTGGTCTTTTGAATGTGCGCTTCGTATGTTTTTTTCTGCTGCCATTGGAAATAATTCTACGTCAAAGTAAATTACAATATCACAAGAAAATATGCTCTGTAAATTTCTACGGGTGTCTAATGACATGCCCTCACCAAATGCAACTGAGACCACTGTCTCAACCCGTGAAAACAAGCTTGATGAGTGATACATGCAGACAGTTGAGATGGTTTCATTCACACAGTGGCTGAAGCCGGAGGTACTTTGCGTATTCAGTCATCTCTAATAACACCAATTGATATGAAGCCTTGTCCACCTCAATATCACTAAAGTGCAGCTGAGGACTCATGTATAATTTAGCAAAAAAATCTCTAAATGGCTCTACAGATCGACTTTTCTCTGTCTGTTTCTCACTGGTACCTCTCTCCCCCATTCTCCCCTCTCCTCCCTACCTCTCCTCTCTGTATAATTTAGCGGCAGATAAGCTCTCTCTCTCTCTCCTACATTAGTGTGCTATACCACTGCCAGCTGAAGGAATGGGGGCCTTCGCTCTATATGTGATACAGTTTCTGGCTGCCAAGCTCAGCCGCTGCCGCTGCCACCGTCACTCGGTGCTGACGAGTTTGGGTGCCTGCCACATTCTGCACCTGCCAGGCTCATAAAGAATCCCCCTGTTTCTCTGGGGCCCGAAGGCAGGATCTGCCATAATTGTTAAGGATGTCGCGATTTAGACGTTCAAGCCAAAGCTTAGACAGTTGATGGCGCCAACAAGTTGGCAGATGGTCCATTTTGTTCAGCTGATCCGTCAGCAGGGGTATTTGAGGTGTTAAGATGAATGAGCGGTTGCGATTTTTCACAAGTGGCAAGAATTTATGCCGTGGTCTCAAATGTAAGCAAAAGTCGATCTGTCGCTAAATGCTTTGCTGCTGTCTCGGCCAAGAGCCCCCTTGCAAAGGAAATCCAGCAGGGGAAACCTGGATAAGTAGGCTCAATAAAATGACGAAGTGAAGTGGATGAAGTGGACGTCCTTGTCAAGTGCCTCCTCTTCTTACACTCTCATCATATATGCAGTCCCAACGGGGGGTAGGAGGAGTCAAATCATGACTGATATGGTTTACACCTCATGTTGAGAATAAGTGAATTCAGCTTGTGTGTTTGCTGAAGCTGGGAGAAAACCGCAGACCATTAATTTGTGCATGCATTCACTATTACGATGCCAGCGGCTAAATTAATGCATATTTATGACATGTGACAAAATGATGGAATGAGGCTTTTTAGAAATGAGGCTTTTGCAGAAATTCCACTCCAGTGTGTCCGCTCATTCCCACCGCTGCCTCTTTTCTCATTTTGTCCTGCGTCTGTATCTGCCACCATCTTGGTCTCATGTCTGTGTGTCTTGTCCTGTCCTCATATCAACCCATCTATATATAGCAGGTCTGTCCCCACACTCTTGCTGTCTGTGTTACTGGAAAAGCGAGGAGTGGGCGCTGCATTTTTGAATACACAGCTTTGTCTGGGCAGGGGGAGAAAACGAGGCAGCGCGAAAGAAAGGGAGAGGGCCGGAGAGGAAGAAAGCGCCATTGACAGACAGGCAAACACCAGTCAGCCCCTGTCCCCCTCTCTCCCCATTGTCTCCAAGTGCTAGACGTCAGCAAACGACAGGAATCTGGAGAGAGGGAGGACAGAGAGCAAAGAGTCGGTGCTTTGTTTGGGCCGCTGGCCTCAGACCCGGTGAAAGTGCAGGGAGAGGAGAAAGGGGTGAGGCATGGGGACAGAGGAGAGAGCACTGGACTGACCTCGCCGCAGGATCCCCCTTCGTCCCCTCCTCCCTCACTGTAAACAGACAGAAGCAGGCCTCCCACCACTCCCCATGTAATATTTACATATGAGCAGTGATCACATACAGAGCGGCTGCAGATGGTCATGATTCCTTGTCACACAACCTCGTTAGCGCCTACATGCTAAGCGTTGATTAGCATTCCCTCTCAACTCAGTCACATCACGTTGAGGGTGTAATCTAACACATTACATTCATCACAGTGTAATGCTGCACAGAGTTTGCAAATTCCCCCCAAGTTGCCCATTGTTTACCCAATTAATTCACCAGTTACTGTACGGCGCAGGTGCCTCTCGCCTGTGTTTCTCGTCCACTTCAAAAGATAATGTGTGTAATTTGTTTCAATGAGGGGACGAAATGGAGAGAAATGGGTGGGGGTGGGGGGTGTGTGGAGAGGAGGAATGGGCCGGGCCGGGCCTGAGCGAGGGGTGTGGTTGGGTATAAACCAGGGGACAGTGGGTTTTCTGTTGTTGTCCAGTTTTGAAGCCCTCTGTCCTGGCGTCCTGCACCCCTCCGCTCCACTTTCTTTCTTTCTCCTCCTTCCACTCACACTCCCTCCAGAGTGGGACTCTTCCTCGACAGGCTCCTGTCAGGTCCGCAGCATCAGTCTTTTGGGAGCTCCCTAGAAGCCAGAAACCATGCTGACGTTTTTGGCGCTGGCGTCGGTTGTCCTCCTGGGAATAGGTAAAAAAGAAAGACTGAATCTTCTTTGAACTTTTTTTTTTTTATTAAGTTGTATTTTGAGGAGGTCTCAAAGACACCCACAGTGAATTTCATCTATTGAATGTGAAGATGTAGAAATTATCTTTCCACTGATGTGGGGTGAAAGGTTAAATGAGAATATGATGAAGAGGGCTTTTTCTGTTTTCTTCTTCAGTGCTTACTTGAAAACTGATGGACTTGATGATATAAAAAAGGGTCAATAGGCTTAGTAGGGAATTAATTGATCTTTCACTAAAATGTAATATCTCCCTGTACACTGGCTTAATACTACACTAAAACAATTAAATTAATATCTTAACATTTGCTTATTGATTCAATTAAAAGAAGCCTTTAGGACACCTGTAGAGGACATTGTTCATTCTCAGGTGCATTATGCTAAATGACCCAGCACTGTACATCTGTGCTCCTCTTATAAAGCAGCTGGCTCTAAGCTTGCAAAGTTAAAGAGTAATATTATGACTTTTAAAGGGAGGGCTGGCAGACGTTTTGCTCTCAAGCAGACGGCTTTCTGTGCTCCCCTCCTGTCAGATATTTGCAGTTTTTGTCAGAATTTTAATTAAAAATGTCAAGCACGATTTCATCGACAAGTTTTGCGGAGGCTGGCTGCACTAACGGCGTTCGCTCAAGGTCGCTCGCAGTGAAGGCTGTGAACTTTACTCTCCGGGTGTTTAAAGAAAGAAAGCTTCATGACACTTATGGGCATTAGTGTTAATGTAGCTGTGAGAATACTGTGACTCATTGGTGGCCCATTCATACATTTTAAGTGAAACATAACAACACAAAAAATGATGTCGTTCCGGCTGATGTTAGAGTGGCAGGGGTGTGCAGCTCCCAGGGGCTTTGGTGGTTGTTTGAGATGCTGAGTGCATTTTCGAGGGAAGTAAAATATTGATTTTGCAGCCAAACCCAAATTAACATCGATCATTAGATATTATTCGAGCATAAACAGCGCACATGATTAAGCCAACATAATCCATATTAATGGAGAAAATGATGTTCCCCTTTGACTTTGAGAGACTAGCACCAATATTCCAGTAATAATCCAAATATTTACTGAGTGCATGTCTGAATCAATGGTGGATCTGACACCACTAAATGTGCAGTTTAACACTGTGTGTGTGTGGATGCATATCTAAGTGTTTGGGATTTATTTGATAGATTTAAGGGAGAAAAGTTGTAAACGAACAAACTGCCATTCACTACAGGGTGATAACATCAAAAGTATAACAGAACAAGGATCAGTATTTTACAGATAAGTGTGTTTTTATGTCCAGTCATGTAGACAACATGGTTTTGTTTGTTAACAAACTTGCTTTCTTCTAACAAACAGCTTTTGCAGGTTCACTTCTGCTGCAAATGTGACTTTAAAGCCAAGGCAATATTAAATCAAAACACATTATCTTGTGATGTTGTGGATAAGTGGGTGTACTTATGAATTAACCCTATCTACCTGCTTTGTGTCTCCCAGTACCTGAGCAGTCCCAGGCTATAGTGATTTACACTGGCTGGGAGCGCCATGCCCTGGTGGGCTCTGACATCCGGCTGTCCTGTTCCTTCTTCTCCTGGCGCTGGACCTCAGAGGACGTCACCTTCTCCTGGACATACAGGCCCGATGGCTCCCGGGACAGCATTTCTGTAAGATGCAAATTCACTCACACACAGTCACACACAGTCTACTTATTGATAACTGCAGTACGAGATGAGTGTACTATCATCTGATCTGTCATCATCCTGTAAAGAAAATATGTTTTTACAAGACACTTTGCTGTCACAGTCAACAGCCTGCAAAGCAATCTTTAAATCTCTATAAAATTAGTCACATCCACTTTAAAGCTGCACTTGATGAGATTGTCATGGAACAAACTTAATGCAAGCTCTTCAAAAAGTTCATCTTTAAGCTCATTGTTTTGGTTTTACAGCCCGCGGCTTTGCTGTTTTGATTCACTCTCATGCTCTCATCTGTAGCAGTTGGTTTCAGTAAAAATACAAGCTCTGGTAACCCCCCCTGTATAATTCTTGCTTGGCACCAAACTGCAGACATACAAAGTTAGTGAGTAGTTGGTGAACACAGTGATGCATTTAGCAGCTTAAGAGCCAGACATTTTGCATAAATCATAAAGGGGTGGTCCACCCTCCTTAGTTTCCTAAATGAAATTCTGATGTTATGTACTCCCTCTTGAAGTTAACCTTTTTTCTCATTCAAGAAGCTACAAATAAATATTTAAGAAGGGATTACAAACATGTCTTTTGCAACAACAGCAATGAAGACTCGACAACAATGGCAGTGTTTTTGCCAAAAGACTTTTTGTTTTCACCATCTCCGCCCCTACCAGGCACGAAGAGGAACAGAAATTTAGTCAGTGAAGGGGGTGCTGTACTGATGTCACATGACATTGTTTCTGCGCAGAGAAGTCCTTGAAACAATGAGCTGATCGATGTGGGATCACTTGCAGACTTGTTTTGTGCAGCTTTAATATCAGGATCTCAGGAATTTAAACATGGCGGATCATTTTCTTTAAAGGATTCATGAATTTTGAGTAATTTCTAGAGCACTCTCACTGAACAGAATACTTGTAAATCATCAGAAAGGAATCCTGGTTTAATCCGACGCATTCGGAACTGTGTGCACGTCTAAAATGTCATCACACACTTGAGCAATACTCAATTTATTCTGACACACAAGTGCAGGATTCGTGTATTAACTCAGAGAAGGAAACAACAAGCGCCCAGAAACTTTCTCTCCCACTCCTCCTGCCGCTTCACCTGCCTCCTGCTCTTTAATTTCACTCTCCCTGCCCTTATCGTCCTGCCATCTCTCTAATCTCTCTATCTCCCCGTCCTGACTGCGCCTCCCTCTGTCCACCTTCCTTAATCTCCTCCTCCCCAGCCCTGCCTTCTTTGTCCCTCCCCTCCTCTCTCATTATCTTCTCTCCTCACCTCCTTCGCTTCCATCCGTCTCCCGCAGTGCCCTCACTTTGAAACTAGATTTCTCTTCTCTTTTTTTTTCACTTATCTTCTGTCGCTCATTTCTTTACCCGCCGGGACAGATTTACAGTTTCATATGTCTATCTGTTTTCATGGTGCATTTGTCCTTTCAAATGTCGTATTTGATTTCTGACAGGTGTGTATCATGTGAAAAGGCTGTTGTTCATTTCATGGAGGGCTTTCACAGGCCTCAAACCTTCAATCAGAGGTGTGCTGACAGTTTTATTTAACTGTTTAACAACATATCAACCACATTTGACCTTGATCCTGTGGAGTCTGGGACATCAGCATTCAAATCAGTTAGCTTTTATTTTAGCTGTAATCTGCCATTCGCCATTTGTGAGGCTGGGCATCATTCAGCATTTGTCATCACTAATGGTGTATCATAATGGAAACCTACCCTTTTTCCATTAAAATAAAATAAATTATATGTCAAGTCAGTTTTATTTATCCAGCCCAATATCACAAATGACAAATTTAGCCTATGGTGGCTTTACAATATGTACAGCACACATCACTTAGACCCTTGCTTCATATAAGGAAAACTGTCCATAGTCAAGCAGCCACAGAAGGCTAAAAATAAAATTGGCAACATGTTGACTTAAAGAGTAAGACATGCAGGATTTAGGGGGATATATTGGCAGAAATTTTATATTCATAACAATATTGTCCTTAGTCTGTAATCACCTGAAACAAAGAGTAGTTGTGTTCTCATTACCTTAGCATGGACAAATCAAACACTTGCCTTAGATGGTGCCATTTGGGTTTTACTGTTTTGGTGTCAACCACCATAGTTCTCCTTTTAGCTAGACCCATGGGAGAAGTTTCAACTGGTTGCAGTCTGCAACCTCACCACTAGATGCCACTAAATTCCACACACTAGACCTTTAAAGCTACTTCAATTAGTATTCTTAATCAGTCAAGTGTAATGTGAAAGTTTTTGCTCTTGGTGTTACAGAGAATTGTTGAGACACTTTTTGAGAAGTGTTTTAGTGCCTTTCAGCTCATTGTTTTGGTTTTCCAGCCCTCACCTTTACTATCATGGTCCACTCTCTGTGCTCTAATAGCATCATTTCAGCAGCTGCTCAGTGAAAAAATCCACTGTACACTACCTGCCCAAGGCCGAAAGGAAGTCAGAAAGCAGACAGATAATGTTAGCAGCTAGCAGTTAAATGTAATGGAACATTTAAAAAGGGAATTTAAAGGCAGAAATAAGCCCTCAGAAGTTTGTGGAGATCAAAACAAAGCTAAAAAAGTGAATGTTAGACTTTGCCAGGTGGGCAGAAATGCAACTCAAAATGAATGCCAATGTTGCCCTGCATTTCTAAAATGTCTAATAAGCTAACAAGTTTGCCATGTTAACTTTATTGAGTCATTGCAGCTTGTTTCCTCTGCCTCCAAGTGGCCAAAACATTTTGTAATACAGTGACCAACTGCTAATATGGATCAAAAAGCTTCAAACAGAATCCTTCCTATAGAGACGCTATTTAAATAATTCACTCACAGTAATCAAGTAGTCCGCTTACAGTGTACATTTTGGGTCTTTTCATATATGACAACATATGGAAAACTATCTTTCTTTCTTAACTTTCCCATGATTCTTTGCCTCTTTGTAACCCATCTGCTTCCAGCTGGCTACCTGAGGCTGGTGCTGCGTACACATTCAATCATGACAGGAAAAAGAAAGTCATTTTCTCTCAATGAAAAACATAGTCTCCTTGAAGCTTATGACAAACTGCCAAAAATGAGCCAACAAGATGCAGCAGCCAAACTCAGTGTTTCTCAGCCTGCCTTGTGTAGTTTACTCAAACAACGAAAAACAGTTATGGCTGCTGGTGATGGAGACAGAAAATGAATGTGCGCGGGGAAAGTACCTGTGGTCGAGCCACCCTCGTCTAGTGGATTGATCATGCCCGGTCACTGATGCCCCTGTCATGAAACAGCTGTACTGTATTTTGAAATCGTCAATAAAACTCAGGAAATAGCAAAGCTGCCTGTTTCATTACTTTATATTAATGTAATACAACCGTAAATTAGATATATCAGATTTGATTTTAGCCTTCAGTATCTGACAGGTTTTAGTACTCAGTGCTACAGACACATTTCATTCGGTGCACAAAAGGTATTGTGGTTTGACACCCAGCCCTACTTGATGGTGCAGACTAAATTGTCACAGTCCTGTACATGGCTTTTAAAAAATGAATGCGGCTTTAAACACTACAGGCTGCAGCAATCTATGAGCCTCCACAAAAAGGCAAAATAGACCTCTTGATAACAAGCACAGAAATGAGTCAAATGCAGCAGTTACCCTTTTGAGTGATGTTATTATGGTGAGCCAACATGCATGAACACAACAAAGCCATGTCTGTCCTTTACAGATCTTCCACTACACTGGTGGTGTTGCCTACGTGGACAACAAGGGCCCATTCAGGGACCGGCTGGAGTTCGTGGGGAACCCAGGCCGCCGTGATGGCTCCATCCTGATCAAGAACCTGGACTTCAACGACAATGGCACCTTCACCTGCGACGCCAAGAACCCCCCTGACATAGTGGGCCGACCTTCCAGCGTCCGCCTGCTGGTCTTTGAGAAGGGTGAGATGAGGGAGGGCGGGGGTGGAGTACAGTGAGTCCTGCGGGGATTTCTCAGCAAAATCAAATTCCCTCACTATGTAAAGTCTAATGTCTGCATTGTCTTACATCTGTGTCTGCTCATAAGCCTTCCACTGAGCCCATATGGCATATTTGGGGGAATTTTCTTCATCAGAAGCCAACTGTTCTCAATTGTTGTTATAATCATTCCAAACTCCGCAATTAATCTCAATTTGCGCTGTGCATCAGACTAAAGCGAGCACTGCGTTCAGACCAGTCGTCGCACTGCCTCGTTTAGAATTCCTCGCACCTCCTGTTAAATGAAATCAATTACAATTTTATCTCTTTCTCTATTTGAGATTGCTATCACTGCCTCCCCTTCACTTGTTTTCTCCCCCTTCTCCTTGCCTTCTCTTCCCATTTCTCTCTCCTTTCTCCTTTTCCATCGTCTTCCACCGTCCTCGTCCCTCCCCCACCTTCTTCCTCCGTGACTCTATCCCTGCTCTCACCTTTATTCTACCTTATCTCCCCTCCTCTTCATCTCCCTCTCTGCCTCCACTGCACTTGTGTTCTCCATCTTTCATTCAACCTTTCTTTTACCTTTGCTCTCCTTGTCTGTTCTACTTTCATCTCTCTTTCCTTCTAGCTTTGTTCCCTGCCTTCCTCCCCTTTCCATTTCCTCTCTCCTATGACATATTTTCCTCATCGCTCATGTTTCTCTTTCTTCATATCTTCCTTTTTCCTCTGAATGCTCCCATCCTCTCTCTGTCACTTGCTTTCTATTCTTCACCCTATTATCCTCAAATTGAGTGTACCTTCTAACACTCCCTCCTCTTTTCCTTTTCCTCCCCTCCATCAACAGTGCCCATCCAGGCTGGTGTGATCACTGGGGCCATCATCGGGGTGGTGCTGGGCCTGCTGGTGCTCATCGTGGTCATCTACTACCTGATGAGGTTCCTGGTGGCGCGCCGTGTCTTCAGCCTCAGTGTCAGGTCAGTGCCCGGCCTGTGGCCGGCGGCGCTCTGCCAGTCAGGTTTGTGCCAGGGACTGGAGCTGAAGCCGGAGCCCATCCCTGGCACCGACACCTGTGTGGCCAAGCTGGCATAGCTGCCATGCCACAATTTGATTTGGTTAGGTGTGCGAGGTTTAGATTTGAAGTTAGTCAGCTGGAAAGAGACAGATAATCATCTCTCATCTAGATTTCATCTAAAAATGGCACTGCATAGGTCCAAAGCGAGATGATTAAAAGTGGTGAAGCGTAAGTTTCTGAGTGGATAATCCACCAGATCATGAAGATGATGGATCCATCATCTTGCTTATACCTATCCAATTTTATAAGATCGCATCTAGCTCCTGGGGGCTGTGTTTGAGACGGGCCCAGTAGATTAAGTTGATGTTCTCTTTATGATGGCTGCCAGGCAATGCTGCCCTGTGACCACTGGAGGGAGAGATAGATTCGACATCCTGACATTGTCTTTCTTTTGTCCCCTCCAGCAAACATGGCAAGAAAAAGAAAGAGGGATCACAGCAGAGACAGGCAAGTTCCCTCCTCTCCTTCCTGAACCATCCCCTCTTCTTCTCCCTCTGTCTCCTTTCCTCACACACTCCCATCACATGAACACATCCAGTCGACAACCCCAAATGCAACAGCTTGGTTTGCTGTCATATTCAGGCGCTAAATGGTAAAATGACGTCCTTTTTGGAGAGATTACTATAGCATTCAGTGTTAGGCTCAGGAAACGTGTTGTCAGAGAGAATATTCATCTATTCTGTTGCAGTGCAGCCACACAATAGCACACATCTAACATGACAGTGCATAACGGCACAGTTTCATAATCGCATTCCCCCAATGCCAGTCCAAGCAGCTCCAACATGTCCGCGCACTTAGCCGACTTCTCCTCAAAGCAACATATCAACAACAAATAACATGTCATTCAAACTCTGCCCTGGAAACACTAATAACAGTGTTCAAGCTGTTAAAATTCGAGTGCCGTCTGAGCGTTGGAGGTGCTTTAAAGCCCATACTGTCCCTCCTCTCTCTCTTCTCTCTTTCTCTCTTTCTCTCTCGTGGCCCTCACCCCTCCTTCAGCTCCCTCAGGGGGGCCAAACAGCGCGGCGCGAGTAAACAGCCACGGGGCAAAAATCAAACCAGCTACTGTGAAATGGCCGAGCAATGCTATTGCTGTGTTGAATGGGACTGTGATTTGCTCGCAGTGGGGAGAGGGACGGGAGCTGCTGATTTTGCTCACTGGGAGTCAAATGAAAATCACTGGGCCTATTATGGTCTGGGCTGTTATCAGTGGTCTTACGCTGCTGCACGCCAAGGATTTTGGGGTATTTTCTTTTCCCCTATTCCTCATGGGACTGTGATAGCCTCAAGTGGTGGATTAATCAGACATTTTGGTGGCTTGTATTCTTTTGTAAATACAAGGCACCAGGGCAAGTTCTGTTTGATTACTCTGCGGTAAAGTGGGGGCTGGATGGTTGCGGGGGTGTATTGTAATCGACTGTACGCCTTGCCTGCTGATAATGAACAAAAGGGAAGTCAAGGGATTTGGGTTCAAGGCGTTTTCCTAAATCAAAAAATCAGCTTTGAAATGAGAGACGCGCAAAGATATCCGAGGCGGAAGATCAAAGGTGTTATTGTGACAGCGAGTCATTTAGCCTCAGGTATAAGCTAATGTAAAGATGAGGCAGCAGCAGCGGCGGTGGCGGTTGGCGGGCTTCCGCCGGCGGTTAGGAGCGCGCCATCTTGCCCCCGTGGCTCAAACCTAGGGGGCGACACCAACAAGGGCCAACCCTTTCCCTTCTACCTCAAACAAGTGCGCTCATTCTCATCTCCCCGGAGCCCCTCTTCCTCCCTCTGTCTTCTTCTTTCCTTTTTACTGTCGTGTGATTGTCAGGTTGCTCTTGAGCTGCAGTCAGTTGCTCTCAAGTGCCTGCGGCGGGTGACAGTGCATATATGAATAAATAACTCGCCGCCAAAAGGACACTGGAATATTTGACAATGTTGTCATTTATAGTTACTCTCCTGCAAGTCTTGGCTTGGAAGAAAAATGTTCCATCTGAGCTCACACTCCCTTATTTTTTATTTTTATTTATTTTTTTCCCCCCTCAGAGCTGATTCCTCTCTTGTAGCTGCGCCTCACACAGAGGACTCGTGGGATTTTATAGTGCGCTCATAAGTGGTTGTTTGATCAAATAGCCCTTATTAGGAGTCTCTGCTGACACAACACAATTTTGTATCAGCCTCACCATCTTCGTTACTTTCCGTTTGCTGGGCTTGCACTGCAAATCTCCAAAAGGCTGCGGGTGAGGGAGTGAAGGAGGGAGTGAGCGAGACAGAGAGACAAAGGAACCCTGTGGTGTGTGCTACTCCCCATTAGGTGGAGTTGTGGGAGAGGAGTTTACCCCGCAGCCACACACATAAGAAAGCTCACAGGAATGAACACACACACACACACACACACACACACACACACACACACACACACACACTGTACTGGAATGATAATTGAGTGCACTCGGTATCGATCTGAGCTCACACACACGCACGCACGCACGACCCACCCATTCTTCTTTCCATCCCCCAATTGCCCCCCCCCCCACCAACCACCCCAACTCCACTTTACTTCACTCCCTCCCTCGCTCTCTCATTCACATTCCTTTTTATCCGATCCCCAGTCTCCCTCCCTCTCTTCAGTCGCATCCTCTTCTCCTTCCCCACCTCCCGCCTCTCCCTGCCTTTGACTTCCTTGCTGACCATGAGAACCATCTATCTGTCTGTAATTCCCCACTCCTCTTTCCTTTTTACTTCCTCTCTCGCTCTGTCGATCCTCCCTCACCCTTCTCCCCACCACCACCACCACCGCCACCTCATCACCCCCCTTCCCTCCCTAGTCTCTCTCCTCTCCCTCCTCAGGTGTTCTGGGTTCTGATCAGCTTCGGTTCTGGACAGAAAATCACTACCTCTCACTCCTCATCTACCTCTCACTCTCCCTCCTCACCTGTCACCGTCTCTCTTTAGTATGCAGCAGGGGACGCAGCCACTTACCTCCCTATCTACCTCCCCACCAGTCCCTCCTGTTTTGCCACTGTACCCACATTTCCTTTGAAGTGTGTGCAGCCCCTGTAACAAGGGCAGCTCTGCATTCTGCCTAAGCAGGTTCGAGTGTGTTTACGAGGCAGCCCCGTCATTAGCGTGGGAGCTCTGCAATACAGCAGAAACTGAGCCTACCGTGGGATGCATAATGGTAAACAATACAATGATGTATGAGGGAATGTAAGTATGATCGAAGGTAATGACACCGGATGGGCTGCACAGCTGCCCCGTGGAGCCGGATGTTAGCTGCAGCGTACGCCTCGATTGCTGTCTTATCAGAGCGCGTGCTGCTTCGGCACGGTGCATCATTAGAGATGATAAATTTTCTAATGCAATCAGTGGGGTATTATTAGCCGAAGCTTCAGTGACTAGAGGCAGCGTCTAGTGTGCTTTCCACCGTTGACTAACCTGATGTATTAGAGGATGTATTTCATTCTCCAAACCCCAGATCCAGCATGCATACTGTTCACTCTGACTGTCCTCTGTTGTAACACCTTACAGCAGTGTACTGGCCCCGTAGTTCAACTTGTGGAAGAGTATAAAAAGTACACAGTGTTGGTTAAAACCATTACATATGAGTGAAGTTTCATTAAGCTCTGTCTGAGTATTATCGTGCACTTGCGATACTTTTCAATAGGTTAACTCACAGGTTAATGCACTGGAATACAGCTATTGTAAAGTTAAGTGTTACCTTGACCTTATCTCCACTCTGTCCAGTCCTTCCTGATGGATTTGTTGTGCTCAAATGAAGCCTCACTTTACTTCCTTCCTCCTCTTCCTTTTATAGATTTCTTCTTGGATGTTTTTAGACATTGCACAGACAGTATACAGAATGAGTGGGAGTGAATGGATGAATTATATAAGTACGAGTTAGATGAATGGAGGCTGAATGTGGGCCTTTTTAAAAAAAAAAAAAAAAAAAAAATCACATAGCCAGTAAAGCAGATCCATCCCCAACCATAGACAAATTCTTTATTCCACTGTTAACTTTAATAATGAATTTAATAGCCCAGTTATATAATTGTAAACAAATATTTCATTTCCTGGTAGTTCCCCTCTCTGAATGTGATGGAGCATTGGGCCTTGAAGTGCAGCTAGCCCTCAAACAATTTCATTTGTCACCTATTTGTATAAATGGTAGTGTCGACAAGTTTAAATGTTTCATAGACCCAGCGTGCATGGACGTGCTGATTTGCAGGACAGTCAGCACTGACAGGAGGCGTCTAGGTTGAAATAGGGTGAAAGTTCTGAGCAAATTTTATTGTCAACACAATGAGCCCCAGGAGACGCATCATCTTTTTTTGAAGAGGGTCCTGACAAGTCGTTGCTTTTTTCACAATTTATGCATTTAGACAATTTATGCTCAAAGACATAAGAGGGGAAGAAACAACAACAACAAAAACAACAGAATTTGAATAACAATAACAATCTTTAGAATGACACTAAATCTGAGGTCGAGAAATGAACTTGAAAGTAAGAGCAACTTAATTTCACAGATGAAAAAGGCTCGATTTGAATAATTCAAATGAGGTTATGGATTTTATGTGTAGTGTTAAATCTGCAAACAGCCTTTTAATGACTGTATTTCATTGTGTTGCATATCCTAACTACACACTGAAATACAGTCATCCAAATGATGTTTAAACAAAAGTTAAAATGTGACCCAGATGCAGTGGTGGAAAGTAACTAAGTATATTCACTCAAGTACTGTACTTAAGTACAATTTTTAAGCTACCTGTACTTTACTTGAGTATTTTGATTTCATGTTACTTTATACTTGTACTCCACTCCGTTTCAGAAGTAAAAGTTTTACTCTTTACTCCTCTGCATGTATTTAATAACTTGATAACTAGTTACTTTGCAGATTCAGATCATTAATACAAAGTATAATCAACAACTAAATAATGATGTAACATTTTGGACAAAGATAAAACTTCCTTGATCCCTCTGTGAAATTCACAGACTACTCTGCAGTATGTATATCTATATGTAGTAAAAAATGAGCTCCACCTTTACCAGCTGCAATATTAAAGTGATGAACACATTAATGCATCAGTAATTATAGTTAAGTAATAGAATATTTATTATTCTTAAATGGGCCATTCTGCTTGCCTGGGTCCAGACCTTTAAAGCCACCCACTCCACCAAGTTGACGGACTTGCCTGGCGTCGTGACCTGAAACAGCGGTTTCTCGATTAAAATAAAAATTGGGCAATGTGCACTGTGGATGGACTAACGATTAGCCAATCAGCACCACAGGTGGGTTTCTCACCGTTGTCAAGCATTGTCAAGTGGTATGCTGCAACCAATGAGGAGTAATAACAACGGTATCCACAAGATTGATGTTGCTATTGAGGCTGTTCTAAATCGACATGTCTTCTCAATATTAAAACCCCTGAAAAACAGGTATGTTGGCATGACTATGAACCTGTGTCGACTTAAAATGACGTCAGATCCAAGTAGATATGTTGGTCTCGAAAATTGAGAAAATTGGATCACCTTCCGCCACAAAAAACAGTTCCAAAGGATGCGATGTCAGACTGAAGATGGAAACACTGTAATGAGTTGACAGCTCTGTCTGAATATCAGCCAACCATTTAGCATAACAAGTACTTTTTCTTTTGGCACTTTAAGTGTATTTTGTTGCTAATACTTTTCCACTTAGGTAAAAAGGAGCATGCAGGACTTATACTTGTAAAAGAATATTTTTGCACTGAGGTGTTACTGCTTTTACTGGAGTCAAATATCTGAGTTCTTCTTCCACCACTGCCTAGATGTCTTAAAACTCTCTTTATAGCCAAATTTATCACCACTTTCAACATGTTTATCCACAGATTGTTAAGTCAATTAATGAATTACTTAGTGGGAACTTTTTCACTGTGACAAGACTGACACTGAGGGAAAACAAGAGCTATTTTGTCAGCAAGTGTCTCAAATAGTCAGCTATCAATAGGAACCTAATCTGGTGTACACTGTGTGTGTGTGTCTGTGTCTGTGTATGAGTGTGTGTTATTGATCAATTGTCACTTAGTTCTCACAGGTGTATGGAGCCTGCCTGCCACTGTGTCCCATCCTAACGCATGGTTACCTGTTTTGTCACCCCCTTACAGCTCTGGACACCGCCCCCCCTCACTTGCTACCCCCTCCCTTAAAAGGACTGTCTCTCTACCTCCTCCCCCCTATCTGTATGTCTTACTCTCTCCCCCTTCTCCTCCTAAATGTGTTTTTCTCTCCTCTTCACACAGCTCCACCTGTCCTGCTAACTCCATCTCTCATCCTCTCACCTCTAACACACCCATCTCACCCCTCCTTCCTTCCCGAAATCCTTGTTCTCTCTCTCTCTCTATCTCTCTGTCTTTCTCTCTCTCACTCTCTCACTCTCCCTCACGCTCCTTTCCTCCTGAAGTGACTCTCCTCCCCTGTTCTCCCCCCGACCCCCTCTCCCTCCTCCCCCACAGGGCCCCGTGCCTCCCGCCGACCCCTCCAAGGTGAAGGCGGCCGCCTCGGAAAAGAAGAAGCAGGAGTCACGCAAGGATAAGAAATAGGATACGGGGAGGGGCTGGGGCGGGCTCGTCGACCGGCTGCTCCAGCCCATACACCTGGCGGTGCCGATGGTGCAGCCCAAGCCGCAGCAGCGAACCATAGCCAAAAAGACAGAGAGGGTGGTGGGAGGAGGGGAGCAGGGCCGGGTACTGATGACCATCGAGCTGGAGCTGACCGGCAAAAATGGGGAACAGAGGCCCGGTGGTGAGGGAGGGAAAGGAAAGTCCAAACCGGTTGGCTTCCTCTCCCGCCTCGCCAACCAGATCACCTTCAAAAAATAAACCAATAGGGAGGCAGGGGAGGCCAAGGGGGGAGGGAGCAATCGAGGATAAGTGAGTGGGAAGTCTACTGAGGAGACAGCAGGAGAGTTAAACCACAAACCTACTTCACACCCACCACAACGCCAACCTGAGTGCCTGAATAAATGAGTCAAATCATATCTGCTCTTGTCACAGGCTGATGACTGTAGACGCAGCTATATGGGCCGAGATCTAAGATGTCGTGATAATCTCTTACACCAGCCGGCACCCCGAGTACTTTTGTCAGGTCATAAGATATGCCATTTGAAGCGAGACCCTAAGACGGCTCGGTTTGATAACAAAATCTAAAAAGCTGCTCCCCGGGTTTTGCCTTTCTGGTTCCTTTCATTGTGATCCTATCCGCCGAAAAAGCTTTCTCCAAGTGCGTCCGATACGCATCACGAATCCCAAGCTGCGGGGACAAGCCAATTTGCTTTTTTTTCGCAGGCAACGTGTCAAACTCTAACTTTCTCCCCTCGCACTGATCTTCATTCTTTTTTCCTCTCCAATCCCATTTCTTCCTCTTTCACTGTGAATTTCCTGACTTTCTTGTTAATTCAAATTACAGAAGTGATTTATATGCTAACTGCTCTATCCTGTTTCTCTTCCTTTCTCACTTCCCTTCCCTCTTTTCTTCCTTTTCTCTCTCCTGTAGATAAAGGTCTGACTTCTCCATGACTGCCTCCACTCCTCTAGTCTTCTCCCTCCTTTACTGCCCAGCCTGATGCAACCCCCATTATTTCCCATTATCTCCTCTCTTTCAAGACAGCACTGGCTGTAAGAATAGTCCTACTATATCAGTGGCAACAGCGTCAAATAATTTTTACAACGGCTGATTGGAGACTCTGTATGCACTCATTGGGCAAACTGTAAAACTGTTTAAGGCCTAACAACGCACATAACTTCCTTAAGAGGAACCCGAAAGACATCCCTCTGTGTTTAGAGTCCCCTGAATCTTCCCCCTTAATGTTTACGACTCAATCACACACACTGAGCGGAGCTGTGAGTGCACTCTGGACTTCAGATAGAGAAAAAGAGAGACAGAGACGGAGAGGAGAGTGATAGTGGGAGAGAAATATGATTCCTGCTCTCAGCCGGCGTAGATAGAGGTTCAAGCCCTCGAGCTCGGGGTGATTCAATCCTCTCACATTTGAGCTAATGGAGGTTGTCGCCGTGTCCCTGCCCTGGCTAAAGGGGGCTATTTCTGGCCCTATAAGTGCGTACGGGCTTACTGTAACAGCTGCACATTTTTCAGCTAACAGGGGAGGGGGAGCGATAAAGAAAGAGGTGAGCAGGGCGGATGGGGGTGGGGGGGTGCCTGCTGAGCTGTTTGTGCCTGAGTGCATGAGGCTGTCCGCTGTTGACTCGACGGCCGGCGACTGACGACCTGGAATGACGTCACGGCCCGGAGGGCTGACGGATGCTCTCAGGAGTCTTGACAAAAGGGGCTTACCAGGAAGAGGTGCAGCTTCTGTGCTCTCAGAGTTATTTTAGGTCCAGTTAATCCGCTTGCACGTTTCTCCTCGCCAACCCAGGGCTAATTATTTTAGCACGTGCTGGTAACGAGATATCTCTCTCTCCATCTCCCTCTCTCCCTCCCTCCCTGCCTCCTCTGCTGTCTTCACTCCTTTGTTATTCACTCTTCATCTCTGCTCCCATCTTGGGATTCATCTCCTCCCTCCAAACCCTTGTTTCGTTCTCTCTGTCCTTACGTCTTTGGCTTCCTTTATCTCTTCCTCTTCCTGTCTTCTAGTGACTGTGCACTGCATTATTCCCCCAACAGAAAAGGCCTATACACAATCCACTCCACTCTTTAAGCCTCTCCTTATCTGACTGCCAGGCCTACAGCTCAATGCTCTGCTCCTCTTTCCTCTCTCTTCTGTCCTTCCTACTCCTCGTCCTTCTTCTTCTCTTTTTCAAACTCGATGACGGACATCTCTCTCCCCTCCCTCCGGCTTGCCCAATGATCGACGAACGCCCTCTCGCTTGCCCTTCAAAATGCCACCTCCCCCAAAGGCATGTCCCCCCTGCCAGCCCGCCTTCCCTTCTTCCTCCGACCCTTTACTGTCTTGTTTCTGCTGGTTCGAATGCCAAAATGCTCTCCTCTGCCCCTCACTGGCAAAGGACGGAAACACATGGGCAGAAATCCGCCTTTAGTTCTCACTGAAGACGCCAAACAGAAACTTATAATCTAGCTAGCTCTCTTCCGGTCGCAAATACGACGCGTGTTTTATGTATATGTGTGTTTAAAAATGAAGATTTGATATAAAGCAAAAAAAATAAAAACAGTATGTCACCCTAAGTTAAGCAAATAATGTTTTTCTGAGACATTTTTTACATGTGTATAAAAAAGAAAACACATGGAGAACATGTTCATCAAGGCAGGGAAGAAATGTAATTGTATTCGATTGAATATGTCATTATATTTCTGACCTTGTGTTATGTAAGGTACTGTGTGGCTGTGTCTCTGGTGCACATTTTATTCCGAGACGATTGGAAATCGAGGTCGTCGTGCGGCGTCGGAGAGAAGACGAGGGGTGGATAAGGGTTCGGTTAGCCTCAGATTCAGCGCGATGTGGCTGGGGAGAAAATAAAAAAGGGGGAGGAAGGTGCTTGCTGTGGGAGAACGCTTTGGAAGAAGAGACTTATCTGGGGTGTTAAACCAAGCCAAAAATCCATATGTATCACCACAGATAGAGTCGGCTCTTCCCCCAGAGCTTTCTTTTAAAGGTGCTCCTTCCCCAACCCTGAGCCAAAGATGGATTGCGATCTGCGTGCTTGATATGCAGGGTGGACAGTGTAGACTTGAATGTTCCTTTAAAATTCATAACGGCAATGGAGGTGCTAAAAATCCACATCTATATAACTGGAGATCTGTTTCACTAGTCGCTGTTTAACTATCCAGTCACGTGGATTAGTTAGAATGTTTTCTTCTTTTTCAGCAAAGCCACACAGACACCTGACATAAGACAGACAGCATTAAAATGCCTTTTAAAAAGTGTTTTATATGTATCATGAACTGTATTAGTCATAGTTGCACAATAACCTTCCTTTATTTGAAATGACTGGAGCTTCTTACATTTTTTTACATTTATTTTAATGCTTGTGATAATTCCAGAGCACTAACAACTTTTGATGACTCTGTATAATATGTTGTAAAGAGAACGTAAATAAAAAAAATTAAAGCCCCAAGCGTGGCTGTTGTCAACAGAAGACAAAGTAAACCCAGCTGAAAATGTCTACAGTCGTCTTTTCTTTCCGTTCCAAGTCCCAGGCATTGTGTGAATCTGTCACCAGTGTGTCTGCCAAGACATAATTTCATGAACTTTTCAAAAGAAAAACCTCATTCCAAAATGAGATATCCACTACTCGAAATATTTGAAGACTCTGATGGCTGGCATGAAAGTAAAGCCCATTATGAAATAGCACTGGCCTTATTACTCTAGCTATTTAAAGACATTTGCATACACAAAAAGTACATTATAGAGGAGGTAATGTGGAGGTTTTAGATGCTGAAGGTGATTTTCTTATACATGCAAAAGGAATCCAGTTTTGGGATTAAAACTTAAAGCGTTTGCTTCACAGCAGCAGGTGAGGACTGAAATGGTCTCACCTCACTGTGCCCTTTGTTACCCAGCTACCAAAAAGTAATGATGATGAGCTGAAAATAAATGCTCAGTGACCATTTACAACCTTTTCACATTTTACAGGGTAACAAAATGAGGTATAATTTTCAGAGAGCCTTAATTTTTTCTGACTTAATAGGCAGGCTGGGTTCAGTGAGCATACATAACCTTTTCAGAAATGCTCTGCTTCATATTCAGACAGTTACACTCAAATTACAACCACAGTCTTTAACTGATGACCACTGAACTGCTCAGCTGCAGCACCTGAATGACTGGCTGAGAGGGTGAGCTGAGGTGCCGTCTGCCAGAGTGTCTCTTTTGATGCCACCACTTGGAGTCACCAAAGTCAGACATGTCATGTCTTTATAGTTACGATGTGTACAATTTATGTGATTACAGCACCTTTCATGAAATGGTTTGACATTTTGGGAGGTACACATATTGGCTTTCTTGCTGAGAGTTAGATAAGATTGATGCCACGCTCACGACTGTGCTTCATGGAGACTATTAGCTGAGCAGAGAGGCTGGAAGCAGGGAAAAACAGCTAACCTTGCTCTCTTCAAAGAAAAAAACTATGCCAAGCAACACCTCTAA
This sequence comes from Cephalopholis sonnerati, assembly GCA_019142605.1. Lineage (NCBI taxonomy): Eukaryota > Metazoa > Chordata > Actinopteri > Perciformes > Serranidae > Cephalopholis > Cephalopholis sonnerati. Next base: position 28,874,956 of record JAGQAX010000010.1, on the reverse strand, counting down.
AGCTGACTAATTAACATGTTGGAACCTTCTTTAACACAAACAAAAAATGTAAAAACGATCATTTGTGGCTTTAGAGGGAGTTGTGTAACTACATCCTGACAAACCACAGCCGCGCGCAGCGACTTTTTAGAGTCTCGTCATCACCTTGAGGTTGCCAGGCAACAGCACATAACTTCCCCTAAAACCACAAATTGTAATTTTTACATTTCTGCACGTGTACAAATTAAACAAATGAGATAAGAGCCAAATACTGAGCTGCACGGTGCTAGGGGTGTATTTATGAATTTTGGACAGAGAATGAGTAAGGGTGTATTTTATTGCTTGTGACAGGACTCTTTTTCTAAGTGAAGGATTGTGTTTTTGGAAGCAAGAATATTACCTAACATAGTTTAAGGTTTCTTATTCTCTTGCTTGACCCCTTGAGGTTCACCAGTGTGATTACTTCCAGGGCCAGCCCTACACTTTTCGAGACCCTGAGCAGGATTGGTCTTGGGACCCCCCCCTCATTGTAACATGTTGCCACGTCACATGGCACTGAATCAACTTATATATTGTAAATACTTGTAGGTACACAGTACAAATAAGCATGTGAAGCCTAAGGGTCCACACACACCAAGCAGACGGTTGGCCATTGGTCAATGTTGGGCCATTGGTGAGCATCTGTTACCCTTGTTTTTGTGGTGTGTCCCGCACTGTTGGCCCTCGTCTGCCTTTTTTTTTCCAGCTGATTCAGCACATTGAATCGGTGTTGGAGACAGTGGAGCCAGTCGGAATGAAATCACTCTGATTGGCAGTTCAGCTCAGTGCCCGAGTAAAACAACAGCTAATGTCAAGAGAGTGTTGGATCAAAACAAACGTTTTATATTCAGATTCTTTTTTTAGCCGATGAGCTCTAGGTTCAGAATTGTTTGTATCATTGTTTGCTGGCACACGTTAAATATCATTTGCTCTTTTAACATCAGGTTGTGTTGTTGATGTCCTAACTGGCGTTTTGAATCCGTCCTGTTGGTCTTCAGGTTTCCCTCTTTACATGATGAATACAGATTACCAGATGCTATAGAGAGTTCCTCTCACGCAGGTTTAGAATGTACATTCTAGTTGGCTGTTGGCTGTAGTCTTGGCGGTGTGTTCAGGTGCAACTTTTTGGCCTAAATACAGGTGATGTGAGGTGTTCCAACAGTCAGCCTTTGTCACCACTAGTTCTTTGGTGTGGGTTTGGTGTGTCTGGGGCCTTAAAATTGGACCTATTAGCAGCAACATTATCTTTAAAAAACCACAGTAAGTACAGTATTTATCAGTTACCCCCTCACCCCATTGATGGTCCTGCTCAGGGCCTTTTGCTTACTCTGGTTAAAGTTTGACATATGTTTTATGTTCTCATGGAGAGAGCTGAATCTCACCTGTCTTTATGTGTAAGCTGAGTGAATGTAGAGAGGTTATAAGAGGATATGCTGCACAAGGCAACAATATGGTAAAGAACATACATTTAAAAAAAAAAAACTAATATTTTGCAAAGTCATCAAATGAGAACGAAAGATAAAATGAGCACTGTTTAATAAAATGTTCATATAAAACTGCCAAAAAATAGCAAAATGTCTGATAAGAGCTGAAATGCAAACAATTTAATAGCAACCAAAGCTGTACATCAGCAGTTAGTTTGGAGCATTAATTTGGAAAAGTAGTAGTGGTAGTAGTTTGGTCTTCTTTTAATTGAACGTATTTTTTTCCTCTTGAACTGATTATTATTTCAGTGACCTTTCATTTACAAGGGTTTAAAGTAGGTTTGTTCTATTCCTTAAGATTCTTATAAGGATCTTCTAGTGAGACACTTAATTCAAACTGGTTGGGTAATGACTTGCGTTGTCAGACACTGACGAAAAAGCCCAACGTTGGCATGATACACAGCTGGTCACCCTTGTAGTTTATCTGGCGCTCAGCAGCAACAGGGGGAAACACAGAGGGACACGAATGAAAGTTAAGGTGACGAAAGACAGAGTAAGGCAGGCAGGACAGGTAGCGGCTGGGTCCAACAAACACCAACTTTAACCTGGTAGAGCGGTGCTCATGTCCCGTAAGATTATATAGCCAAACCCTGTTCTTTTTACCTAAACACAACCATGTGCGTTTGTTGTTGAAGGCAAAAAAACGTCAATTCATGGTGTTTTACTGAAGTAGTGCGTTTATTTTGAAAGAGACTGTATGTACACTGTAAATTTCCTGTGAAAACGGAAGTGTATTTTGAAAGACGACAATGAATGTAACAGGCATAAGTTAACAGAGCGTCCCAGAACGTCAATGTCCACATCATATTTGGACATGGAGAGTCCATGACCAACCGCTGATATGTGATGAGGTCAGAGTGAGAATGAGTTGGTAATCCATTTTTAACTTAAATCATGAACTGCAGTGCTGGAAAACTATCGAAGAATAGCTTGTGAAGATACAAACTGCCCATTTCCCCCTTCTCTGACCTTATTTTTTCTGTCAGTATTTGTTGGCAAAAATGGCACGTTTAGGAAGTTTTTTAGAAGTTCAAATTTTATTTTGTTGTTTACACGTGCTCATTAAAAAAACTTTTCTCAGGGGCCCTCACAGACCAGGGTTACAGCGATACAGAGTTCACAAAGTTTACCAAAGTTTCTCTTTCTTTTTACCAAAGATATATGCTAAACTCTAGTGACAAGAATAACCAAACAAGCCTGCAAACATATCCCTAAAAACCCTTTTGTGGGAGAAAAAAAGGTAGAAACCCTGAAAAGGAGCATTTTACAATGGCTTATACATACATCACAGTTTACAGTTCATATGGATTAGTAGCAATGTAGTAAACGTAAAATCAACTCTAAAAGTCACTGGCAACTTGCGAGAAGACATTTGGTACTTATCTGACACAAGATCATCCGCTGCATCTGTTGTGTGGGCGCAGTGCTGGTGACCCGCCTTATGTTCTAAATATGTTGGACTTTCAAAGCTAATTGCAGTGTTGTAGTTAGCGACGAGTCACTTTGAATTCAAGCTGAGGAAAAGTTCATCTTTGAGGATCAATTAACTAAATGATTAAACACTTTATGGCAGGATTTATTTGCAGAACACTTCTGAGGTTTCAGTCTGTGCTCGGAATCAGAAACAGCCGAATACTCTGCCTCCTTTTTCATTATAAATCTTGAGGGCCAATATCGGTCCCTCATTATCACGTTTGTTATGAATACTGTATGTTATGTAGAGTGCGAGGTTTCATTTGTTGTGTTGACAGCTGTGATTGATGGGCTGTTGTTCTCCATGGAACTATGTGTGCGTGTGTGTGTGTGTGTTGTGAAGGGGGTGGGGGAACATATTGAGCAGGTGCAGGTACACACAGAGACCCCCTCTGTGTGAGAGTGAGCGTTTGAATGTGGTGGTGGGAGGGGGTGCCTGGGTGCAGAGAGGCCCTGGATAGAAGTGTAGTAGTGGGGAGGGACGGGGAGGGGGGTGTTGCACGGCTCAGGTTACCCTGACAGGAGGGAGCAAGTAGTGAGGGAACGGGATGTTTGGTGTGGGGGTCCAAGGCCCAAAAAAAGCCACCAATGTCTTCCACACGTGGGGGCGGGAGGTCTCAGCTGTGACGGGGCCCCTGACCGCTGTCCTTCACATTAGAACCTGCCAACATCCAGCATGGGCAGAGGGGTAAGTTTTTCTTTTCATTTTAAAACAAAAAAACTTTGAGAAATTGTTTTTATTACACTCACAAAAGACTGGGCACTATATTATATTGATAGTGTGATATCAGACTAGATATTGTCTTAGATTTTGGATATTGTAATTGTCTTTTCCTGGTTTTAAAGGCTGCTTTACAGTAAAGTTATGCAATTTTCTGAACATACCAGACTGTTCTAGTTGTTCTGTTATTTTACACATTTTACCTTTACCTATTTATTCATTATATTTACATCTCTGATGATTATTTATCAAAATCTCATTGTGTAAATATTTTGTGAGAGCACCAATAGTCAACTCTAGAATATTGTTACAATATTGATATTGAAGTATTTAGTCAAAAATATTGTGATATTTGATTCTCTCCAGAAGGCCCAGTCATAATTCAAACCTTTGCTTCCTGTTGTAACTGATAAGATGACTCAGTTTCTGTGTTCCTGCTGTGGCATATATACAGTAACAGCATATGGCGTGGACATGCATCATGGAAAACTACTGAGATCTCTAAACGCGTCTGCAGGGCTGGATTTCTCAGGGAACTGCTGTGTTTTTTTTAAAGACAGTAACATCTCAGGATGATAGCTTCTCTCCTCAATAACTTTTGTTCCCGGCTCGCTGTTTATTTGGGTAATTACGTAATTTTGTTTTTATTCTCTCCATCAGGCCCATTCCATTTAGCTTTATGGGAGGACAGGCTGGTAATCTTCCTCACACACAGTGGGGGGAAATTGCTATGCCAGACACATTTCAGGCACTCCACCGGCTCTGTGCTCCCTCTTTGGCTCTTTTTGATTACTTTTTCACTGTGTCACTCGCTCACACTCTCCTCTCAGTCTCTCTGTGTATCCCTCCTCCGCTGACATGTACACGTGCTGCTAAGAGGAGACTGACAGCAGCAGATGATTTCCATGATGCACCATTCTTCCAACTGTTCGTGACACACACACTCTCTCTCGCTCGCACAAATGAGGAACTCCCACTATGAGAAAAATATTTTTCTCCTCCGAATTCAGTGAATGGTTTGCCAATAGTGCCAGGAGACTGCAATGAACCAGCATACACAAAGTCCATTGTGCTCACACTGATGCTTGTAATACGTGGCTATGAATGTAAATGGGAAGGCACAATGTGGCTACAAGCATGTGGCTTTTCCCCACTTATTTTCCGCTGAGGTTTGGGATGATAGCCTACGGGCCTGATGTATGGTAATCTCTATCTCTTTCCCCCCCAGTGTGGTGCTGAGAATGGAGGGAAGAGGAAGAAGAAGGACAGGGACTTGGATGAGCTGAAGAAGGAGGTGGCCTTGGTAAGAAAAACAAGCTGTCATTGCTCCAGCCCACACTCACTGTGCACAGTGATTGATTCCATCGCCGCTGCTCCCAAACGATCCCCAAATAGTGTTACGCCAAAGACACCAGGTTATTTAACAAGGCAATAAATGAAAACAGTGGCCCGTAAACAAAATGGCAATCCAACCTGCTTAGTGTAGTCAGTTGTAGATGAGTTCCAAGCCAGCCCGTCCTCTGCTATCTGTTCTACCACCCTCTGGCTGCTCTTCTTTGTACTCAGAAAGATACTGAATAATTTGTGGGCCACCAGCAGTGTAGTGCAGAGTTTTTGTCTTGTGCAGAGCTGTATCTCTTTGAGGTGCTGTCAAAATGCAGCCAAGCGATGCCCATGAAAACTGGGGTACGTTTTGCTGCACGCACTATCTCTGATAAAGCAGCTCTTGGTAATTATCAAGTTGGTCTGTGACTGATTAAAGAAAAAAAATCCTTAGATGCTGTCAACATTTAAGGAGTAGTTTTGGGACTAAGTGTTGTATTTTCATCAGCCTGCCTCATGTACTTCTTCAGTTAGTGATTTCCTGCATTATATCCCCCCCCCCTCAGAAATCCTTTAAACAACCACCAGATAATGGTTGATCAATATTGGGTGTAGGGGCCTATAAATAAAGCTTAACTAGCAAACTGTTTTGTGAACAGTGGGGCGTGTCGTTGAGCGTGGCCAAGCTACATTTCATCGTGGTCCTCTGAGGGTTTCCGTTGGTGAAGAAACTCTCTCTGTCTTGTTGTTGAGTGAAGAAAGCAGCCCTTATCCTGCAGGACTGACAGCTGGTAGCTGGAATTTTTGTTGCTACAGTACCATTTTAGCTACAGTGGAAATATCTTGAAGTTGCATTTGGCCCGTTGCACAGGAACAATCGACCCTGTCTCCTAGAAATTAGGTTTATATAAAACTAACTTAATAGGTTTTGAGGGAAACACAATGCCAAGCAAATTACTATGTCTATTAACTTAGTAAAGAAATGTTGCACATCTGACAAAAATGCTCATATTGAACAGATCAGCAAAATGTTCATTGACAAAGTATTTTAGTTGATTTCTGTCCACTTTTTGCCTTTTTTATTAACTTTTTACCAAAAGGACGATCTTTCCCTTACTTTAAGAAAAATACTTTTGTTGCTTAAACTTAAACTAACAGATAAGACAGTGGATGCAATCCTGAGGTTATGATGTCAAGGTCCTGCACTTTATATGCCTGTCATCCTCTCCAACCACCTCATCCCAAAGCTTGTGTGATACATGATGGTAGTGTTTTGTTATTTGAAAGAAATGTTGTCTCTGAACATGATCCAGGCAGCGATTACATTGCTACAACAACGTAATTAAGAAAGACAGGGTTGAAATAAGAATACAAACATGCCACCAAACACAACATATATCGCTTAGCTCTTTTTTAAGGAACAGTGAGTAGGATTTAGTGCCATCTAGTGGTGAGGGTTGCAGACTGCAACCATCTAAAACTTTTCACATAAGGAGTCCTTCAGTGTTCATTGTGAGGAGGTCTCTACAGGGAGCCAAATTATCCACAGAGGTCTCCTCCTCTCCAAAACAAATGGACCAGGTGACTGAAACCAGCAAAAACATTGAATAAAGCAGTTTACGTTTCAAATAAGTGTTTTTCCAACACTGTTCGACTCATCACAGACAGGCCGCTAGCCCAACACATGCTAACGTGTGCTCACTTTTTTCTTTGATAACTTAAAATCCAGGATCTTTAGGAGGTTTTAACCGAGAGCCAGTGTTTGGTTTGTCTATTCTGGGCTACTGTAGAAACCAACACATTCCCACTCTGACCTGATCAATATTGATGTTTGGTCATGGACTTTCCACGTCCACATATGATGTGCATGGTACCCTGGGTGCGTTGGCTGCTGATGTTCTGGGACACCGTGTCAAGTTCTGCCTGTTACATGCATTGTCTTCTTTCAAAATACACTTCCCTTTTCACAGGAAATTTAACGTTTACATACAGTCTCTTTCAAAATAAACGCACTGCATTGGTACAACACCGTGGATTAACGCAGAAAGAACTGCGTTTGGCTTTAGAATCTTATGGGACGCCAACATCGCTCTCTCAGGTGAAAGTCTGTATTTGTTGGACCCATCACCACCCCGCCCGCCCCAGTCGGACTTTTGCCGCCTTAACTTTCTACCTTGTCCCGCTGCAATTCCCTCTGACGCTGCTGGGTGCCGGCTGCGTATCATGCCAACGTTAAAGCACGCCTTTTTTTGTTGGTTTCTGATGCCGGGAGTCACTGCCCAAGCACCGGATTTCGACAACATTGGAGTGAGACCGGGCTCTAGACACATGGTGCTGCAACATGGTGGACTCCACTCCCTATATAAATGGCTCATTCTAAAGTAACTAAGACATGGTGATTATGCACTACAGGAAGCATACTTCTTAAGTAATATTCCATCTCTACCAATAAATCCCCTTAAATCCTACACACTGCACCTTTTTTTAAACAGTGTTTAACAGTCTTTTACAGTTTTCAGCAGGTCACATTTTTACAGTTTGCTCACCTCGAGTTCAGCACTACTTGGCAATGCAGGGGGAGTGGACATCACTCTTTGACCTCTTTGATCTGTCATGGGGAATGAATCATATATATAAAGCCCCTGGATCCATGTCAGAAACACAGAATAAAGTATTTTTTCAAGAAGATGGAGGTGTGTAATGCATGAGTGCTACGCCCTCACGATCTATTTGACCCTGGTCGGTTATTAAAATTCCCTTTGCAGCTGCAGTCGCACTGCCTCGGTTCCCATAGTAGGACACTGAATGTATAGCTGTAAAATAAAATGTGCAGTTTCCCCTTTATGATATGTCGAAGACAAATTCCCTTAGAAATAATCTTACCAGCCAATTAACATTACACTGCTTCTGTTTACTGTTTCTGATCCACTGAGGCACAAATAAATAAAGGAACATTTTATCCCTGCAGGACGACCACAAAATAACTTTGGATGATCTGGGAAAACGCTATGGAGTGGACCTCACGCGGGTAATGACACACAAACACAAACAGTCTCATTTGCACACGTACACTTGCACACAAACACGCGACAAAGAGATGCTGTAAAATCCCCCACAGAGATGTAATCTCTGCTCGCCTCTACTGGTGAGCAACATCCAAACTGAGACCAAACATTACTTTGGTCAAGTTAGAACCACCGCAGCGTCCCCAGCTCACCTTGAGCCTCATTCATCTTTAATCCCTCAATCACACCCACACACACATACAAACAAACATACACACTTTGACGCAACAACTCCTACAATCCCATACACAGACAGATACAAGCACATCACAAAAGTTTTTACGCTGTAAACACATTTGCTGCTTACCTTAAGTTTGACATTGCAAGTTAAGTGAAACTGATTTTTTATCTTTTTAAGATAGTATTTGGAAAAAAAAAAACAGTGGCTGGGGTGCTCTAAAAATATCACAAGCTGTAAAAATGTCAAAAACCTGTTAAAGCTTGAATAAGAGTCAATGTGTGTGTGTTTTTCCCAATATAGCTAAATTATAGCACTTTAGGTACTTACCTGGACTTTCTGTAAATTAGACCTTGACACTATTAGGCATAAAATCATGAAAAAAATTCAATAAAGTTACATCCAACAGTTTTACAGCCTAGAACCTTAGATGAGGAGAGTCACCCAGTTTATTATACTTGTGGTGTTAAATAGGCCAGGCAGGAATACTTGATGTTCTGCAACTGTAGCAGTAAAATTGCTTTTTAAGCCGCGGTGAAAATGGGGTCGTTGTGTTGTAATAAGATTCCCAGCGCATGCAGAAAGACATTCATTCCTAAAAATTGCTCTCCCTCAGGGCCTGACCAATGCCAGAGCTGTGGAGATTCTGGCCAGGGACGGTCCAAACGCCCTAACCCCTCCCCCCACAACCCCCGAGTGGGTCAAGTTCTGCCGTCAGCTGTTCGGCGGCTTCTCCATCCTGCTCTGGATCGGCGCCATCCTCTGCTTCCTGGCCTACACCATCCAGGTGGCCACAGAGGACGAGGCGCCCAATGACAATGTGAGAAACTGCTTGTTAAACATGCACGTACATGTACAAGCACACAGCATACATATTAATCACACACAGGGAGAGATGCAGGTATACAAACACAGCTACAGTTGTAGCACAGCTACAACAGACCAGAGGTGGGACCAAATCATTGTTTTGCAAGTCACACGTAAGTCTAGATCTTTGCACTCACGTCCCGAGTCCTGAACTTTGAGTTCTGAATCTTAAACAAGTCCTGATGTGCTTGTTACCAAATTTAATGCCATTTTAATAAGTAGTAGTAATAAATTATATTTACAAAACCATGAATGCTTTTTAAAACTTGTACTAATTAGTTAAAACAAGAAGGTGTTGCCTCTGTAACTTTTGAACAACACATTTTGCATACTGCAGTTCATTCTTTGTTGACCACCGCCTAGTTTTTGTATGCAAACAAAATGATCTTATATACACACAAACACATACAATTCCTCCTGTATGCACCTATTTATCTGTATTTTCAAGATGGGGATTTACATGTTTACTGTATGTACACAGGTGGGCAGGCAAAATATACACACACTGTACAAACTTGCATACTTTACATATGCACACCCAAACATAAACCTAATTCTATAATCTTAACCCTCATGCTTATTTTGTTTACTTCATTGTGGTTGGATTCAATATCATATGATTAATAATAATATAACATCAAAATGTACGTGAATATATTCTAAATATATGCAAACATTACATAGAAATGAGCTCTGTGTTCTAATGCTCTGCATTACATCCAACAAAAATCTTCACATGTGAAAGAAATCCTTTTTGTTAAATATTTTTATTGAGGTATTGAAGCAAGTTATTGATTTAAGTTACTGAAGTCGGCCATAGTCAGTTCCAGGGTTGTTAGTTAGGCAGAAGGAAGTCCAGCCCAGAGGGGCCCACTTGACGTATCCTGATTGATCTCTTGATACGGTCATTTAAGCAATTTTCCACTAAGGGGGCATCCTAAGAAATCCAAAATTTAAGAATCTTTCTTGCTATGTATAACAATATTCCATGTGCAGTATACATTATAATGTTGTTTTGCACTTTCTGCCTCTACTTATATACACTGAAGGCGTGAAAATACCACTTTCTGAATTACATTTAATACATTAAGTAGAGTGTCAGTCCAGCTTGCCTCTAAATAAGGGCGGGTAATGCAGCCTGTGTAATGCTGGCATGAGATGTGTCATAATTTCTTCTAAGACAGATTAATCTTCTAAGTACAACATAACTTGAATGACTCATTCACTTTTAATTATAATTTCTGTGGAGTTATTAATTTGGACAACAGATTTCTGTCAAATAATAACTCAATATGATCACACCATCTGTCAATAAGACAATATAATTCACTGAAAATTAAGAAATGGTAATATCAAGTTATTTCAAACCCCTACAAATATAAAGAAACACACATTTTGCTTACACGCTATGCATATGCATAGTGGATTTTCCTTACCTTTCTTTTTCTTGTGGGTGGATTTCTCAATATGACCTTTACTTAACCAGGATGGCCTCTTGAGATCTAAATCTCCTTTCCGAGAGTCCCGGCCAAAATGGCAACACAATTAGGTCAGATCAACCAACACAGAGCCAGTGCTCACTAAAGGAAATAGACTAAAGAATAGAAGAGGAAAAAAGAACTTAAAATATGAGGGCATTAAAATAGAAAATAAAAAAGTAATAAAAGAAAGCTTAAAACACATCATAATTTAGTCCTCACAAGTATAGAGTTACAAGTACACACTGACCCAGAGAGTGTGACGTAACAACAACCGCTGACACTGGCATCGGTCCTGGCATTAGCAGGGATAAAAACCCAGACCACCCGCTGTTCAAATGGAGCCAAGCAGCCATCCATACTGCACTTTATGGCTCGGAGTTATTATGCAATCATCATTCAGCGCTCTCCAAACCCCAGACAGCATTAAACCCTTGCATAATATACAGTAACATACAGTAGATAGACACACGCACATGCACACACGTGATAACTTTAATCTCCCCTGTTTAATCTCTACATTCAGCACTGAGTATGTACAGCTGGATGCTCTGCTGAGCTACTTCAAAGGCCCCGACTGCCTGCAGATTTGGCACTTTGAGCCTTTGCATAATGTACAAGCAGTTATTTAAGATGAAAATCCACCCTAACAGGACTGCACACATCGCTGTTGTTGGAATCAAACTTAATTTTACATGAATTTGATGTTCTTATTGAGCTGAAAGATTGCATTGTCTTAGCATCCCCAGGCTTCTGGAAGCGCTGCTGAATTCACACAATTTACTGCCATACTTTAGAATTCATGCCTGCAATCTGGAAACGAAGCATTTGTTTTTTCAACCCTTTAAACTTTAGTGGAAGCAAAAGTGTCACCTGTTTGGACAGATGTTGCCCTACAATTCTGTACAGCTGGTGAACAAGAACAAGTGTCTCCCGAAGCGAGAGGAGGCAAAAGAGCTGAGCTTAAATCTGCAAAAACCATGTGCAGACACAACCAGGAGCTGCAAACTGAACGCTGAATTGGAGGCAAATGTTGTAAACACTGACAAGTGATTTTCTGAGGATACAGATGTATTTCCTGGTTCAGAAGATTTTGCACCGCTACGGTAAAAGAAAAAAAAAAAAGGTATTCAAGCGTAAAAGAGCAAAACATTCTGTGTTTGCTGTCAAATGAAAGCAGCACCTTCCAAAAGAGGAAACTTTTCAAGGTTTTCGAATTTCATTTTCCAGGAGTCCAGGACATACAGTACAGTACACCAGCTGGCAGATGCTTTCATCCAAAGTGCCTGGCTGTCTTGTTTGCATCAGTGAGAGCTGAACCTATAACAGCTTTTTCACTGGTAGAGCTGAAATATTCACAAAAAAATAAACTTTAAAAAAAAAAAAAGCACCAGAATAAATGTTCCTTGCTTTCACACAGCCACAAGTCTGCAGAGCCAGGCTCTAGTTCAGAAAGTATCTCTTGGTAGCCTCGCAGATCAGAGTCTCAGTTCTTGCTTTTCTGGGTTTGGGAGACAGATGTTCACTTGGACTAACATTGAATGAACCATCCAAGATGACAGGAATAGTACACGAGAATTCAGCTCAAGGACAGCTTTCCCCTTTAAATCTTCCACTAAGACTGAGAGCTTCCCCAGGTTTTCTCCATCTTAACTCTTCTCTTGCACTCTGCATTTAAGGTTTTGCTGTTTTAAAACTGTTTCGAGTTTTTGTAAATCCCCTTTTCCTACGCTTAAACATGCCTAACATGAACCAAACTAAGTCGATAATGACACAGACTCCCCCTGTGGCTTGGGTTTGCCCCCGTTTCAGTTGTATCTGGGTGTGGTGCTGGCAGCCGTGGTCATCATCACCGGCTGTTTCTCCTACTTCCAAGAGGCCAAAAGTTCCCGTATCATGGACTCCTTCAAGAAAATGGTGCCACAGGTAAGTTGATGCATTTGGTGTTTGGTGTAGTCTCACAGCTTTCTGAATCAATAAGCTGTCCCTCAAGTAGGGCTTACACACTCACTTGAGTGGAAACCTAATAAGCTTGCACAAAGGAAGAATAAATGTTTGAGCCAACTTCGGATTGTGAGTGTGTTTGCATAAAAACTCCCCTCGCGTTATCCACCTCTAGCACTTCGATTGCCTAATTCTTTAATCTATTTAGGCTCTTTTCACTCCCTCCTTGTCTCCTTTTCCACTACCTGTCTTTTCTCTCTTTTTCCTCTTCCTCTCTCTATCGCTCCCTTTCACATACCTCTACACCCTCTGGCTCCACTTTTTTTTTTTTTTTATCGCTTTTCGTTTCCTTCTTCCTCTGAGTAAATCCTCTCTCTGTTCCCAAACTCTCTCTCACCCTCTCTTCCTCACACTCCCTCTCCTCTCCTTTCTCGTCTCTCTCTTCTTTTTTCTCCATGCCAGCAAGCAATGGTGATCCGGGAGGGGGAGAAGATGCAGATCAATGCTGAGCTTGTGGTGCAGGGAGATCTGGTGGAGATCAAAGGGGGAGACCGCATCCCAGCTGACCTTCGAGTGATCTCCTCCAGCGGGTGTAAGGTAGGGGAGGGGTGCTGGGCTCAGCCCTGGGGAGCCTTGAGGTCTCAGCGGGATTACAGTTGCTCAACTGACTTTGGTGTTACTGTGCTACTCTTTCTTTCTTTCTTTCCTTTTTTCTTTCTTTCTTTCTATATTCGATTTTGATCAATTATTTATTATCATGTTTACCATCTTAAAGGAATACTTCACCCCCCAAAAGGCCGCTTGTATATCAGTTACTCACCCTGTGTTTGGTTGAATTTTTAAAGACAACTTTGTTTTTCTTCTTGCATGCCTCCGGAGAAAGAGGAATCCAAAAACAGAGAAAATTGTTGATGAATTGAAGTCATAGGGGTCCGTATTTCACAACAGAAAAACTATAACTCTTGCAATGTAATCCCAGTCTCCTTTATCCAGTTGCATGCTCAGTACTTCTCAAACAAACAACCCTTTCGGATGGGGACTAAAATAAAAGCAAAACTTAATTTATGCTCTCTTCCAAACCAGACTCCATTGACAAAAACATTAATTTTACCTCAGAGCTGGTGGTCTACCACTGCCTTGATCGGTAGTATGTTTGTGTTATTGTGTGTCTTTGCTGAATCCAAACTAACCCTTTAAAACACCAAAGTGATATAAAAATACAAACAAACTACTGATCGAGGCAGCTATAGCTCCCATGTTCAGCGAGGTAAAATGACTAGCTAGAAAGAGCTGTCTGTTTGAGAAGCATCGATAGAATACGACTGGATAAATGAGACTTGGATTATACTGCATGAGTTGTGTAAGAGTTTGTAAATGGATGTTTTGATAAAATTTTGCTGTTGTTAAACATACTCCCCTTTTATTTCAACTCATAAAAATTTTTCTCCATTTTTGGATTCTTCGTTCACTGTGGAGGCGTTAAGCAAAACAAAATTTTCTTAATGAATTCAACGTAGCGCAGGGTGAGTAACTGATATACAAATGTTCACTGGGAGGGTGAAGTATTTATTTGCTTATATGCTTTCACACCTGCCCTGTTTGGTTCGGTTCAATCAAACTCAAGTCGTTTGCCCCTTAGGTGTGGTTTGTTTGGGCAGGTGTGAACACAGCAATCAGGTGTGCATCAAAACAAACTGACCAAGACCTTCTTGAAAAGGTGGTCTTGGTACACTTACAAACAAACTCTAGTGCGCTTTGTTTGTGGTGAGAACGTGTTCCAACCTCAATCCGAACCAACTGTAGTCACAATACACATTGTTTGGGTTAAACATGAGCATGTTACAGTTCTGGAGGATTATTAATGTGCGCCTCCTCCTGTGCTGCCTTAATATGTGCATTTGGCGCATCCAACGCATCAAAACATTGTTTTCTAGTTGGAGCCGCGCCTCGTTTTCAAACTGTATGGTTTGCCTAAATGAACAATGACAGCAATATAGTCCACGATGACCAGTGCTAAAATCAACCCGTGTAGTTGTCCCTCCATTGTGACATTAGAAAGTGTTGCATTTATCTTGCAAGTGTACTCTTCTTCAACGTTTTGTTTACTTCCTGGATTTTTCCCGCATAGAAAATCTGACCAATCAAGAGCAGCTTTCTCGGCTTTCTCGCGCAAGGCATTTTATCTGGTCCGCTTGTAAATGCTACCGTGACATCACGAACCAACTCTAGGCAATTATGCAACTTTGTAACCAAATTAGTCCCTGACTGGGACCAAAGCAAGTGAACTTTAGTTGGTGTGTTAGCATGCAAACATTTGCTTATAAGCGCAAAAACAACGCAAAGCCGAGGCCAAGATGGCAGTCACTAGATCCGTAGGTATTTGATCATCAGTTAAAATATTGGTTGAAAATTGTTCCTGATGAAAAATCAGAGGATCACTAAAGTTATTACAAGTCCTCCTGATATCACGTGAATGTTTGCTGGAATTTACTGGCAATCCATCCAGTATTCTCAAGTAGTCAGACATGTAGCTACAATCTTACTCACAGTTCACATTTAAACAATCAGGTTACTTTTTAAGCATCTTGGTTCATGACACGGGTCCATTTTTCTATCAATAGGTATTGAAGGATCAGTGTTTTCTTAAGTTCTTTGTGAAACAACAAGCAACACTTTAGTCAGATATGCACACATTACACATGTTAGGGAACTGTTGTTTGAGGAGCATGGCCCATAATATCTTATAACTGCATTTACATCACCCCAAAGTGCTTTCACTTTGTGCAAGTATGGTTTACTTCCACACCACATATTCATCCAAAACAGTGTTTGAGTTGCTAGTCGTCTGCTTTAATGAGAAACTGAGTTAGCCTGTTTCAGCAGAATTCTCTTCATGAGTTAGTGGTACGACTATCAGAGTTTATCCCACTGGATTTTGAAGCAGTGTAATGAGACTGCGGTAATCAATAGTATAATTTCTTCACCTATAGAGGAACGTGGGCAAAATCACTATGATCAGAAAACTGTTTTGACATGACAAGAGTGCTGCACTTGTTGCTGCTTTCATTTCCACCCTGTCAGTCTCACCTCCTCACTCCCTCCTGTTTCTGTCCCTCAGTCTCACTGGGTAACACAGCTCTCTCTCCTCCTTTCTCTCTATCCCTGTGAAGGTGGACAACTCATCTCTGACGGGAGAATCGGAGCCTCAGACTCGCTCCCCAGAGTTCACCCACGACAATCCTCTGGAGACCCGCAACATCTGTTTCTTTTCCACCAACTGTGTCGAGGGTCAGTAGGCCACATCTGCCCAAGATTGTCTCTTATTGCCCCTAAAAGTCTTTTTTTTTGGCCATCTGGAGATAAACTATGAGTGTGTTTCAGTGCAGTCATCAGAACAGCCATCCCTTCATCCTACAGTGGTGTGTAGTTATTGAATTTTGAATGCATTGAGATTATTAATGAGTGTTTCCATTTGAAATTCAACCGATGGGAATTTTAGTTGGTATTTCCGCTGCTATCAATCATCGAATAGTGATGCAGTAAGCATTTCAATGGGATTTTTATATTAGACTCTGCAACTTCATCAATCTCTACATCTAAATTCTAATGTAGATTGAATATAAAGTGAACAGTTCTTCTCCAAACTACAGTAAATTCATTTAGGAAAAAAGATACTGGCATTAAAGGGACAGTTCAACCCCAAATCCAAAATACATATTTTTACTCTCTTACCCACAGTGCTGTTAATCAGTCTTAATTGTTTTGATGAGAGTTGCAGAGTGTTGGAGATATTGGCCTAAGAGATGTCTGTCTTCTCTTGTATATGATGAAACAAGATGGCACTTAGCTTGTGGTGCTCAAAGCATGACATATATATAAAACAGCAATGTCTCTTTCCAGAAATCATGACCCAGTTAATCAAGATAATCCACAGACTTTGTTGTGAACAGTTTCATGTGGGAACTATTTTCTTTTTGCTGAAGTACACCCATCAACTGTAACAATGTGCAGAGGGTAACTACATCTATTCATGGACAAGAGGCTCATGTTCACGGCTGTAACATTTGCTTGCTCAGTGGTGCTAGTTGAGCCAGCGGTAGATGCATGCTTCCTTCTGCGCAGCAATACAGTTCTACAGACCTTGTTGTGAGCAGTTTCACATGGGAACTATTTTCCTTTGACTTAATTTCACCAGCCAACTGTATCACTGTGCAGGGGGAAGCACCTAGCACCACTGAGCTAGCTAACGTTAAAGCTCAGCTGAGGAGGACACCATGATTGTTTACATCTGACACTGTCATGAGGCACAAGCCTCTCATTCATGAATTGATGCACGCTTCATTCTGTGCAGTGATAGAGTTGGCTGGTTTAGGTCAATAGAAAGAAAATAGTTCCTGTGTTAAACTGCTCACAACAAGGTCTGTGGATTATCTAGAGTAACTGGGTCATGATTTCTGGAAAAAGACATTGCTGTTGAGTTTTTCAAATGTATCTATGTTATGCTTTAAGCACCGCAAGCCGAGTGCCATCCAGTTCCATTATATTGGAGAGAGGGCAGACAGCTCAACTGTCGATATCTCCAACACTCTGCAACACACACCAAAACAGTCAACCCCCCCCCAAAAAGTCGATATCTGAATCAGTAATGAAAATTTTATATAGAGTTATGTTTAGTCTATCAAATTACAGATTATAAAACCCAAAAAGAAAACCCAAAAAGAAAAAAACAAAACAAAACAAAAAAAAAACAACCAAATAAACAAAAAACACCACACTCTCTCATTTAACAGCAATACAGATAATTTGGGTTTTACGCGTGTTCCTGAGAATTCTGTTTTCACCTTAATACAAGAGAGGTAAATGACATTTTGTTTGTTGTGCTCACAGCATTGGAAATGACATTTAAAAAAATCAGTAACAACATTTTCTTACCTTAACAATGTCCTTGTTGCTCTGCGTAATCCACAGATCTCACTTTGAACAGTTTTCTTTGGAACTACTTTCCACAGAGAGAACTGCTGATAGTGAGGTGTGAGGATAACATTATTTGTATTTTACGTGATTCAGATTCTTTCCTCACTCACTCAGAGTGCTCGACTATCAATCTCTGCCCAACACCTGTAATTCTCCTCCATCCATCACAACTCTTCATCCAGCCCCATCACCTCCCTATCAACAGTCCTCCCTGTTTACAAAATACAGCACTCAACTCCCACAGTGTCTTACACACTGTTAGCACTCATTTATCTCTTTACATATTTCTCTGAGAAACACACACACATTTCACTAAAGCAGTTAGAGCACTGGGTCAGCCAGATGATAGCTGGACATCTTGTTTAAAGAGCTTTTGTCCAAAGAGACTAACAGTGAATCACCCCTCCCTCTCAGGTACGGCCCATGGTATAGTGATAGGCACCGGTGACCGAACAGTGATGGGTCGCATCGCCACGCTGGCATCAGAGCTTGAAGTCCGCCGCACGCCCATCAATATAGAGATTGAACATTTCATCCACATCATTACGGGCGTGGCAGTCTTCCTGGGTGTGAGCTTCTTCATCCTGTCACTCATTCTGGGCTACACGTGGCTGGAGGCCGTCATCTTTCTCATTGGCATCATTGTGGCAAATGTGCCTGAGGGATTGCTGGCTACTGTCACTGTGAGTAGTGTGTGTGGGTGTGTTCCTCTTTTTTATGAGAGACTCATCTGATGAAGTTGGAGTAGTTCAGCTTGAATGTTTTTTTAAATTAGATTTTATGTCCTCACAAAGGTTCTTTTTGTTTCTGTTTCAAGAACAAAGTGTACTTCCGTTTACAATGAACAAGGTCCCCTTGTAGCAAGGACAAGACATAATACGCTTCTGGGAATAGTGAATAGAACCATGGGGAAAAGTCATAAATCGGCAAACTGTACACAAGAAAAGATTAAAGATAGTTTGTGCTGCAAATGTTCACTTTATTTATATTTTCATGATATTATTCGATTTTTCTTCTACTTAAATTTTTGCCTTCACAGTAAATTTTTCTTTTTTTAAATAAACTAAATAGAGCAAAGAGTAATTAGCTGTGTTGTTGCACTCCATATATAATAAAGTATTATTAATTCATTTGGGGGCAAAGTAACATGCTGAAAATACAATATCTGATATACCTTTTAAAGGAATACTTCACCCTCAAAATGATCATCTGTATGTCAGTTACTTACCCTGTGTTACCTTGACTTTGTGAGGAAAAGTACATTCTTCTCACATGCCTTCACAGTAAACAAAGAACCCAAAAAACAGAAAATTCTTAATGAACTGAGGTAAAGGTGGACATTTAAGGACAGCACAACTATATAAAAATATCCTTTCCACGCTGCACCTAGGCAAGCATGTGCATTTGAACTCGTGCATGTGCATTCCGTTGAATTTCTGCCTTTGCGCTTATTGCTTAGCAAGAAGTTCTGCTCTCACTCACCCATGCCTGTTGCCTCCTAGCCAATGAATAAGATGGGAGGCAGGAGCAGAGGTCAAACACACACACTTCCCCGACGTGCTGTCTGTCTGTGCATGAGGCTGCTTATGAGGAAGTGTTTTAAATTGTAATATTTTAGTGAAAATGCATGTGTTCATGAAGTACTGAGCGTACGACTGAATAACTGAAACCTGGATCATACTGCAGGGGTTGCATGAGAGTTTGTAAACAGATATTTTGATACAGTTTTCCTGTTGTTAAATGCGGCCCCCTTTTACTGCAATTTATCAATAATTTTCTCTGTTTTTGGATTCATTCACCATGGAGGCATGCGATGCAAGACATTGTCTTCAAAAATTCAAAGTAACACAGGATGAGTAACTGAAATACAAATGGTTATTTGGGGGGCGAAGTATTCCTTTGTAGTTATAGCGAACATATTAGCAAACTATTTATATATCCAGCAGGCACGGAGTAACATTACCATTCATGTAAGTCTTTTTTCTAGCCACCCAAAGGATAAAAGTCCCCTTTTAGCTCTGTTTTGGTCTCCACCATCTCTTGAGAAAGATATCTGGCTCTTTAGCTGTTAGATGTATGACTTTCCTCACCAGCTGTTTGCTAACTTTGTGTTACTGCTGTTTGGTGCTGGGCTGGTAGTTTCCAGTGGGCTAATGGGCTTGTTTGCTGGAAATAGCAGCCTGGAATGGAGTTGATAAAACCCCAAACCAAGAGTTTGTGGGCCTGAAAACCAAAGTAATGAGCTAAAAGAGGCTTAAAACCTCTGTAGAACTAAGGGAGAAATGCAGACTTGGGTGTTAATTCTCCATGGGCTGTCATCTTGAGCAGCTGTTTTCTCATTACATGCAGTAATTTGATCCATTGTTAACATCAAAATATTGATTATTGCGGCACTGAGCGTGCCAGTTCTAGAGCCCTCATATTGTGCCTGCTGGCTCACTGTCATGGTTTACTGGCACACCTAAATGGATCGGAGCCATCATCAATGTTATTAGTTACACCTGTGCTTTTCCTAACACTAATTTTCCCTCAGTGAATGTTAGCTGTAGCTCTAATGATACAAACAGAACACAGCAAAGCAGGTGATTTATTACTGAATATTGGAGTTGCTTCAGTGTCGAAGTGAATCTAACTTTTTTCTGCAACAATAAACAAAGTGTGAGCTGAGGTGGATGCCAGCTGGCATTTGAAATGCCATCAGTCGACATTTCACTGGTCACAGAAAATAAATTAACTTCCAGTGACTGGTTTCTGTAGTTGCTTTGGCTTTAAACACACCGTGAGTTGTGTGTGGAAATGTTTGTGCGTGTTTGTGCTGCATTTGTTGCTATGTGAGTAATGTGGCCGACTTAAGTTAATGTGCATTGATGTGTCTCTTACAACATATGGAATGTGTCTATTCATTGTGCTTTTATGTCCCTGTGCACCTGCTGTTAACCAGCCAACCAAACACACGCACACAAACACACATGCAGACACACAACACACACTTCCACTGTAAGGCACCTGGACCACGCATGGTTTCACATGCACAAACACTTGAACGCACCGGTGCGTACACATGCTCTCTCCCCTGGTCGACTAACAATCATCCATCCTCCTTGCCTCTCCTCTTCCTCCCTCTCTCTCTCTCTCTACTCCCCCCCCAACCTCCCACCGTCCTCCCAGGTGTGTCTGACTCTCACTGCCAAGCGAATGGCCAAGAAGAACTGTCTGGTGAAGAACCTGGAGGCCGTAGAGACTCTCGGCTCCACCTCCACCATCTGCTCCGACAAGACGGGCACGCTGACCCAGAACCGTATGACCGTGGCCCACATGTGGTTCGACAACCAGATCCACGAGGCGGACACCACAGAGGACCAGACTGGTAAGACAGAGAGAGAGAGAGGGAGGAAAGGAAAAAAGGGAGGAGGAGGGGGAAGAGAAAGAGTGGATGGAGAGGCTAAATAAATAAAAAGGGGAGATAGAGAGTGTGTGGGAATACAGAGGGGGAGTGTGACCACCTGCTGAAATGCATCTGTCCAATGTTCACGCCACCAACCGACATTGCTGTTCGCACTACCGCTTGGATTAATTGAGTAGCGGTATGCAGTGGGCGGCACAACCCTCAGCTACAAACATGTCTTTTGCCAGAGTTCCTCAGCGAGACTGCTGCTGTGGAACCAATCGCATTCCTGTCTCCCACCAAACAGCTACACACCGAGCCAAATTTCAAAGAAGCTTTTAGCAATAAACCAAAAGGTTTGGAAGAGGAAGAAAAAAAAAAACAGGTGTTCTATGCATACCAATGAGTATTGAGTCAGGCGATTGTGCAATAATACATTGAATAGCCAGCAGTGCTGACAAAGGCCGCACAGCTGAAACAGTGCTGAAGAAAAAACAGACTGTATTCATTTTTCAGGAGTACAGACTATTTTTGCAGCTGTTGCAAGTTTTGGAGCCTTTTGCACCTTGTTCAACAACTCCAGCCACTTCGTGCCACTGTGTACTTACTGTATGTTGCATGATGCTATTATATTCTGTTTTCACAATAACAGTGACAGTGACCACTCCAGAGAGCCTGATGAAAAATGAATGCAGCAGAGAGAAGGTCGTTTTCAGTTCGATGAAATTTCCTAACAGCTTTTATTTTTCGAGACGTCCTCGTTAAGAATGAATGCCACTTTCCAGACTGGGGAATTGAAAAATCACTTTTGTCTATGAATAAGGGATTGCTCAACTTAGCTGACCCCTATTCTGTTATTTAGCTACAATATCCAGAGCTACTCTGTGAACCAAGAGTTAAGCCAGTAGCATAAATACTGCATGAGCCTTACTTAAAAAAAAAAAAGTCTAACACAGCTCCTTCTGCTATTCTCTCAGGTTTGGGTTTTGACAAGAGCTCTGCTACTTGGGCTGCTCTGTCTCGCGTGGCCGGCCTGTGCAACAGAGCTGATTTCAAAGCTGGACAGGAGAAGTTTCCCATCCTGATGGTACAAACCTCCACCTCACACCGACACTACAACAGCAGCTTTCCAAACCTTTGCATTAGTGATTCATTCTCATGTATTATCTGTGCTCTCTAAAGCAGTGAGGTATGACACGTTTGCTTTAATCTAAGGACATTATGAGCAGGCAGTTTAAGATTTGGATCATGCATGCGCATTATTCATAAGACATGATTTCGCATACATGGTTTGCAGATAGGGTGAAGTTAACAACATCAGGACAGTGTCAGGTAAGCTGTCACTCAAAAATAAGCAGTGCTGGAAGAACTATTCAGATCATTTCCCTAACATAGCTATTGTGCTGTAGTATAGTATAGTGTAGTGTAAAAATACTCCATTATAAGTAAACAATCTAAACCAGATTGTACTTGATGGCACTTAGAAAGGGTGGATCTTTAGTCTCGTTTACAGTCTTGTGTATCCCACAACAGGACTGAAACACCTGTTAATTATCCTGCTAACAAATTAGTACTTGTAGCCACAGCCTTATATATAGCGAAGTCCTCCATGTTGCAGAGGTCCTTTGCTGTCCAAAGCCAATTAAAAACACATTAAAGAGCCATATATATTGCAGGGGTGTTCAGCATTTTCCCATTGGGCCATTACAGGTCAAAGGTCATATTCTGTCATCCACAGTGACTGGTAGATATATTATAATGTAAGCTTTACATTGATATATGACTTCATGATATTCTGTGAAGGTTACCCACATTTGTACTGGCTCTGTGTGTAAAATGGTGAAAAAAAGGAAAATTTTTAATCATAGAGGGATGATAGCACATAGAAGGCTATGATTGCTGCGATTCTATCATGCATTTTCCAACACTAGGGTTATGAACCTTTAAAAGAATCACTATGAGACATGGTCCCTCCAAATTGGCGTGACCAACCCCCTGACTCATGGGCTAATACCCTTACACTTGGGCTTTCCTTTCCTGCAGTGAGCATGGCATGTCCCTCTGACTGTTCAACTTGTTCTTGGTTTTAGTCTCTTCAGGGTTTTGTTGATAATATTAAATTGACAAAATACCACCAGCCTTACCCTTTGGGTCAAAGTACAAGACACGAAAGCTTTACTGTAGAAGTAAAAGTAGTCATTATGCACATGAATTGTATTACTATTACTAATGTCAGCAATTAAAGGCTGTAACTGGTGGAAATGGAGCTATATTGTAATGACTATATATTATTGGGCAGCGGTGGAGGAAATATTCAGGCCATTTACTTAAATATTAGTAGCAAGACCACATTGTTAAAAGACTCTATCATAAGTAATAGGCATTTATTCAAAATAATATTTAAAGAGGGACACCACTTAAATAAAGTATTCCACTATGTTATTCCCTTAGCCTCAGAAAGTTCAATCAGTATTTGTGAATATAGCTGTTCCCTGTCAAAGCCAGAAACCAGAAACCAGAGAAGTAAGTCTCAACCTTTTGATCTCATCAACTATAAAGTCTGGAGCTGCTCCACAGACAATTAATGGGAGCCTGATTTTATGGACCCACAAAATGTTTGTTTTCTTTTTTATAA
This sequence comes from Cephalopholis sonnerati, assembly GCA_019142605.1. Classification (NCBI taxonomy): domain Eukaryota; kingdom Metazoa; phylum Chordata; class Actinopteri; order Perciformes; family Serranidae; genus Cephalopholis; species Cephalopholis sonnerati. The sequence goes on along the minus strand of JAGQAX010000010.1, from coordinate 28,851,411 downwards.
CCAAATGAGCTTTATTTTACTGTAGTGTTCTCAGCTCTGAAAAGTGAGAATGTACTCAGATACTCAGAACATTTCCATCTATAACATCATTCTCAATTCATTGGCAGTGGAGCAGTTTCACACTTTATACTTACTGACATGACAAATTTGAGTTTTAGCCCTCTAATTTTTGGATTTGGGAGAGACTTGATCACATTTTCTAATATATTGAAAATGGGTGAAGTTCCCCTTTTAGTAAAAGTACAGTATGATCATCACGAAAATGGACCTTAAGTAATAAAAACAAAATGACTCATCATGCAGCAGAATTGCCCTATCAGTGTTACATTATCGTATATTATATCATCCAAGCAGCATTTTAAAGTTGCAGCTGGTCGAGGTGGAGCTAATTTTATCTACTTCACACATCATTGGGCAGTTTAATCTACTGCATAACATTATGTCTTATTATATAAACTGATGATATGGGTTTGTATTTAACATCTAAATCTGAAAAGTGACTAGTAGTCATATGAATATAGTTAAAAGTACAATGTTTCCCTTTGAAATGTGATGTTAATACTTATAATTATGATATTTATGAAATTACAGCCGAATATTTAAATATTAGTAATAAAACAGTTGGTTTGCAATCCATTATATTCTAAAAATGATCAGCAAAATGTCCATTTCCCTCTAAATATAAGTACAGTATAATGTAGTATGGCATGGATATACTCAAGTAAAGTTTAAGTACTTCAAAATGGTGCATTACTTGAGTAAAAGTACTTTAAATTCTCCTCTGCGGCCAGCTGAGCCTCACCACAAGGAAAAAACAACCCATAAAAATGATTCGTCAATACCACTTGACACAGGTGCACTACACACACATACTGACTTACACGCTTAGCCTCCCTCTCACACATAAACACACACACAGAGAATAATCCAATGCACCCCTGGAAATAACTCCCCCACACTGATATACAAACACACACACTGCTGGGTAGGTAAGTCAATAATATCCCAGTCTTCTACCTACCGCTATCCTCCAACCTGTGCTACATTGACCTGAAGAAATTTTCTGTGTGGCTCTCAGCGACAGGGATTACAGCTTCTTGGCTCCAGTGGGAGCAGACCCTGCCGCTGCAGCCACTCTGCCCCTCGAGGTGCCTGGGCTTCCTCCCTGCATTAAGTAACAGCCATATCTCCTGACAGCACTCAAACATAGCAGTCAAGTCCATATCTGCACACGGAAAAACAAGAGAAATGGAATTTCCTTGATCTATTTATTCATTCATGAAAAGGCACAAACAAGGACAAATCTTGCGGAGTGTGTGTCCTTGTTTTGCTGCTGTTCATGAATGAATAAACAGGAACAAAGAGGAAACTCTTGTCTTGGTTCAGCCCCCGTTGGTATATTGGCCATCAGGTCAATCATCTCTGCATGGATTTTAATAAATTGGCTCCGGGAGCGGGATGATTTAGAGTGATCATCATGGATTTTTTTTTATTAAGGAGGGTTTTACAGGTAATCAAAGGAGAATTTTTCCCTGAATGATTAAAGGACAGCACAAGCAACTTTGTCACACATGTTGAAGCCGGTAAAGCTGCAAAAAACACAAAAACAAATATAGAGCAATGTGCATCCAAACAGGGGATAATTCAGTTCTGAGCCATGTTAAATAGACCTCCATCTGTCTGTGTAATTTACAGTGTGGACGTCTACATGTGCATGTAGTCTACACATGCTTGGATTTATGAACCTTTTCTGAATGTTAAAATACCTGAATGACATTAAAAGGTGCAGGTCTAGCGGTGAGGACTGCAGATTTCAACCAGCTGAAAGTTCCCCCATAAGAATTCCTTTAGTGTTCATTGTTCAGGATGTTTTTACTGGGAGATGAATTATCTAAATAATTAGCCAAAACAAGCGGACCAGGTGACTAAAACTGGTTAAAAACACTGAATAAAGCAGTTTCATAAAAAAAAAAAGAGAAAGAAAAAAAGTGTTTTTTACAATGGTCCTCGTTATGCAGGGGCTTCTAACTAAAGTACCAACACAAAAACACGAATGACCCTCTCTAGAGCCAGTGTTTTGTTTGTCCTTTCTGGGGTACTGTAGAAACATGGCAGTGCAACATGGTGGAGTCCATAGACAAAGACCTGCTCCCTATGTAGATATAAACAACTCATTTTAAAGCTGAGTTCAACCAAAGATTTGCCATGTGTCCAAACCATTTGAGAACGTTGCAGATAAAAGTTGCAGCGGTGTGAACTGGCAGGTCAGAGCTCGACTCAAGTCGGCTGATGGTGTCACCTGCCACTCAGTTGGTCAAATCGCTGGTGGCTGGTTTTAGAATGTAAAGCACGTTACCTGTTTCAACAGCCAATCAGCTTGTAGTGAAGTACGCTGGTCAAGTCAAAATGACCGCAGATGGCATGTTTGCTTGCTGCAGCAGGTGCTCCATCCCTGCTGAGCCCTCTGTTTCTGTCCTCATGGTGTGCCAGTGTCACACGGTGAGCCGCTGCTGCTGCTCGCTGTATGTGCTTATGCCCCCTCACACACACACATTCTCACTGACTGATTAATTAGTGCTGTTTTTTTTTTTATATTATCGTGGCGTATTTATTATGAATACAGTCCATCTGGTGCTCGTTTTATGTTTTTCACTGTTTCATCACTACTACAAATGCAACTGTAGCCAGTATCTCACTATCATCCTCATTCATATTTTAAGAAGCTACAAATTATATTCAGCCACAAAATAACCCTGAGAAGCTTAAAATCAGAACAGAAGAACAGGCAGTTGTTGCACAGAGATGATACACTGTCTCATCTGGTTGCACTGGTGTGCACCAGCAGGTGTTTACAATGTTACAGAATGACACATTGCAAGTAGTTGCATATTTCATCTCATCTCGCTGCAAATTTTAGGTGTGAACTGGGCTTTGCGTAATGAAAACATAACAATTCTTATTTTCAGATGATTACACACTAAAGAAAACATACTTATTCTATTTTATTATATTCCATTTCTGCCAATATATCCCCCTAAATCCTACACACTCAACCAAGTGATCAAGTTTCACCTCTGCACCTGATAAAGCACCCAGTGTCAGTGTGAGAATTCTGCACAGCACTTTAAAGAAAACTGGACCACACAGAAGTGTTTTCTGCTTTAATTCCTTCCAGCATTAATTTACTTGTTAGCTACCTCCTTCGCAACTGCTTTGCTATTGATTATTGCCAATAGGCAGTGGTCTAATGTGTTCTTCCAACAATATTTATTTCAACTTTTCATTTCCAGGGCCTTTCACATCCATATCCTTCAACAATGCCCATAAGAGACCTTGCAAACAGCATACATGACAAACCAATCAGCTGTATTCTTCACCCAAAACTTGAGCTGCCATAATCAAATTATGATTCATCCCCTAAACTGAGGAAGAAAGCTTTTACACTTTCAGTACTTCTACATTAAATTATTGCATAACTTTTAAAACAATGTGGCCAGATTACAAGCACTGGTGATGCAGATGATACTCAGCTACCTGCATTATTGATGAGAACCATAATGGAAGGAAAGAAAGTCCTCTCAGGTACCGCTTTAATCAGTTAAAGTTCCTTTGCACCGCAGTGTGATAAACACAGGCAGTGAGACAGACAACACTCATTTTTTAATATGCATATGTGAGTGACTGTGCTAATGTGCAGCTGTGTGTGTGTGTGTGTGTTTCCCCAGAGGGAGACGGCGGGGGACGCATCAGAGTCAGCTCTGTTGAAATGCATCGAGCTGTGTTGTGGGAGTGTTCGTGAAATGCGAGCTCAAAACCCCAAAGTGGCAGAGATCCCCTTCAACTCCACCAACAAATACCAGGTACTGCATGGGGCTAGTGTTGCATCATGGCTTTGTGCTGCTGATGCAAGTGTACAACGAAATCCTAACATCCATTTACAGACCATTCATAATTTACTACATGGTCATGTTAGATTTAGTCTTTTACAAATACAAATAGATTTTTTAAAGTATTTAGTTTTAAACTTTTAGATTTTAAGTTATTTGCTGATCAGTTTTTGATTTTTTTAAAATTATAATTTATATATTATTATTTTTTAAATTATTTTTTTTAAATTAATTTTGTATTTAATGCATTTACTTTTGGGGCAATTCTGTTACTGCTCTTTAAATTGGCAATATTATGTTGTTTTAAAAGACGCATTTTCAACACTTGGAAACCTTTTTTTTTCTTAGATGCTTTGAGTGAATCATGCATATTCATTTTTAACCTTTTTTCCATCTGAGGAAGGCAGCCTGAACATGCATGCTCTTTTAAAGCGACACCCTGCTTTACATTCATACTGTTGCACACATTTATGCTTGGAAGCTGACACGAGAGGCCACAAGCACATCACTCTTAGCCACAGAGAAGCTGTTTCAGTGTTGCAATATGCTTTATTTATGATAGATAGATACACGTGAATTATACACTGGTGGTTTTTGTTTGCTCAGAGGATGCTCTGTTGCCACTTTTGATGGACAGAAATCGTTTTTGACTGAAATGGTCTTTGAGTCTGGGTAGAGTTAGGTGAGAAAGACCTTAAAGGGACAGTTCACCTCAAAATCAAAAATGCATATTTTTCATCTTACCTGTAGTGCTTTTTATCAGTCTAGATTGTTTTGGTCTGAGTTGCTGAGTGACATAGAGATGTCTGCCTTCTCTCAAATATAATTGAAACTAAACTTGTGGCGCTCAAAGTGCCAAAATCATACATTTGAAAAACTCAACAGCAATGTCCCTCTCCAAATATCATGACTCGATTACTCAAAATAATCCACTGAGTTTGTTATGAGCAGCCTCATATAGGAACATTTCTCTCCCTACCGAACTACGCCCGCCAACTGTATCATGGCACAGAAGGAAACATGCATCTACTGCTAGCTCACCTAGCACCACTGCGCTGCCGAGGAGGACACCATTAATGTTTACATCTCAAGCTGTCATGAGCATGAGCCTCTCGTCCATGAGTAGATGCACGCTTCCTTATGTGCAGTGAAACAGTTGGTGAGTGTAGTTTGGTAGAAAGAAAATAGTTTGTGCAGAGGGAAGCATGCATCTACTGCTAGCTCACCTAGCACCACTGAGCTAGCTCAGCCAAGGAGGACTCCATTAATGTTTACAATTCACAGTCCAAACACAACAAGCCGAGTGCCATCTAGTTCCATTATATCGGAGAGAAGGCAGACATCTCCATGGCCGATATCTCCAACACTCAGCAACTCACACCAAAACAATCTAGATTGATAAATAGCACTACACATAAGAAGAAAAATATGTATTTGTAATTTTGGGGGTGCACTGTGCATTTAAATTGAATGTCAAAGTATAGGAAGCTCTATGTGATAACGTCTATCTCAGACAATATCAGAATTCGCAGCTGAAGTCTACTTTTCTGATGACATTAATCATGTGTTGCATGGTGCTTCCACCTCTCAGTCGATCAAGAAACATGTGGAGCGGTTTTAAATGGGTTAAAGACTCTGTTTATTATAAAGAGCAATAACAACAAGAAGAAAAACAGCATTTCCTGTGTGATGCTACGATGTTGTGTTATTGTGCAGTACACAATAGATCACAGCAGACACTCCTAAAGGGTCTTAAGTTAAGCTGCATGCTTTGTCACATCCTGTAGGAGTCGACAACAACACTAACAAAGAATAAAAGTTAATATTGAACTATGTAAAAAGTCATCACAAAGAGCTTAAACATCTTGCTCAAGGGCACCGCAACAATTAAGACAAGGGGAATGTTTCTGCTTTCCACACCCAGTCTTTCCCATCCCGTCTGGAGATTTGAACCGGCATATGAATAACACAACAGTGATGTTGAAGCAAACAAAGGACTTCCTGCATGCATTTTGTGCACCTGTTCCCTGACTTAAAATAGGAACGTCTGTGTTGAGGGGAGGAAAAAAAAGCAATTTTGCTCTGGTTTCCTGAGATTAGATATGCTGTGACTCAGATACAAATTACCTGGGGGTGTGTGTGTTTGTATGTGCATGTGTGCATGCGTGGGTGTGGGGGATGGGGTAATGCAAAATGTAACACCACAGGAATACATGTGAGAGTGTGAATGAATCCTCCTTCAGCACGGGGAATATATATGGCTTACAATGTGCACTCCCTCAAGTCAGCATTGATAAGACTTTTATTTCAAACCACTTGGAGGGATATGACACCAACAACTAAGAAATGATTGCTGGTACGACTGGAACATTCATTGTTGAGCGTAACTGGAGAGCATGTCTTGTCCTGAGCCTTCCTCTTATTAAAACAGAAACATCTTAGACCACCAAGACAGAAGCAGACGTAAACTACATGTTGCATCTTGTTTGAAGATAAATCCTGTCATGTTATGTCCTGACCAGTCTTCAAATATTCTCTCCTTTTTTCAAGCTCTCTGTTCATGAAGTGGAGGACAATCCCTCTGGTCATATTCTGGTCATGAAGGGAGCGCCGGAGAGAATCTTGGACAGGTTGGTTAATCAATAATGGATCGATTATACGTCTCCCAAGTGAGGAAGCACAAAATGTATACTTCTTTTTCATTTCCCAATTCCTTCTCTTCCAGGGATGTAGTGAAAAAAATGACAGACTCCTTGAAGGCTGGCAATATTTTATATGTTTGATTTTTTTATTGTCAACAAATCCCATGAAAGACTAAAACTAACTGTGAATTGATCTTTATAACAAGAATTGTCTGTATTCAAAACCTGATATTTTTCTGTGCCACGTATGTCCACTGTTGACCAAAAACTACTTACACCATTATAGAAAATATTTAGAGAGAAGTGTTGACATGTTCCTTCATCACCATAAACATGGGCACTGGTGTGTATTTGAGATGATCCCACATACACCATTCTGCTGCTATAATTATTCACGAGAGCACCAAATCCACTGGTGAAAAAAGTACCCAATAAACCATTTACTCCCTCTTAAGTAATCAATATAATAAAACACTTAAAAACAATTAACCTATATATTTGAGAGCTATTTTAACAGGAGCTAATGGACTTGGGACTGACACCCAAAGATAGGGCAGGGAAAACAGAAAGTATTGGGAAAAACACTGATGAAAACCACCAGTGTTATCCTTTATTTTCATCATTATTTTGTGAAAAAAGGAAGGTGACATTTGGGTGCTGAAAATATTACTGTTCCCAAAACACGAGTCAAAATTGCACTGTATTTTCCCGGTCACATACATGCTCAGTAAAGCTTCACTGTTGGCCTATTTGTGCATGTTTTCTTCTATTGTTTCGTTACAAGCTGTCGTTAGCGTTTTGGGCTGTCTTTTGTTTTCACAGCTAATAGGTTTTTAAAAATAGCAGTTGCTGGTGCCACATTAACTCATGTGTTTGACCAATCACTGTACACTTATGTCCTTAAGGTTCTTCTTGTGCTGGGAGAGTACCTGTTCTATAATAGGAGCTAAAAAAAGTCCCTCAAAACTGCATTCTCCATCAAACATTTTAAATATAATACACTTAATCCACAGTTATATTCTAATCCTCACTTGGGAAAAAAAGTGTCACGGAGCGCCGTTGCTGTTTGCTCCGACAACACTAAACCCCTGAGCTTGCATGAGAAGGACTAAATGCACAAACCCGCTATTTTTAAATATCCCATTGAGAGAGACTCTCACTGCAGCCTGTTCTATTTTGTTCTGAAAAATCCCGGTGTGCACCGTTCTATGGACGATAAACGAGGCACAGACTTCCATCTGTGTCACGGGTAATGCGGAAATACAATGAGTGCTGGACGGAGCAGTGAGTGACAACCTTGCCCACATTTAGGAGTACTGTTTGCAGTGGAAACACCAGGGTCTAGGAACCATGTCTTAAAGGGTTACTTTTGGTTCCAAAGTTACCATACTGAAAGGGCTTTAGAACCAGTAGGCCTATATAACCTGTGCCAACATGTACCTAAACCCTCGATCTGTTTAACGTTTCCACCGTTGTCAGTACACAGTTGATACCATATCTTAATAGCTGCATCACAGCTCCATCCAGCTCTTGCTGTATTTCCTCTTCACAGGTAATATAGAGGAATGTCTGCACCTTACTGATCATCCACGGAACAAGGTTGCACGCCAACATTTGCAGAGCAAAACAGAACAGGCGTTGAGTCCTTGTAGAGCAAGAGTAACAATGCACTCTTGACCACCCAACAGACTGCAGTCCTCTAGCTCCACCCTTACTGTCAGATCAGTGTGCTACGTACCTCAACAGAGGGGTGACAGAAATGGAATGGAACAGTTCTATCGGTACCATCCACAACTTTTAGAAAAATTGGAAACGCAAAAATAACATTCTAAACATTCTGAACTGCTTGGTGGAAATAGTTCTTATGAACTAGGATTATTCCTAGTTCTTGTGTGTGGACATAATGAAAAGGATGGGCCTTAGAACTATGAAAAGGATGTCACACCAAGGTTGCCCCAAGTTCCGTTTCCTTTTTTGTCATCCCGAAAAACTCCTCTACATCAACCATTATCACTGATTGATTTTTCAGTTTAGTTTGCTCCTGTTATTTTACATCAGTTTGTTAACGCAATTGCTGTACAGATAAAGGTTTCATTATTCTCAGTAGAAGCAGTCAAAATATTGTTAATAACTGTTTTACAGGTGCAGTACTATTATGATCCATGGCCAGGAGCAGCCACTTGATGAAAACTGGAGGGAGGCTTTCCAGAGTGCCTACCTTGAGCTGGGAGGACTGGGAGAGAGAGTGCTTGGTATGTTTCACCTCACCTGCTGTTATCAGCCTGGGAATAGGTAGCTGAGAGAAGCAGCTGGACACAGCACTCACCTTTTATAATCTCCTTGGTAAAGAGGGTAGTTCAGCCACATGGCTCCATAAAAAGTGTAGACTGCTTTTATTGCAACAGTGTATTCAAAGAAGAAGCTTTTGGCACTGCAGTCCTCACCAGAATTTCAATAGACTGACTTGGAATTAAAGCTGAAATTACCATTGTTACATGCAGTGTTAGAGACATGGGTTTTCTTGAATTAGGTAAGTAATGTTGAATGAATTATAAGTACGTAATAGGCTGATTATTCAGTACAGGTCAAACTCTGCACTAAACTCTGATATAATTTGTGCATGACATAACGTTTTTCCTTGTAAAATGACACATTTTGGGTAAAAAAAATATCATTACCTGAAGTTCGACTTTCAATATCTCTAAAGTGTTCAGCATCCAGACTCTGTAAATGTCATCATCTTGACAACCAAGGAAAAAAAGTTACCTGCCGTCTTTTTAAAAGTGCCATAGGTAATAATTATGTGCTATCATCATTTTGTTAGAGTAGGTGTCACTTTTTTTTCAAACAGCGAAATGTGGAATAATACCATTTTTGGAGTGAAACTCCTGAAATCATGTAAATTATTAAATCTAAGTTATGCCTTGGGTGATGATGGTGATGGGTCGGGTGTGTTTCATGACAAAGAAAGCTTTCTCCGCTTTTAGACTGAGCATTTTATTGTGCTTTGCTCTATAGGGATTCAAGAGATGCATATTTCAAGGGCTGTGGGTCATGAATTAATAAAAGTGGCTGATTCAATTTGTATTTCAGACCTGCAACCTCCAAATCTACATCTAAAATTAAAAATGATTTGTATGCATACTGTAAGGTAAAGGATCATTGCAGCGAGGACAATGCGTTTTCTGAAGGCGTCTTTGAGAGCCTCCAGACCTCTTTCAGATTTCCATTTCTTTGAAGTGTTTTACTGTAAATAGAGACAGAAAAACACACCAGAGCACCCTTATTGTTTACTGGATGTTTTGGACATAAAACATCCTTAGGGTCATGAAAAATTTGTCTACCTTTTAAAGTGGCGAATAAATTGTCTGTTGATGTCAAAGCAACAAAATAACATTTTTTTTATTTTATTTTTTCAGCTGAAGCACACTTTGAGGTGTCAGTCAGTTATGAATGATCACCTCACTGATCTCTCTTCTCTCACAGGCTTCTGCCACTTGAATCTGTCTTCATCCCAGTTCCCTCGAGGATTCACCTTCGACTGCGACGACACGAACTTCCCCACCGAGCAGCTCTGCTTCCTGGGTCTCATCTCCATGATTGATCCGCCGCGTGCCGCTGTGCCTGACGCAGTGGGTAAATGCCGCTCCGCTGGTATCAAGGTAATTGGTTCCACAGACTCAACCTTCATTGTAGTTCCTGAAAAGCCCTTTCCTGGGGCTTCATTTATTGGTCTCTTTAGAGAAGGGATTTGCACATCAGATGTCTTTTCAATCACAAAGTGCAGTCCAAATGACAACCGATCACTCTGAGATGAAAGTCGATAGATAAATGAAGTTCTGGTGGTTAGAGGAAGCTGCTGAAAACATATTCTGTCTAAACTCTAAAACTATGAAAAGGAGGCCAGCCAAAGTAACATCATCATAGTGCACAGTTTTCATGTTTGTTCAGATGTTGTATACTCATCTCTCCCCAGGTACAACTGTTTTTGCAGACAAGCGAGTGAAATTACAAAATCTTAAGAACAGCAAACATCTGTTTTTTTTATGTGAAAATAAAAAGCACCAACAGGCTATGAACTCAGTATATTCCAATATCAATTTAAGAAATGCTTCGTTTGTCTTTAAATGCAGATTTGGTGCATTTACAACTAAATTTCTTATATGTTGAACAACTAGAGATACACACACAGAGAAGATGTTTTGTAAGAAAAGCAATAAGCTGGGCCCCAGAAAGGTTAAACAACTTCAACAGAGATAAAATGGATAACGGGTTGAATGAGTTGTTCTAATATCAGGGGGGAAGTACTATTAATACGTAAAAAAGACTTTGCCCATTTAATTTCAGGTACAAAAGTTATCATGCATCCTTTGATAATGAATTTTTGAGAGACACACTGTAATTGGCTTAAAGAACAAGCTAGAGGCAGAAGCATGTAAAGATGTCACAATTGCTTAAGGGAGGCAAATGTTTGATGAGTTTAAGCTAAGAAAAAAGGCTACAAAACTGATGACTTTATCAGTTTTTATCAGGCTTTATGGTATTATGCCTTGTCTTTTTTGACCTGATAAAGATCTGATTGGGATCAAAACAGTGTTTGTTTAAATTCATTTGTTGTAAGAAATGTGGGCAAACATTACAAATGGGCAATACGAATAATTTAACACCTTAACTCAAGACTAAACTGGGATTTAAAGTCATTCATATGATTGTTCGAATGTTATTCTATGCAGATGATACATTTATTATCTGTGACGAGGTGTGTCAACATGTGTGTCATGTAACTGCTGCATACTGTCATTAAGTGTACGTCAAGGGCTACAGGTGTGTTGTCTAGTTTTTGTCAATTTTGTACATACACACATACACACCTGCACAAATTTGGTGTATTTCCTCAAAGCTGAGGACAGGACAAAACTAGAGCACACAGCTCTGGTGCTTTAATTACTTTTTATTGGATTGGCAGTATTAATGTTTTACTGAAATGCCATCCTCGGCCCACAGCATCAGTCCAAACGCTTCAGTGCAATAGGACTATAATGTGCTCTGTCTTTATTGCAACTTCATTCAGCCTGTGTGTGTCCTGCTGTAGATTATGACAGTGTTCACAAATGTACATAATATGAAGCCGTGTGCAACCAGCTGAAGTGCTAAGCTTGACTTACCGGTTAGAATTCCTTCAGTGTTCATTGTTCAGGAGCCAAATCAGCCGCAGAGGTCTCTTCCTCTCCAAAACAATTGAAACAGGTGATTTAAACTGGTAAAAACACTGAATAAAGCATTGTCTTGTTACAAATCTGTGTTCTCCAATGGTGTCACAGACGGACCGCTAGCCTAACACCTGCTAATGTGTGCTCACCCTTCTTCAATCCAAACATTTAGGAAGGTTTTCCCAGGAGCGGTTATCCGACGCCTTTAGGCTCATCACAGAGGGGCTGCTAACTATGGTGGCTGACGTGAAATCGCCAAAGGTCCTATCTAGAGCCAGTGTTTGGTTTGTCTGTTCTGGGCTACTGTAGAAACATGGCGGTGCAGCAGGCAATCTCCGCAGACTAGGACCTGCTCCCTATGCAGATATAAATGGCTCATTCTAATGTAATAAAAATACAACAATTCTTATTTTCACGCGATTTTACACCACAGAAAACATACTTATTATATTATTTTTCATTTTTGCTGATATGTCCCTTTAAATCCTACACACTGGACCTCTAACTTTTCATAAGAGGTTCGGATGTGATACATAGAATATTCAAAATAAGTTGAATAAATCTTATTTACACTTTTAGTTAAGATTGATTACTTTAATTCTGGCCACCAAAATAAAAAGTTATATTCATAAGAGTCCCAGAAATGTGCATATTTTGTCTGATTTTAGAGGCTGATAATGAAACCCATTATACAGTGTGTTCTACTGTCACTTATGTGATAAAAGGAGAACAGAGGTTTTTAGTCAAGTCTGCTTCTGTCCGTCTCTTCGATTTGAAAAACATTTAGACGATATGCGTCGGAAAAGCACTTAACACTGAAACTAGTGTTACATTGCGGAAGGTAAATTGAAATATGCCACCTGAAACCTTTACATGACATTGTTAACATTGTTGGAGGTGCACTGGAGGTTGATGAATGATAATAGGCAAGTGTTTTAGGAAGTTCTTCTCGCCAGCCTGTGCAGAGTGCACTTACCATAGACATATGCTGCTCTTGTTTTTGGTCACAAAGCCTTATTTTCAGGGTTTTTTCCACAATCCCACCCCCCTGCCTATGGGAACAAACTAAACAAGCTTTTTGTTGGTGTATATTGCCAGATTTGAACCCTTAACCCCTAATAGCTCCATTCTTTCTCAGTGTAACTACACAACACATTTAGATGACTTATAGACCCTAAGGGCCCATACTGCACTGTAGCTCGGGCATGCTATGACACATGACATACAGGTGAGATACAGAGGGGTTTAATGTGATAATGCTCTGTGATTTATGGGACCTTCTGCTTGTGGTCAGGTGATCATGGTGACGGGGGACCACCCAATCACGGCCAAGGCCATTGCTAAAGGTGTAGGCATCATCTCTGAGGGCAACGAGACAGTTGAAGACATCGCTGAGAGACTGAATATCCCTCTGAGCCAAGTTAACCCGAGGTGTGTGCGCGTATGTGTGTGTCTGTGTGGGTGTGCGTGTGCGAATGCCAGAGGAGGTTTAGGCTGTGTCCTCAAGCGTCCTAAGAGTAACTTTTCGTGTAATTGTGTCTGTGTTTCAGTATGTGGGCAGTGATGTGTCTACAGGATGTGTGTACATATACTGCTCTCATGTGTGTGTGGTGTGTGTGAAGCGAAAGTCATTAGATGGTTATCTCAGCTTTCTCATTAAGACTGGAAACAAGGGAAAGCAGCTACCTTGGCTCCGTCTAAAGGTGACAAAATCTGCCTGCCAGCACCTCCAAAGCTCACAAATTAACACTTTATATCTCATTTGTTTGAAGAAAAACGTCTTTAAAGGGGAAAAAGAGGATGTCAGAAGAAGATCAACTTCCATGCAAGATGCAATGTGGAAAATCAGACTGACAATATTAAGTTAGATGGTGACGGCTGATTGAGCTCTGCCAACAGATAGCAGAGGTGTGAACTCAAGTCACAACTCGAGTCACAAATGTGAAGACTTTAGACTCATCTTGACAAAACAAAAAAGAAGGACTTGGATTTTACCAGCATGATTTCACTTAACTTGAGCCTTTTGATTTCAGAATAAGAAGAAGAATCAATTCATTTCTCTTCATTTCCTGAATCAACTAACAATACACTTAATTCCTCAGATCTACTTTGTTTGAACCAATCTGACAGCATCTAGTCAAGTTGCAGAAGAAAAACACTGATAAATAACGTTACATTACTGAGCGCCAGTTGGTAAAAATTATACCATTTATCTTTTTATTTCATTTACACATCAAACATGCAGCAACATACAATATCAATTTGAAGAAATAGTCCTACAGAAAATGTACTGGACAGATATGCTAAGAAAGTGCAATGTTTGCACTACTTTTTTATGATTAAGTTCAGCTGCACTTGTTTTGAACAAGTTGTTTTAACAAGTAAAGACAAATTTTAAAATGCATTTATGATTTTTGTAAATCTTATATAATATTACTGTGTTGGTATAAAGGCACTACATTTGGTGAGGAGTACATTATAATTTGTTTAGGACTACAAACTCAAAGTGTAGGACTTGGGACTTGCCTGTTTTGACTTGGGACGTGCAAAGACTGGAGACTTGCAATGACTTGGTCCCACCTCTGAGAAATAGTCTGGCACATAGCAGGGCAGAGCCAGGCCAGCTGTTTCCCCTGTTTCTTATGTTTATGTTGAGCAAAACTAACCAGCTGCCAGCTTCAGCTTCATATTCAATGGACAGATATGGAAGGTACTGATCTACTCATCCAACTCTGCAGAAAAATAAATAGGCGTATTTTCCAAAATGTCAAACTGTAACTTTAAGACAGAGAGCATGAAAAAGGCTATGTTTCCTGTGTGTGTGTGTGTGCCTCCTTGTGTGTGAGAAAGAAACAGAAAGACAAACTTGAGGAAAAAGCAAGAAAATGTCAAAGCTCCCCCTTGCATAATTGTTCCCAGTATGTCTGACTCCTTACTGTGTTTGTGCGTGCACATATGTGTGTGTGTGTGTGTTTCTCTGTGTTTCCAAGGGATGCCAAGGCTTGCGTGGTGCACGGCTCGGACCTAAAGGACATGAGCCCCGAGTACCTGGACGACCTGCTGAGGAACCACACTGAGATAGTGTTCGCTCGCACTTCTCCACAGCAAAAGCTCATCATAGTGGAGGGCTGCCAGAGACAGGTCAATGGACTGGAGCATGTGTGTGTGTTGTGTATGTGAGAGTGTGTGTTTGGGCCTTTTTGAGAGCATTCAGCTGAATAGTGATGTGTGTGTTTATAAGGTTGAATGTAAGCATGTGTGTGTTTGTGATAAAGTGTGGATGAATGCTTGAATGTGTCTGTTTATTTCTAAGTGTGGCGGTATGGTTGAATACAGGTGTGTGTATGTGACTGCATGCTTGTGTGTCCCTGCCATTTAAGGCTGAATACACTTTAAAGTGTTTGTAACTCTTTTTGTGTGTATGTGTGTGTGTGTGATTTTTTGAGTGAGTGTGTTTAAGCCATCTGTAAGTGTAGGTGGTTGAATGGATGAATACACGTTCTTGTGCATATGTGTTTGTGTAAGTGTGCATGCTATGGAGTATATCACATTAAACATGTACCTGTAAAGTGTATGATTAACTGTGTATCCAGCTATACATATATATATATATATATATGTTCCTTATGTATGTGCTCAGCTTTTACAGTATGTTTGAATTGTTGAAAATAGATGTGTGTATGCACTTGCACACGTCCCCATATATTGAGGTCATGCTACAATTCACCCTCACTCCGTGTGACTGAATGATTGCAACTCAATTCCATTTTTCATTTAATCTCCCCAGAGCTGCTTTGAAAAGACATTATTAAGACAGAAGGGGAGGGGGAAAGAGAGGGAAACTGAGAGAGAAAAGCTTAAATCACGGTACTTATCTTTCTCTTCTTGACACTTTTTGTTCGCCTGGTTCTTGCGGGTGCAGGGGGCGATTGTAGCAGTGACGGGCGACGGCGTCAACGACTCCCCGGCCTTGAAGAAAGCCGACATCGGCGTTGCCATGGGGATCGCCGGCTCTGATGTGTCCAAGCAGGCGGCTGACATGATCCTGCTGGACGACAACTTTGCCTCCATCGTCACCGGAGTGGAGGAGGGTGAGTGTGGGGGAACAAAGGTGGGGGAGAGAAAGAGACAGGGTGAAAGAATGGAGGAAGGAAAAAATAAGGAGAAAGGGAGAAATGTGAGTCAGAGAAACAAAGGGAGAGGAGATTTAAAAACTTTTAAATAAAAAAAAAACTCTGCCAGCATGCTCCTTTGTCATGTAGCAATAGAGACGGGAGATTATTGTTGAATAAATAACAGAAAATTGAAAATGTGACGAGTACTATTGTGGCTGATATCACACAGAGCTGCAGACTTTGGACTTGGGTAACATTTAATTTGAAAGGGTGTGTGCATGAGACTGACATGACACCTGTTGTGAACATAGTGTTTATGACTGTTGTCATGAAGTGCCATTGTGCCATGTAATTTTTAATACAAAGTTGACATTGTTTGGGATGTACTTGTCACAACAACTTACCATTTACCAAGACAACATAACCTGTCATAAACATGCCATAGCAGGCCTAATTATCAAACTTAAAGATTTATTTAGCTTTATGTGTTAACTAACGTATCCTCATACAGTGGTTTGTATGATATCTAACAAATCTGTGTCCCCCGAATGGCGTCATCATGTTACATGCTTCATGTAAAGTTATGTACTTAATGTAAAGTGATGTAGGGTGTAGGTTCAGTCAAGTAAAGTTACGTAGATTAGTTTCATGAAAAGAAACATAGTTGTGCGTTGTCATGTTACATACTTAATGTGAAGTTATAAATTTAATGTAATGGGACAAAGTGACGACATACTCTTAAATAACTCAAAACATTCACTTAGTTTCACACGGTCTTGAACACCAGTCTCCTAGGGAAAAGTTGTATGTTTTTTTTTACCCATCCATCAACCCAACCTGCATTGTTATGCAGACTTTGCTCTTTATACCACCACCGTCTTTACTCCTGCATGTTATATACAAATTACTGGCTCATGATTGTGTGGATTATATACAAATTTTGGTGTATTACTTTACATAGTTATACGTACGAACAGTGCATGAGAACAGCCTGGTGTTACCCATACATTAAACTGTCATATGTAGTTCGTTTTGACATTGGTTGTCATGACACCATTGTACTTGTGTCATGAATATTTTCCTTGACCTCGACTACAATGGTGCAAATTGGACTAATCATTAAAATGTCATTAAGTGTTATTACACTGCCAAATGCTTTTATACCGGTGTCATAGCGTTAGTGTATGCACACCCCTTCAAATAAAGACTTATTAAGACTTCCGTCACATGAACTGAGACATTGTCATACGAAGTCTTGACTTACTTGAGACCTGACTTCCTAAAGACTTGAACTGACTTGAGACTTTAAAGGAAAAACATTTAAGTCTCAAGTTTTGAACTGATAAAATCTATTAAAAAGGGCTGTCGATTGATTAAAAACATTAACTACTTAATCACACAATCTGCTTTTTTTCCCACCTTAAGATTGAAGCCATAATCGGTATTTAAATGTAAAGTTACATTATCAGTGTGGGATATTTAAATTCAAATCCTGTTGTTTAAAAGCATCTGTCTAACTTTAAACACAGATTCTCTCCTGTGAACTATAGATTTAAAAAAAAAAAAAAAAACACCATCAAGGCCATCAAAACTGACCATGTTTCTTAAATGCTTAAATTCAGAAAACAATTTCAGATTCCATTCTTTATGAGTGAAGTACACTGTGATGCGCAAGTAGTTGTCATTACTCACAGAACTCCAATGATCTCCTGTGAGAGCATTGTCCTTTGTTTGCTCAAGCACATTCACCCTCCTTGTCCTCTCGCCTTCATACAATGTGTGTATTCTTGACACAATGGTTCCTCTCGAGGGTAGATTATAAGAGATGTCCCCCAATGCAATTTGAATAATTTCTCCCAGTCACTTGTCTTCTTCTGTGTTAATTTGGCAGCAGTTTTTAGCTATCCATTTAGCCAAAGCATTAGTTGCCTTTTCACTTGCAGGTTTTGATATTCGCAGATGGATACCACACTGCTGTGCTGTAGATCAGCGCAGCTCTGTAGTTTGGGTGGGGTGTTTTGCTTTGAGGTGATATATCAAAGACGCATTTCTTCTGTAGTAATGCAAACTGTGCAGATTACTTTTGTTTTTTTCCAAAGATCTGTCAAACAACTTTTCAAAGAAAAGTAAAACTCCATAATTATTTTTATCCATCTTATCCAGGATGGTTCAGTATAGCGGCACATGTCACGTAGGTCAGCCACCACAGGAAGTGAGCAAGACGTTGCTGTGTTAATTTTTTAAAACACGTTAAATATTTCAAATTCATCACAGAAATTAACACATTTTTTGGACAGCACCATTATTAACATCTTTGAAAGATAACTGTTCAGTTGTTGTATCAGTATCATGGTCTGCACTCAGAAACATGAAGACTTAAATCTTAACCTGCAATCTGCTTATTAAGATTTGTAAACTGACATGGCTCTGCCTTCAAGCACCTGACTCGAGAGTTACTCTGACAGATTTGAGATTTGACTTGAGGCTTGCCATGAGAGACTGGTATTTAATTAAAGTGGGAGGTTGCTAATATGGTCTGCGAAAACCATTTTGATGTGGATATGCTGACGAAGCAGTCAAAGTAATTTTCTTATTCCAGTGACTTTAGAAAATTCACTCGAACACAATGAAGCATCAGAGGAAGACAATGATCAAACTACACTGTAGCAGTGTGTAACCATAGACTGGAAAAATAATAGACATAGTTACCACGATGTCACCAATTGTTTTGGAAACTCTCATTTTGAAGCTGCGAGTGTGGCATTTTGTTTTTTTTTTGGAGCCAGAAGTGACCATATTTGGGTGAGAAACTGGAGCTGTGGAGGAGCGAGTGGTGAATCTGACTGACTCAAAGCAGCTCACTCTTAACTATGCGTAACTTTAAGTCTTAGTATAAATGGGTAAGTTGTGAAATAATTCACCCCCAGTACAGTTGTCATGAATGTTGAGATTAAATATAGAGACCAAAACCGTTTTTGTACCAGGCTGTAAACATGTTTATTTCTGCTGTAAAGTTGGGCTTGTTAACATAGGGGTCTAAGGGGACTGACTGGCTTCTGGAACTAGTCTCAAGCAGCCGTTCAAAAAACTGCAGTTGTTGGCATGTCTGTGTTGGCTTCATTTTTCTGCCTTGGAGGTTGCCGCTTGTGTGTAACCAGTTGTACCATCCAAAATCTATACATATCCCAGTGTTGATAATATATTTCCATTCACATATCTTACACTTCTACAAATATATATTTTTTCTTCTGTCTCTGATCGTTGCAGGTCGTCTTATCTTTGACAACTTGAAGAAATCCATTGCATACACGCTGACCAGTAACATCCCAGAGATCTCGCCCTTCCTGCTCTTCATCTGTGCAAGTGTTCCTCTTCCACTGGGAACTGTCACCATCCTTTGCATCGACCTGGGCACTGACATGGTGAGCAGTGGGGAAAATTCAGTCCCTCAATGCTTTGTAATTTTCCTTCATTGTCTCAATCAATACTTTTGACTAGGCTTCTGAAAATGTCCACTTACAGCGTACTTTGCTGATTTTCAACCAGCTTTGTATCATAACAATGTGGATAGTGTGTGTAAATGAACTGGGGTAAACTTCTCTCCATCTTATCAGCGCCCGGATCTCCCTGCTCATCTCTTAGCTCAAATCTGCTGGCTGACTTGTTTCGTATCATCCAGCTCAAATTTTTCGCTGGCTCTAGGGCTGTTGCTGGGACTACGGATTGTACTTCCTCATTCTTGAATACCTGTCACAAAGAGTATAGAAGCGGAGAAGAAAGAGAGTCTCCCCTATCTCTGCATCTCTCTCCAAATCGGACCAAACTCCGATCAAACTGTAAAACTAGTCAGTTCTGACCAAATATAAACCGTGATTCTGTTACTGCACTGCCCATTTCCTCATCTAAATTTCCTCAGAAACATATTTTAGCTTATGTTTAACTGAAATTCGACATTGTTTGTTACCAGGTGGCAGCCAGCTGGAGTGTTTATTGGTCCAGTGCAGTACTGTGAATTCTGATAGTTGTAGTTTTTCTACCTCTTGAGTTTTCTCTGTTTTCTCTGGTCATGTATTTTCAAAGGTAACTGTGTCTTTCTCCTGCATAGACAGGCCAGTTTTATGTAAAGACCAGCTTTCCAGCACTGAAATACTTTGTTAATAGATGGATAGACTGCTGTCAAGCCTGTGTTTTAACTGTGTGACGTCTGATTGTTGAGCACATCTCTCTTTCATGGCCTTTTAGATGCTGGTTTCTATTGTTTGATTTGAAAATTATAGCTTTTTAGGCAGCTTTCTCCACACATTCAGTTTGCAGGAGGTCAAAATACATGGTTTTACATTCATCTTTATTTATTGGGTTATAATCCAAAGCACTCTCAGTGCTAAAAGCCAATTTCTGGCTAATTCTAGTGATTCTTCTCAATGAGGGGATGCTAATTATTAGCATGTTGCATCGCTGAAGGCAAGGTAAAGGTGACATTAAGGAAACTAGTGTTAATACCGGTGTCAAATATGAGTGCCTGGAGGTAAAAAGAACAAAATGTTTGGTTTAATTTGTTCTTTCTGTTGGTGGGAGAAATTCGCTTTTGGCTCACCGCCGACGTCCATTTGTTCGAGCGGAACAAAGACCGGGTGACGCTCACATACAGATTTACATTTCACAGCTCTGCCATTTCCAGATGCCAGTCTCTCCATTGTATTTCCAGCAGCAACAAAAAGAGTTGCTGGCACGCTGCTTGCCTGAGGGGCGTAATCCATCATTGCGAAAGAAAGGAAGCACAGGATGAATATATTCAAAAGGACTTGTTCACTTGTGTTCATTACTGTAACTTTAATTTTTCCTGCTCTCAGCCACCAGACAGTAGCATGCGGCTGAAACTGGTATTTATACATCCCAGTGAGCCAAAAGAAAAAAGGTACATGTACTATATGGCCTCATATCTGACTGTCAAGACACATTTTAAGTCTCCACAGGTTAAAGATAAAGACGATCTGTTTGCTAACATTGTTAATAAAGCAGTTTCACTTATTTTACTCAGGTGACATCAAAGATGAACCTCCTTGGTTTTGTAGCAGCAGGACAGATTTGTTCATGTTCACACATGTTTACTGAACTGTCTAAGATCACAGGGACAGTGCATTCTTTATTGGCTGGATTTCTCTTCAAAGATGTGATGATTGAAGTTTAAAAGAATCTTATTTGTGCAACTGTTTTGCATATAAAACCCCTTCCCTTCAAAGTAACATGTCTGCATGTATTTAACAACCGCTGGTGGAGTGAACAGCTGGATGTCTGCTTTGAAGAGTAGGACCCTAAAAATGAAAAATATTTAAATATTCAATAAAGTACCTGAAAAGTGTTTATAGTACAGTACACAAGTAAAATTACAAATTTCCCATGTCTGCTGGTGAGGTTGTTAACAGCTTGTTAACAGCTTAGTTCAACTCCAGGCAACAGGCTTGAGGGCTCTGCTGAGATTTAGCAGTGACAAGCAGCACTTGGAGTCTGCTATGATTATTTTTAGCAAGCACTGCCATGTGGAAAAGGATGGCTGCAAAAGATGTTTATCAAAGCAGGATGTGGCACACTTAAGGATGCTTCAGATTTGGATATTGCACACGATTACTCACACATACACACACAGACACACACACACTTTCAGAGGTGTAAAAAATCAATGCCAGGCATAGTCACATCCTTTTCCCTCTTCTTGTCTTTCTCAACGGCAGTGGGTCAGGGGAGGGTAACACCAAAACAAACTGGATTTGTAGACCGCAGAGCATGTGTTTAGTTTCACACAGTGCCAAGTCCCCTCCTCAAATCCCACCTAAGTCGCAGAGATATCCTGCCCTAAGTCACACATATTGCTCTGGTGCTTACCTGGTAAAACCAGCCAATATAAGATCTTTATTACAGAGACCTTTCTACCCTCGTATTTTATGAGTGTCTTGAAATTCACTATCAGTCTCTCTCCTCTCTCCGCCCCTCTCTTTGTCACTGTCACTTCCTCTTTTTTCCCCCTCCTTGCCCTTTTTCTGTCTTTTCTCCTTCCACACGGTGATTGAATGCTGAATCATATTAATGGTGATATGTCTAGGGTACCCCGTGTCTGGCGCTGTCATCATGCCTTTGTGCCGTTGCCACAAAGACAAATTCCCGAACATTTATTGCACAGGGTGCATAAAATGAGCCAAATCTGTGCTGTCCTCCCATTTCTTCCAGGTTCCAGCCATTTCATTGGCTTATGAGACAGCTGAGAGTGACATCATGAAACGCCAGCCAAGGAACCCCCAAACAGACAAGCTGGTCAATGAACGTCTCATCAGCATGGCATACGGACAAATAGGTTTGTCCTCTTGTGTCTCATAACCTCTTTGGACCACAGCTCTTAAACCTGAATCACTGTGACAGGCCTCTGGTAGTGAAGTTATGGTTATAATAAACATCACAGGCATGAAAACATTAAATATTGACATTTATCAGAAATCCTGGCATTTCTCACCACCTCTGTAAATGTTTAGGTACGTACAGTTAAGAAAAACAGATCGAGAGGTGAGCAGACAGGCAGGAGAGAGTCCCACAATTTCCTTCTAATTGTCGTGACATTTACAGGAAATTGAGAGTGGAGAGTGCAACTATTTTCTACTTAATCTTGGTCATGTTTCACTGGTTGGAGCCTCACTTGAATGCATGCTTTTTATCTCTGGTTTTATATGGTTTGGGAATAGTGAAACTCAAAGGCTGGCCCAATTTTATAGGCTGTTAAATAGGTCAAAATATGACAGGGCTTCATTGGATGACATACAATTTAAAGCTGAACGCGCTCAAAACAGCCGGCAACTCACATCAGCTCCCATAACCCTTCCACGATGACCACCGCTGGAGCAAAACTTTTGCAGGTCACATCAAATCACATTTACAATCCTGCGTTTTGACATTACAGCTTGAAGTCCTGAAGCAGTGACAATGAACATTTAACTGATGATGTGATGTAGAGTGACACACAACAACAGGAGGGTTTCTAACACTATAAGCAAGCACCATGAAGAGAGGTAAAAGTCACAGCATCTTAAAAACAGATGCAACCAATTTTCTTGTCACTGCGTGAGTGATGTTAACGTCTGTCACCATAAACACTGACCTGGTGCAGGGTTTCAATTTAACAACATAATGAATGAGATGATTAATAAGCATTGTCTCAATCTTTGATCAGTGCTTGTGGAGGTTTTGTACATGTGAAGACTTTAGCTCTGAAATAAGATGTCCATCATGTTGAAAACGTTACGCCCACTCTGACAAAACACATTTTCCAGCATGAAATTAAAACTCACTATCGGCTATTATTGCAGTCCTCAGCTGTCTGGAGCCATTTACTTACAAAACAGCAACATTATAGAGGGCAGAGGGAGGAAGATATAATCACCTGTGCTGTTGCTGAACAAATACTAAGTGGCAGACAGCAAGTGGACTGAGG
Source organism: Cephalopholis sonnerati (assembly GCA_019142605.1). NCBI lineage: Eukaryota > Metazoa > Chordata > Actinopteri > Perciformes > Serranidae > Cephalopholis > Cephalopholis sonnerati. The sequence continues at coordinate 28,828,083 of JAGQAX010000010.1, read as the reverse complement.
CTGAATGTCCAGAGTGTCAAAAATGTGCAGTTTCGAGGTCAATTTATTTGCCTTATTTTGGTATAACTCCTGTAAATAAGTGAGACAAAATATTGGACCACTGGTATTATTAGCGCTGCTGTCAAAATAGCTTTTGTCAAATGACACCCATTATCTGTAAATCCTGTAATTTTCCTACTTGTTCTGTAATAACATTGCCCCTATTGCCACACTGTGATGGGATACAACAGTATGAGTAAAAACCAAATCCAGTGGCACACAATTTACACACTGGCCTTGTATCTATCCATCCATCCATCAATCCATACATACATACCTACACTACCATAGCTCTAACTTGCACTAATATCCCCAAATGAATGTGATAATGGTTTAAGTAGCACTGAGATAAATGCCAAAACACCACACAAATAAAATAGGTAACACTTTATTCTACAGGTCAAAATTTCCTGTTAAATTCTTAGTAATTTCTGGCTTTAATTGGTACACTTTGAATTTACTGATTACAATTAAATGCTAGTGTAACAGTCAGAATTTTTAGTCAGAGTACAGCAGGTCAGATGAACATGCAAAATTATAATGTTTGTCTACAGACGAGCATGTAGTTCAGCGCCTTATAATAACTAAATTCTAACCAAAATAACTGAAACTGGAGAACATCTTGCGATGGGATTTTGCCACTAAAAATGAATGTCAGCCAGGGCGTAAAGCAGGGTTGGGGGGGGCAATGGCCCCTGTCCCTACTTCTTACCCCCCCGCTACTACTACTGCCTCTGCTCAGACCACACATATCTTTGCACCCTGCTTTCATTGTGATCTCAAATAATAACCTGCAAAGTTTTGTGAGCCAGGAGCATTCAGTGGCCCCTTCCTTGCTTCCTACCCCCCTACTTCTGGCCCCTATGCTCTGACCCCAACCATCTTCGAACTTGGCATTCATTTTAAACTCAATCTCACAAGTGTAAAGTTTCATAACTGCATTTTGCATGGTTGCAAAGTTATCCTGTTGACAAAATCAGTTCACAGACAGACAGACAGACAGACACCTGGCAAAATAATGAAAATAGCTTCTGTTGTAGCTGCAGCTACAATTGGTGTCACCACGACCAAATTTCACCATGATGACACACACAGAAGGTAAAAACAATAACAGCTGCTGCGATGTTGAGCTGGTGATAACTAAACTTTGTGTCTGTTTTCCCTATAATTAGTACCAAATTACAGAAAACATCACAGAAAAATTAAAAGGAAATTAGAGACCTGAAAGATAAAGCGTTGCCTTGAAATGTAAAATATTGTTTATGTAACCCTTACTAAAAACACTGAGATTATGTTTTGGCTTTGATTCATTGCACATTTGTGTTTCCAGGGATGATCCAAGCTATTGCTGGTTTTTTCACCTACTTTGTGATTTTGGCTGAGAACGGCTTCCTCCCATCTAATCTGCCGGGTGTGCGCATCAGGTGGGACGACCGTGAAGTAAATGATCTGGAGGACAGCTACGGGCAGCAGTGGGTAAGGAGTGGGGCCAAAGACAAACCAGCACAACCCTTTGAATATTCCCATACTCCCATAAGGAATCAATACAATAATCTGTGCTTCAACCTTGCAGACCTATGAGCAGAGGAAGATCATTGAATTCACCTGCCACACCTCCTTCTTCGTCAGCATTGTTATTGTGCAATGGGCCGATCTTATCATCTGCAAGACCAGGAGGAATTCCCTCTTTCAGCAGGGCATGAAGTAAGTGAGGGAGGAGGGAAGAAAGAGCTGGAATATAAGTTGGATAAAAGGATGTAAATTTAGGGCATGCACTTTAGAGGCAGATTCATCTGTAACTGAGTAATTGACTGTAACATTTTTGAAGACATCTGTGAGTGTTTTAGATTAGTTTGAACCTCTCCCTTTCCTTTTTTTTCTCTGCTCAACAGGAATAGGATCCTGATCTTTGGTCTCTTTGTAGAGACCTCTCTGGCTGCTTTCCTCTCGTACTGCCCTGGAATGGACGTTGCCTTGCGCATGTACCCCCTGAAGTACGCTCTGCATATGCATATCTCCACCGAACCGAAAAATAACCTCTTAAAGACCTAATAGGCTGCCATTAGCCTGTCACTCTCGACTTTAAATGAAGTCTGTGATCTTCTTAAACACCACGTTGTTATCCTTAATATTCAAAAATGGCTGCAATGAATTTAACAATTTGCACTCTGCCTGCGACTCAGTGCTACTCTATCCATCCCCGCCACTGTTAAACTCTTTTTCTCTTCCTCTCAGGCCCCTGTGGTGGTTCTGTGCCTTCCCATACAGTCTTCTCATCTTCATTTATGATGAGGTCCGTAAATTCATTCTGAGGAGGAACCCTGGAGGTAAGCAGTTATTAAGAGAAACCAAGATTAAAAGGTTTCAACCTTCTTTGTCTTGTTAATAAGCTGAAAGAAAAAAAATTGCCAAGTGATGGTGTAGTGATTGACACCCCTATCTCAGGAACCACATGTGCCATTTTCCATCAAGACCTCTTCTCCTGCGCTCTGTACCTCTTCGAGCCTTCCTACTGTCCTTGTAAAAAAAAAAATACAAATCCTAAGAGTAGACTGTCCACTCCTTTAAGGACACACTGATTGACAAAGTCACCACAGCTTTGCTTTGCTGATCTGACCCGAAGGATCCCAGCAAGTATTTGACAGATGGTGACATGCAGTCGAAGATCGAGTTCAATGTCAGACTAAATGAGCGCAAAAACATAATATGAAAACAAGACAAGGGCTTTTGCTGCATGTTATCCACCCCTTCCCTGCATTTACTCTTTCGCTCTCTCTCTCTCTATCAAAATAAAAGCAGAAATGCCAAAACATAATATTAAAAAAAACAAAAAAAGGAAACTACAGGTACCAATTTTAGAAAACAATGTTGGTAGCAATTAGAAATGATTATTGATGACAAAGATTGCAAGATTTAATTTTGGTGTAATGCTGAAAGCATGGGTTTGAAAACATGGATTTTCTGCGCTGTTGCCAGCAGCTGTCATTTTGAAATCGCTTTCATTTTTGTTTTTTGGACAAAGTACATGATGCAAATTTTTCAATTTGCATAGTTTTTCTGGCAGATTTTCATGTGGCTATGTGTTGTCTTCTTTTTACATGTATTATAAAGCAGGAACTGTAATAATTTCCATTTAAAAGTTATTGTTAACCCTAGCCAAAACCAATGCAGCTGAAAACTATCAGGCTTCCAGCAATCCACTCAAAGCTGAACAATTCTCCAGCTTTTCAAAGCTGCAGCCTCCGCAACACTTGACTGATTACTGTTTGTCTTCCAGGTTTGATTTCTGACAAAATAGCATGTAAATGCACTGCTGCCTGGCACTTTGCACGGGAATTCAGTTTGATAAATGGAGCATAAAATCAAGGCAAATAAACAAGAAAACATTCAGTGTTGAAAAATCACACATCACCTCTGAAATCTAATTTGATGTGATTCTTGGGCCAAGGGCAGCATCTGCACTAGCTTTCAACCAAAGTCCTTCTTAACTTTTTAATATATTTTGCTAATGAACAGACAGGGGTGAAAACATAAGCCACTTCTAATTTTGTTGATGGAATGAGTGAAGACACATGATTATAATGATTCTCCTAATGGCCTACAGGCAAAAACCTTTAGCAGCATGTGAAATGCTTAGCATGTAGGCAGCAATCACACTCAAACAACTCAGTGAACATATGTAAACCTTGCACCAGGGAACAGATTATACCTGTCCAACACCAAGAGGAACAGTAGAGAATGACGAGAAAGGAAATTAAGGCAGGCTGATGAAGACTCTTGAGATATGCCCCAAAGATCACACACATGATATGCACTACACTACAATAGCTCCAAATCTGTTCACTGCCACAGCGTTTCAGTTGATGAGGGCCAAGACATGGGGAGACAAATACAATTTATCGTGACAGTTAATCATTTCTGTTAATCTGTGTGTCACGGGCTGCTGATCAGAGTCTTAGAGTTATAAGGGGATTCATTTGGAAATGTACAGAGACAAAGGCGACGAGATGAATACAAATAGAACGTTATAAAAGGATATTATGAAAACTGCTCGCCTGTCATTTTGGTCTCTGACACTTTCTCTTTTTCTGTCTCTCTCTTCCAGGTTGGGTGGAGCAGGAGACATATTATTAACATTCAGAAAATGTCAGTTTGAATTGTCTGTCTGTGAGTGTGTATGTGTGTGTGTCTGTGTTTGTATGCGTTCATGTGAGTGTGTGCGTGCTTGTGAGGGGAGAACTCTGTGTGTGTGTCAGTTGTAATATTGCATGGATCAGTTCACAAATGTGATTATCATAAAAAATACTGCTGAAAATAGGCTTTTGATTGTGCTTTGAGTTTTTCCTCTTTGTTTTCTCAGAAAACATTTCCAGCAGAACAATAGTAATGTACACCTATGTGCCTTACAGAGGCTGTTGCCAAACTGATGTATAATGGCCATGTGAAATGTACCAAATAAAATGTATTCCAAAATATTCCTGACAGTCATTGTAATTGTTATTTATTGATTTTGTGATCAGCTGTATTTCTTAATTGCTATTTTTGCAGTATAACTCTTGAGTAACTGATAGTTAGACATGAAATTGGGAGAATATAACTTGTCAGCTTTAATATGTAAGCTCATGGTTGGATTGCTGAATAGGCCTACCTGATATAGGCCCAAGGGTCCAAAGTGTCAGGGGCCCCCTTGGCCTCCACATGCAAAATGTCACTCATATCAATACGTACCGACCAGGTGGCTCAAAATTACCATGAAATGATGCAAAGGAACTGTAAACAGGTACAAAATAACTACAAAAACAGGCAAAACAACTGCAAAAATATACTGTATGATTACAAAGAGATGCAAAGGAACTGCAAAGAGACAAAAAGCAACTACTTAAACAGGCAAAACAACCAAAAGATGACACAAAACAACAACAAAAAAGAGATAGAATTACACAAAAGAGACACAAAATTACCACAAAGAGACATAAAACATCAACAGAAAAAAGGCAAAACCACAAAGTCTGTGTCTTGCTCCTATGGAGGAGAAGAGGTGGGTTTTTTTCTGTATTTGTGCACAGGGCCCCATTGTTTCATAATCCACTCATGGAAGGATGCCACATGTACCAATAATGATAATGTTTTCCAACCTGCCTTTAAATGTAAGTGTATCAGTTGCTCATTACACAGGCCACATAAAAAAAAATCACAGATTAATCATTAAGGGCAGATATATCACTATATATCCAAGTCAATAAGTACAGTAACATAAAAAGATGCAGTACAGAATTGCTACAGATATGACTGAGGTAATTTAGAAACTGTCACCATTACACACCGCACACCCTCTGCCCGTCTGTCCACCATGGGGTCCAGAGCCTTCAGCCGCTCTGCCCCTCTGCCGCTGGAACTCCCTCCCTCCCGACATCAGGAACACTGACTCATTACCTCTTTTCAAATCCCGCCTGAAAACCCACCTTTTTAAACAGGCCTACTCTCTTTAACTGCCATTGCTCTGCTGCAGATTGCTCATTTTACTGTGTTGATGTTTGATGTGTCTTTTATCCCTTTTAATTTAATTGTGTTTTACTTGTTTCTGTAAGGTCACCTTGTGTGCCTTGAAAGGCGCCTTTAAATAAAATGTATTATTATTATTATTATTATTATTACATAATTTGTTCACCAGAAAGCACTGGCACATTTTTTATGTTAGAAAAATCATCAAATTTACACTCTTAACAGATTTTTTAAAAATACCAAAATTGTTATTGGCCTCACAAACCTGGCGTCAGCGGGGCTCTGCCTACGCTCATTTCTTCCTGATCTCATCATCCATTATTTATGCCCTCATGTCTTCTATTCACTGGACACTCGTTACCTTACTGTCAAAACAGTCAACAAAAAATCGACAGGCAGCCTGGGCATTTTCCTCCTGAGTCGCACAACTCTGGAACAAACTCTTTGTGGGAGCTATTTGCTCAGGGTCCTTTGAATATTATAATTACTCTAGAAATTTGTTAGAAGGGGTCTTAACCTTCATGTAACCAACCTAAACTTTGTCTACTCTGAGTCCTACATGGTCTGTTCTTATACTTTATGCAACATTAATATAGCACCAGGCCATTGGGAGCCCAGTCAAGGGCTGCTTCTGGGCATCATTAACCTTACTACCTGTTAGCTATCTGCATGAGTATGCATGATTGTGTGTGTGGCTTTTTTCAATACTTCTGCATTTTTTCCCTGACAGTGGATGTGGGTGCTGCTGAATTTTTTTATATGTTCTCCCTTCTCCTATCTTGGGATCTTAAAGGTTCGTGTTGTTGGTACAATAGTTCAGGTTTGGACTGTAATGTTGTATACCAATTTGCAGTTTTGCTCTTGTGTCATGTTCTGCTCTTTCACTATAAATTTTGGCACCTTCTTTATTGCATCATTTCATTTAGAAATTCCTATATTCTATTTCTATGTATGGGGTTGTGGTGTGTAAATACACTGTCTAAATAAACTTGATTATTATTTCATCATTGATGAACTCTTAAGTAATGATTTAGTTTATGCCACAGGACAGAAAAGCAGACAGTCCTCACAACCAGAGAATGTTTGGCATTTTTGCTTTAAAAATAACTTTGATAATTTCCTGATTATCAAAATAGTTGCCAAAAAATGCAACAGATTAATTAATCAACTAATTGTTTCAACTCTAAATTAATGCAAAAATAAATAAATAATCAAATAAATAATTAAATAATAGTAGCCTACTACTGGTAGCAGTTTACTTTAGCAGACATTTATTTTATTGAGAATAATCTGGCTTATTCATTATTTATTTATATATATATTTATTTATTTATTCATTCCTCACTGGCTCACCAGTATGAAAATATTTGGTTGCGGTGTAATATGATGGGAAAGCTCATACATGTGAATGAGAAAAAAGGCATGTAAAGATCACACGTCCTCACCTCACTCATATCGAGCCTGACCTTAAACAACTGCTCAAGGTTTCAACTGGGCGGAACAACAACATCCGTTAACGTCACTTCCGTCGACTACTTGTCAAACATGGCGCTCCTTCTAAGGTCAGTACGTCAGTGCTACATAATATTTGGGCTCAGGAAAAGCTTTTTTGTGCCGTTTTTCGAAGTTATCATGTCAAATAGACGCATTTATCGCATAATGGTGTTACAGCTGAGGACAACCCGCCCGAGTGAACCGTTTTGCTTTGGTTTATATCGTTGTATAAGTAAATATAGTGCGACCCAGCGCTAGCTGCGGTTAGCCTGCGGGCTAACGCTAGCTGGTCTGCAGGCATGAGAAAGCTAGTAGGGAGTGGACTTTGGCTCTTAGTCAATTAATGACGAACTTCAAAGGTGTTATTTGCTACCTTGGGCTTCATATGGGCGTTGTTACATCGTTGATAAACCGGGCTTCCTAACCGGAATGTTTAGTCTGGTTTAGCTCGAAGTTAACGCTGGCTAGCTGTCAGCTACGCTGCTGAACTGTGGTGACTCTACTAACAGTATATTAGCGTAAGAATAGGACACAGAGGATAAATTGCTTACGTTATCAAAATGTGTCCACTTCGTTTGCCTTAGTCGGCTGATAACGGTGAACACAGCGCTCCTCGGGGTTGATAAACCAGTGTTAAGCTGTCCCTTGAAGTTACTTAATTCCTTCTTTCGCACGATAATGATCAATCATGGTTTGACAGGCACTGACGACTGCACCAGCCTTATCTTATCGTCTTCTTCTCGATCAGGTTGACTTTGGTTTGCCTGAATAACCCTAAACTAGAGTGGACATTGTTGTAGTCTTTGTTGGAAACGGGTTTATCGGGGCAAAAAAATAGCAGGGTATTTGAGAAATCTGTCAGATGTATGCCTTAGTAATGACTCTGTAGTGTTGGTGTAGACAGCATGTTTTAAAAATATTATTCATAGGATTAAAGTGGGTTGATTACTAGATATAATGAAGTGCTGAACAAATTTGAACAGTCTTACTGTTAACTTGATGTGTCCGAGATACTGTGTTTGTCTTCTTTTCTATTTGACAGCAGACACAAAAATCCTCATAGTAATTAAAATCTTAATTCTAACACTTGTTTACAGGACGTTGGCCCGTCAGGGTGTCTGTCTTTCCAGACCACACTACAGTGTCCTCTACAGACAGTAAGTTGTGTGTGTGTGTGTGTGCATGAAGGCATGCGTGTGAGAAAGAGAGAAAGACTCAGTGTGGTACACATATATACACTACTGCATCTCATAGTAATGATACAAATACATGCTAAAACCGATGTACTACAAATAGGTATAATTGTCTGTATACTTCTGTACTCTAATGTTTTTCTCTCTACAGTGCTGCTCCAATGGGAACCACAGCTAAGGAGGAGATGAACAAGTTTTGGGTCAAAAATGCCAAATTAAACAGACCCATGTCTCCTCATCTCACCATTTACAAGTATGTACTCTATGTCACATGTGTGTAGTCCGTGTTTTGTCCAGAAAATTATCTCAAGTAAAGGATTGAAATGATCTAACGGTTCAAGTAAAAAGTCTATGCTCCATTTATGGTTTATTATTCCAGCTTAATACTTCAAAGACACAAAAAAAATCCTGCAGCACATTATACATGTTAAAAATAATATTACTGTTATAGTCAATTTTTAGATCATATAGTCTTTTCAAATATTAACTTTTACAAAGTAGCAGGATAGAGATTTTCATGTCTTTGGATACATGTAGTGCAATCAGCAACTTGATGTACTGTCAGGCAGTTATTATTCTAAAACCTATTGTGCAGAAAACGTTTTTAGTCAGTATGTACCATATAATTTCACACCAGTTTTCTGGCTCAATTTTATTATTTACCTTGTATTTCTCTGTCATCTTGGATCATTCTTATGGCTACTCTGTATTAAGGCACTTTGTCTTTGACATCTACTGTTGGTTGGTTCTCACATTGAGGATCTAGTGATTTAAATTATACTCTTTCCACTGTTTAAAGTTACTTTGTTTTTTAATTTCTGGCTGTACCTGTAGATATTGTGTCATTTACTTTATAGAATATTTAGAATACCTCTCTCATGGCTTCCAGCTTTGCCTTGTGAGTCCCAGTCGCTTTCAGTAAGCATTGCTGCCTACAGCTGAAAAACCCTTGAAGAGTCCTGCTTTTCTTTCCGTACGATGTTGCAGTGATGCAACTTGCCAGCCTAAATTTAACCTGAGAAAAATTCTTAAAAATCTGAATAAAAGTCAGCACTGTCACATATGGCTTGGAAAGTGTTTTCAACTACATATATCCGCCATTCTAGTAAATATGTGGCATTGTTTTTGTGTTTCAGATGGTCCGTCCCCATGATGATGTCCGTCACACACAGAGGAACTGGAGTGGGACTCAGTGGAGGTAACACATCTGTTTGTTTTTTTTTTCTTTGTCAACTATGACAAAGTAAAATAAAATATACTTGCTTTTATTCTTCCTTCTATAATTAGTTATCCCACATAAACAAACAAACGCTTGGCAATACTTGTGTGAGTTTTATATGTTTTTCTAACATCGAAGTGAAGCTATTCTACTGCCACTGTCAGCTTTTGATTGACCCTGAAAATCTCTTCAGGGCATTTCAGTCCATCGCTATTGATTTCTGCTAAGAGCATTTACTGGCATTACAAAACTGAAGTTGTTCAATACAATTCAGCGCTTTGCATGAGAAAATCCAGCCTAATACTGGACTGCTAACAGCTTTTATTCATTTGCCTGGTAAAGGTTGAGCCTGTGTTGCTGTGACATTGTATATCGGTACTCTTGACCTTGATGTACCATGCTGCAAAAGCTGGGCCCATTTTTGTTTATGTGTTAATGGTTTCCATTAAGGTCAGCACCCTCAACTGCCAACAAGCAGTCACTCACCACTTATCTCATCTTTCAAAAGATTACATGTGCGTAAACACTGTGTCTGAAATCAACTGTCTGGCTCCCTTGCTAAGGGCTGGGAAGTTAAAAGTATCACCTGCCGAGAGTCATTTTTACAAGCCATATTGATTTTTATAAATTTTTCATGTATTGTGTAGATATCCTGCTGCTAATTTCAATTCTATTTTGCATATGGAATGAAAATTCAGAATTAATTTGTTTGATTGTAAAGGTTGTCTGTTCCCATATGCAATGAATGTTTATTTTTGCCCAGCTCTACCTTTTGTGTTTACATTGATTCACACCTGCCATGTGTTTCAACAAGGAACATTTCCTCTGCCATTAGGTCTTTGAATCATCCACACAGCACAGAATGAGAAGCTTAGACAGGTCCATTGAGTGCAATTCATTTTAACAAGCAGCCAATGAAAAGCCTGTTCAATACAGAACCATTGTTTGGCCTTCATTTAAGTCAGCAGGGGACAAAAGTCTTTACATAACGGAGACAGTCAGATGTTTAAAAATGACTGCCCGGTGGGGTCTGGTAATGTGGTGACTCATGGAGACTAATACGGCTACATCGAATAGTAGCAGCATATTGTTCCTTGGCATGTGTTCATTTCTCAATTATTGCTTTCTCTCTAAAAGGCATGCATGCGCAGCATTTTTCCTTAACACCCATTCACATCTACACCTTGTCTAATATCTGGTCTCATTACTTCTGTCTGTGTCTAGCTATCTCAGCTTTTGCCTTGGCAGCGCTGGTATTGCCGGGGAATTACCCCTACTACCTGGACTTGATCCACTCACTATCCGTTGGCCCCTATCTCATTGGGTTGGCCAAGTTCGGCATCGCCTTCCCTGTATCTTACCACACCTATAACGGCATCCGCCACTTGGTAAGACTTACTAATTTTATTTATATATTCATTTTTTAATAGACCTAGCAAATGTTTGTTTTTCTTCCCATACTTAAGTAGATTTGAGATTCTTTGGTAGCTTGTTGCCATTAGCATGTTTGGTGTAGTGTCTGGACTGAAAGCTTTTTAAAGAAGATAGATCTCTATGCAGTAAATAATTTTCATTTTTGTCATCTAATCTATTACTGATTTCATAGAACATGTATTACATTTGCCAAGATCTAAATGCTGTTGGTGTTTCTTAGACTAAATGTTCTTCTCTCTCTTTTCCCTTATTCGTTTATTACTATTTAAATCAGTGGTGGGACATCGGCAAGGGCTTCAGAATCCCAGAGGTCTACCGCACTGGCTACACAGTTATTGCTCTGTCCATCATCACCTCCATAGCAGTGGTTCTTCTCTGAGCTGACAAGAAGAGATGAGCAGGAAGGAAAGAAGAGGAGAGAGTCGAAGGGAATGTGGACTGGATTCACTGTGGGAGTTTTGTGTATATGTTCTGTTTCGGCCAGCTGAAGGCCCCATTTCATCAAAGTATTAAATAAAGGATTATATTATGCTGTATGCAGAAAAGGTGTTGTGATATTTTGTCCCTTGGAATTAATTATACTCTGGAAAGCTTTGGGGTCATCAAATGCAGCAAGAGTGCAAAGTGCATGCAAATGTGACCCAGTTTATTTCACACTTGTTCTCTGTGTGAACAACAACCGACGGCCAAAATTAGACGTGACCTACATGTTATATCCTTATGTAATTTATCTAATCGTGCTGTGACGTCAAATTCATTAATCACTTTTCTTTGCCCTCGGTGCTCAGTCACTGTGCGCCTGCCCGTCGTTTCTGTGCACAGGAATGTGTGTTTGTGTCTGTAGAGCGTCTGTTTACTGTAGGCTGTCATTCATATTTTACCTTCCCCCGGCCTCAGCTGCTCGGATGCATTTTTAACATGGGGAAAGAGAGGGGCTGAAATGTGGAGAGGCAGCCCAGTGGTGGAAGCTGTGTATGTGAACAGGCTCCTCACCGGCAGCCTGCCTCAGGCCTTGCCTCCCACTGAGCCACACAGGAGCTACGCTGCACCTGAACAGCTTTTGTCCTGCAGTTTGAATAAAAGCAAGCCGTGATGTAATGTCAGATCCAACTCCATTTATGTAGGGTACAGTAACAAGTGCACACGAGGGGGAAAAAAACACTAAACGTTGTGGAGAGGAAGCTGCACCCATACTGGTTTGTAACAGCTCGTTTGGAAATGTGTCTGTTTAGATCAACTGAACCTGCAATAAGAACAAAACCACCACTTAGTTCAGTTAGCTTCAACAAAATTGGTTTATCAATTTGTTACTGGTGGCTCAAAGGGAAAACGCTTGTCAACTTGAATTTCTTTTCATTTTGCTCTTGATAAAACGGATTTATGAGCCACGCATGTGATGAAACATAAAGCACTCAGCAAACTGTCTACAATAACTGTCAGTGTTTATAAAACACAAGCGTTGATTTAATGCTTTATATTCTCCTCAGAGCCATATCAACTTCAGTACTGGACAAACATCTCTTTAACAGTTGCCAGCTCTAAATAATTGGCACTACAAAAACAACACTTGCAAAATTGCTCTCTGTTGTGACTTTTTTGTCTGGCATCTAGACGATTCCCAACATCAAGTCTAATCCATGTTATAGGCACATTTCCATCCGAGCTAGAGATCCATCGGACTGCAATTTTCTATTGTGATGGACAGAAAAATTGCTCAAGCTCTGCGGGGTTTAAGACTTGATTTGCTTTTAGTTTGTTCACACTATACCCTGTAGAAATATTCCTTATTTTTTTTCATAGTGAAACAGTAACTGAGGTAATAAAAACATGGGCTGTTCACTGGAGCTATTCCCTGCAAGGAGTGAGCACTTTGCCTCATAGTTATTGATGCGTTTACAATGCAAGATGTTCCATCGTTTGGTTTTGCTCCGATAATATCACCATTATGATGTTTTGACGAGATAACCTGTGTGAAAGCAATGGGGGATGGAGAGCAGGAGCCCTCGCCTTCTCTATGAGCCTTAAGAGACTAGTGATTACGCGGCGGCAGCACCCCCTACCGGGCGGTATATTATCATCCACAGGGCTGCGGTCCTGATGCTGAGGGATGGTGAGGATGCTGCGCAGGGCTGGGAGGGGGAGTATAAACCCGCTTTTGATCGAAAAAAATGTGGCACAGTCTCTGTGGCGCAATGGAATAGCGCGCTGGACTTCTAATCCAGAGGCTCCGGGTTCGAGTCCCGGCAGAGATGTGGATGAAAAGGTTGTGGCTTTTTGGATGAGTGATGAAAAAAAGTAGGGATGCTGTTTTATTGCTTTTGCAACTACTGTGTATCTTACAAGGCTGCTGTGTAGAGATATGACGGATAGGTGGACGAAAGAGGATGGAAGGACAGATGGATGGATGGAAAAACTGGAGGATGTGTTTATTTTGCAGAGGCCCAATACACTGGTGCATGTGGGATGGATTGTTTTGTGAATCTCACATGCACGAGCCTTTTCAGCGCGCAAAGGTCAGCGCTTTAATATGCAGATTTCAAACGGGCAAAAGCCTGAGACCACAGCTCCGGTGTAGCAGCACAGCACGGTCTTCGTTACCAGCCTATTACTGTCCAGGCTGCATGCTCGGGCTCCGGTCTTATATACGGCCATCACGTAGGCACCGCAGGACAACACAGCGCCGTGCAGCCTCGTCGTGTGAAAGTCAGTGGACACGCGCGCACGCTCGCTCGAGCACGGTTTCAGCACCTGGGGCTGTCCACTCATTTAAGCCGGAGCAAAAGCTTTTCTAATGCAGCGCCAACAACAAAACATTTAAAGCCTTTTCCGTCCTCATAACAAGTGTTTAATGATGCCAGATGCTGCATTTCTACTCTCCCATTTGGGTTACAGACAGAGGGAGAGAAAAAGACTCCGGTTTACTTTGAACATAAATGACTCATAGTGCCAGAAAATGGTGTCGTCTCAACATTTTTGAATGCAGATTTTGTATTGAATTATAACTACAATGTGGCGGTGCAAATGAGAGAATAAGGAATGCAATAGTCATTATGTGTTTTTCAGTTAGTGAAATCAGAGTGGGGACCTTCTGGAATCCTTTCAAGGACCCCTGAAGGTGGACTTTAGTTTCTGCATTAGAAAAACCTACATTACCCAAATCATGAAAGCCCAGAGCAGCACTAGCCTACTTATTTTTTTTCCAGTGGAGAAAGCAGCTGCTTGCTTGAAGATCCCCCAAACGCCCCGACTCTAACCCCTCCCGGCTCCCCATGGCTTTTATTATTTTGTGTTTTCTTCAAACCCACCTCCCCGGTTTCAGTTTGTCACCACTGATTGGGTTGTCGTGCGGCTGCCGCCATCCATGTTTAACCCCATCATGCCTCCCCACACACAGACCTAATCCGCCAGTAAAAACTAATCCTTAATCCTCTCTGGCAAGTTGAACACCCCCCCCACCCCCACCCCCCCTCCATCCCCTGGATCCTGATTCCCAAACGGTCCTGATGCATGAAATGTCAGAAATATACTATCGTATAATAAAGTTTGTATGCGGTTCCTGTGGTTATAAACATTATGATGGAGGCTGTAGACGTTATGGGAGTATGATACATTTTCTTAGGTGATAAGAACTGAAAAGTCCCAATAAAGTCACTGTTTAAGGCGCAGGCGAGCAGCAGTATTGTGGGAGATACAATGACACAGAAAAAGTCCCACAACTCCACAAGGCCAAGGACTCTGTAATATCATTACCATATTGCAAAAAATTATCAGGCCTACGGGAAATAGCAGCGGGCCTATCTGCAAGATAGGGGTAATAGCTCCATAATATCAATGATAAGAAACATTATAGGCTACTGAGAGCCGTCACAATCAACTCCAGATGACCTCTGCCGCTTCACTTTAGGAGATATGTAGGCCTAAACCTATGATAGACGTGAAGAGGGATACAGGCTACTAGACCTACTCGGTGTGAAACCTTTAGATGGAGTGAGCAGAGCTATCACGGGGAATCCTACAGTAATGTGCCACCACAGGAGATAATAAAATACCATAAAGTGCGATAAGGTCAGTGTAGACTCACTGTGGAGTATTATAGGAACATTATGGTTATTTCTCGGTATGGTGAGATCACACTTCTCTATCTGCTCCATCTCCTTCATGTTGCTCTCAGCCGGTAGGCCCCTGCTCTGGCCCTGTTATCCCGATGGTACGGGCCAAATCGTATTAAAATCCCCTCCCTCCCCTCCTTCCCTCCATCCCTCCCTCCCTTGTCCCCTCCCCTCCCTCTCGTCTTTCAGACAGACTGTTTTTGCTGCAGTGAACGGCAGCCGTGGAGAGAGAGCGAGAGAGAGACAGAGATACAAACACAGAGTGAGGGAGAGAGAGAGCACGGAGGAAAAAGCAAGAAAAACAAAGAGTCAGGAGAAGGAACAAGGAGATAAAAAAGTCGATAAAAACAGATTGAGAGAAGGCTCCGGACAAGCGACTGCTGCGCATCAAAGGAGGGACCGTACTGGGGACCTTATTGGAGACCAGCGCCAACAAAACCTGACTCCGGAGGCGGAATATAACGGTGTGTGTGTGTGTGGTTATTACCGTGCATTGCTTCGCAGTTTGTAATGTTGTCCAGGGGTTAGGCTGTAGCCTGTAGGGCGGACAGGAGACACCTGTCAGTGCTGACGCTTTTCCGTCTCCAGGAATGTGTCTGTGTGCGCACTCTGGGTAGGTGGCTGTGTGTGTGTGTGCGTGTGTAATCCGTTATGCCTGCCCAGGGAGAGAGCTGTATAATCCCCCCGTGTTTTATAATTTACTCTGAATATGCGTTTAGTTGTCGGGCTGCCTGCTCTGTACCCGACTCCTCTTCCCATCCTCTCCTCTCCTCTCCTCTCCTCTCCCGGCACTGCTGGCTCTATCGCGCTGCAAAGAAAGCATCACAACTGCGCGCTGTGTGCAGCAGCCACCTCTCCCCAGCCTTTTGCAAGACTCTCTGAATCTCATCCCGTCAGCAGCAGATATTTCTGCAAGTGCGGGAGAAGGTGTGAGGAAGCAGGCTCCGACCTGAGAAACATTACTCTGGTGCTCCCGCGGTCCGTCGCAGCGGTGCAGGCCACCACGAGCAGTTATTATTATTACTATTATCATTATTATCACCATTACTATTATTACTCTCCACTCAAGAGCAGACCGAAACAACTTGTGTTAAATCACGCCCAGAGTGTCCGGGTTATTTCCCATGGATGCACTTGTTCTAGTTTTGTTTTCATTTCTCGCCATCACTCAACAGGAAGGGCTGGAGCAACAATAAACACAGCCCCTTCCCCACCATACCACCACCACCACCGCCACCCCACCCCTTCCAATCCCCACATCCCATCCCGTGCCCCCCACCCCACTCCTCCATCCCACCCTCTATCCCCGCCCTAACCGCCCGCCCGTCCCGCAGGCAACACTCCTGCCACGGCACCCTGTCAGCGTTGGCAAAGAGGGAGCGTTTCGCAGATGGACCGAGAGCTTACCTCGGCGCAGGCCATTGCTATTTTAAGGAATGTGCGTGAGAGAAAACGAGGGAGTGTGTGTTTGACAAAGAGGGAGAGAGAGAGAGATAGAGAGAGCGAGTATCTGAGCTGCTATTATGCACGTCTGTCCGTTTCCAGTCTTTTGCAGAGCGCACCGTGTATTCTCAGCGGGCGACAGGTGCATCTCTCTGCCGTGTTGTGTTTTTTTCTTCCCTCTTCTCTATTTTTTTACGACCAACTGGGGGATTGTTGCTTTGCGTTATTTCCAATTAGCGTGAATTAGTTGGAGCTCGGTTATGGGCTGTCCAAAACACTCGATTTCCTTCACTCCACATGCGCACAGCTTGTTAAAGTGGATGAATAAATTCCACAGTAATATGAACCCCCCCTCCTCTTCTACTCTCATTACCACCTATACACCATCATCACATCCTTTCCGCTGTTTGGCTCAATCGCCGCCCCCCCCTCCCCTAACCCCCGTCTCTCTCAATCGCCTCTCAGTATGGTATGACACAAGCAGATCGATGAATACCCATGGAGCAACGCGTGAGCAACGGGTGGGCCAAGCGTTTATTCAGCAGCAGCCAACCAATGGCAAGGGACGCAATTAGTGGCCGTTCGGCTTGCCCTGCTTGTTTTCCTGATCTCTCTCCACTGCTCTCTCTGCAGGTGACACTCCAGAGCTCCTCTGCCCTCCTGAGGATTCAGTGAGACAGGCGGATCTGCGCGCCCGACCATGGCCTTCCCATCAGCCCCCTCCGCATTATGGAGTGTCAGCTTATTGACAGTACTATTCGCAGCTGCGGTTCACAGCAACATTATCTACGGTAAGCACCTCTCTCACTCTTTATCTATCAGCCTCCTATTCTCTTCATCTCTCTGTCTGTCCCCGGGCCCCTGACCTCCCCGACCCTTCTCTCTGTCTCTGGTGGTGCCCCTTATCTGTTGACTTGAGGCTTTTTTGTTGTTTCCTGTATTATGACAAGGGAATCAGAGAACCGTTAATAAGCACATGGGACACTCCCACCTCCCCGGACCCCAGTGGAATTTCTGCCGTTGTTTTTGAG
The DNA here is from genome assembly GCA_019142605.1 of Cephalopholis sonnerati. Lineage (NCBI taxonomy): Eukaryota > Metazoa > Chordata > Actinopteri > Perciformes > Serranidae > Cephalopholis > Cephalopholis sonnerati. Next base: position 28,810,619 of record JAGQAX010000010.1, on the reverse strand, counting down.
GAATGTGTGTGACTTGCACGTGGGTACAGGAGTCCTCACACACTTGCAAGTCCTTGCTGGAGTAGCTCACTTGCCCCATGGCTTCCTCCCCCTTTCCCCCTCTCTTAATGACATCTTCAATCACTCATAAGTACAAAGCAAGCTCACACTCCATGCACAAGCATTCTTCCTCTGGTGTTCACCTGCTCAGCATCTCTGTCTCTCACGTGTGCATGAGCCATATCTGTGTCAGAGGGTTAAGCCACCCAGAGATAAGCAGTAATCATCTGATAATTTCTCAAATAGCAACACAGTAGTGTGCACACGTAACATACACACATGACACCCATCATGGTTGAAGCTCAGTGTGTGATGAGCTGGGCGTGGCTGAAAGCGGATGGTAAGAGAGGATTTGATGAGAGAAGCACTTTGTAATGATATCATTCCTGCTGCGAGCACATAGTGAACAAGAATACACTGTCCAATGTGCTTTTCCAATTACATAACACTCAAGCGACTGGCTGCCGGTAATACAACCTTTAGAGGGCAAATCATGCCAATGGAAAACAGGCACATCATGATTGTCCCTCAGTCCACAGAAAATTGATTGACTCAGGTAGAATCCTGTTGGTGTTTTCTCATTACAGTAAGGGTTTAATTGCGCAGAGTGTTTGGCATAGAACCATAGGACCAAACAGCAGGCAAGAAGGCTTCTAATAGACGTTCCCTGATTTGCATTTGCAATATATACTGTATTCTCAGAGGCCCTTTGCACTCACTTGTGCACACCCACACAATTTAACACATCTGAATACATCCGTGAGTGCACAGTGCACGCACATGTATGTACACACATGCACAGCGTACAAGTGTTAGCACACAGATATGCAACCTCATGCACTACATTAACTGTACTTCCACTTCGTTTATCCACATCAGCTGTTTTTACTTTCCGTTGAATTATGCATACTTGTGTTTCTGCAAGTTTGGATATAAAATGTGGGGAAAGTGGAGAGGTGTCAGTGTGAGCTCACAGTGGTCAGTGCAGCAAAAAGTGAGAAACAATCTGGCTATGCCAAGAAACCAGGATGAGGTCACTGCTAAACAAATGCAAATTGGGGCCTGCCAAGGCCCCTGAAAGCTGTTGAAGATGAGAAATACACAAACACTCTCCAGATTGAGGTGCTGATGATGAAATATCAATCTCTCTTCAGAGTGCTGACCCCGACCGTGTAGCTCGTCATTGAGACCCAGGCAGTGGTTCGTTATTTGGGTCCGAAAACGATTTTGGCTCGCATTCAGACTCACGTCACATTTGATTAAGGTGTGCCTAGCGGGAGGCCTGACCATGCATGACCAATTCCTGCTTTGGTTTCACCTAAGAGCTGTTTTACATTATCATGTCAGTCAAGGAAGGTAATTAAGCCTGGGACGTCTGACAGTGTTTAGGAGATGAGAAAACACGTCAAAGGGTGGAATTGAGAGGAGAAGGAAAGCAAGGATGGAGTGCTGACTAAACAGAGTTTCAGTTTGCATTTTGTAAACCATTTAGTTGTACTCAAGGCCTTCTTGTTATTAATTTTTGCCATGAAAGCATAATCAAATACTAATATTCACAACACTGAAACAAAACATTTCCGCAGTGGAATCAATCAGAATAACTTTTGTCAAAAAAACTGAATTATAATTCTTTTACTACTTAGAAAGGCATTTGTAAGAATAAGAATGCAATTTTTTAAATCACTGAAGTAAGAATTTTGTTGGTGGAATTGGCGCTAGAAATACTGGCAATTTTTAGACTTTGTCTCTGGCAAACGAGGAACTCAGGTCTTGTGGGAGCTCACATACAACACAGAGAAGCAGTGCCAAAGATTCAGCAGGCAGGAAACTATATATATATATATATTTCTATATCCATATATATATAGATACAGAAATACGAATCTTATGTTTACTGTTCTATATAGTTTCCAGACATTTGAGAAATGTGACACACAATGGTGTTACAGCTTCAGAGGAAAATGTGTGTAAGCTGCAGAGCACTGGTCCATCGCTCACATCTGCTCCGATCTGTCTGATTGGTGTTGTTGTGCCACAGCAGCAGAGCTGTTAAGTAGAATATGGAGTAGGGCGGGGTGGGCAGTCAGATAATGCCGTCATAATGGAGATCTCCACACTAAGAGGCCCTGGAACAGAAGGGTCTACTTAGCATAAATAATTCAATGTTATGTATCAGAGAGGAAAAACGATTAGCTCAGCAAATCAATGCAAGAGCAGATGAGCCATCAGAGAGCAGGACTGCTCATCACTGCAATTCTCAGAGTCCACAGTGAATTAAAAACATGCAGACTGTTTGTCCCTTTTCATGTCATGCCTGCTTAAATTCTTGTCCAACCCTGGACTCCCAACTCTTCTACTTCCACTGACCCGTCTTCATTTGATGTATGTCAAAGTCAGAGTAAGGACAGCACTAACTCTGTTTTTTTCTGGATTTATCTGTGACCAGGCTTCCTTAGAGCGAGTGAACGAATCGGGGAGACACTAATTGCGCGCCATTTGACATATCCATTTCCACAGCTGGATGTGCAGCCATGCGCTGCGGATGGAAAGTGCCTCTCAGAAGGGCACAGATTAGGCATGCAATTGGCCGGCTGTGCCCTGGTTCTGTACTGCTGACCCAGTTACCTCGGGGCTGCTGTAGAGTGTGGAGGGTCCGTCAGCCTGAGCACTCAACAGACAGTGTGTAGTGCAGCTCGCTGTGGCCTCCCATCAGCCACCTGGCCCTCAACTCCATGGCAGCCTGATCCCAGACCCCAGGAGAATGTTTGCATTCGTGACAAGAAAACATGCCTAATAGTTTATTTACCTCAACGAGTTCTGCTGGTCAGAACAAGTGAATGAAGCCCGATGCTTCCAGCTGAGACCAATAATGAATGAGGATTAAAGGACGGGAGCAGTGTGGACCAATCGTTAGTGTGGTAAGATTTACAGGCGGGAGGGCTCCGCATGTGTGTGCCTCTGCCAGCGGTTCACTTTATCCTGCCACAAAATGGGCTCCTTCCCCCCTGGACCAGCTCTTTCTCACTGGCTCGATGCCCACTTCCTGTGTGTGCTGCTGTTGTTTACTGTTGACTTCCTGTGTGCCAAGATGGGGGAACATTTGGCTAATACACAGTACGGCTAGCACACAATAGCAGTAGGCGGTTTGGATGGGAGGCCTCTGCCTGTTAACAAGGCTGACTGATAAGCAGTGACTCATTAACAAGCCGAGGTACACAGAGCCTGGGGGAATTACCGCCTAGCCACTGTGACATTAATAAGAGGCCTAAGCTATTTTTCCATTTGGCTCCGCTGGCACTGGGCTAAACCAGTGGTTTTCAATCTCGACCCCGGCTATTTACTGGCTCCAGTGCTTTTCCATTTGTTTCAGCCACTGGTTACCTGGTCTGATTGGAGTGGGGCAGATCAGTATTGTCAGTGTGGGCTGCAATTAATGACATCTGCTGCTACAATGGAAAACCAGACACCCCTCATTAGTTTTCTGCAGATTCTTTCAGAAACATCTGGGGAGGAGCCAATTAATTGTTTGCATGCCAATTAATTAGCAATATGTTTGGTTTTTAAAGGAAAAAAGACAATGACATTCCATCACATTTCCTATCCTATTCAATCAATGAGACTGATGATCGTTTTGACACTGTGTAGATCCAATTAGGCATCCAGAATACCTCAGTACAACATGCAGAAGCAACTGTCTCCTATCAGAATTTTAAATCCAAAGCCATATTACTTCCATTGTCTAGTGTGTTTATTCTTCTCTGATCCTTTAAGTGTTTTGTCGTCCAGATCAGTTTTGTGATTATAAATTGGATCCTGATTGGCTGGCATTAGTTTGCAACAGATTCACATCTGGCAGAAAACCAATTATTTCTCCTGTTCATCATGCCGATTAATTAAGGCGCTGTGGCTGATTGATTAAACTCCCAACAAAGATCCAACCATGAGCACCAGAGCCCTGGGGATGATTTGCATCACACATTATGCACATTGCTGTGTCTCATGTTATCTTCATATGTAACTCCTCAGACATGCTGAAACATTACACATGCGTAAGCCACAGTGTAGAAAACTCACAGCTCAACAAGGCACAAGTGTTGATAAGTAATTTGTGGCTAAATTAAGCTGAATTAAGATGCAGTGGCGCACCAGTATCACTGGATCTTAAAGGTATCAAGAGCACCCAAACAAGACTCCATTAGACCTCATCAATCTCAGGCAGATCTCATCCACCCAGGCCCACTCAGGCAATTTGAGATTACATCAGAACAGATCAATCTCACCTGCTAGCATCATCATAATAACAGCGAATGTCGTTTAAAAACTCTAAGACAGAAGTGCTCTTTGAGATTTTGCAAAGCGGTAACACACTTTGCCTCCTCTCAGGTGCTCTTAAAAGACACATCACTCTGCAGCAACCCAGGGTCGAGAAAATTAGGGGTCCAGCATTTGCAGAGCTGTCAGCTTTAAACCGTCACTTCACAAAGACACCACAGATTAAACAAACCTAACAACAATAACAACGTCAGCCTTGGAATAAATTAATTCACTTCGTTTCCGACAACAAGAGCCCTTATTATTGCGCTCCGCACTCAACTGGCTTTTCCTTTGATCAGGTCCGTCGCTCTCACCACCCCAAACCCTACCCCCCTTTTTCTCCCATTACCTGCCGGAATTCTCCGACGGGTGTTTTAATTGATTGCTGCAGGGGTGGAAATCAACCATCCTGTCATTGACGCATGGCTGGTCAGACCAAGGGCTTCCTGGAAAGGTGTATCTGTTTGTTGAAGCCCATCATTGCACTGAGCAAAACTCACAACTATGACGGGGTGCCGGAAGACGTGAGTGCGTGGCTGTAAAGCGCAGCATTTGTATTGATTGAGTCTGAGTGCTGAGGGTTACCCCTGAGCGCAGGAGCTCCACCAATGAAAGAGCAGAGGTTGCTCTTGTTTATTGCCTCTTTTTGATGATGCCATCACTTCAGCTGGTGGAAGGGAGTGTGTCTGGGGAAAGGGGATCTTATCGCTGATACCACAACCATAAAGCCATTTTAATTCACCTGTGTGCTGTCTTGGGAATTCTCCAAGTCTGGTTTCTGCTGAGGATATCAAGGTCCACTCAGGTGATGATGAGTCTTATTCAAGCCTCTAAACATAGTACTGTCACGTATAGAACCAGTGGTGGGAAAAGTATTGCCAATATATATTCTCATGGACCAGAGATGTTGACTCCAGTCACGTGACTTGGACTGGGGTCACGGATTTCATTACTTTAGACTTGACACCAGTGACTCGTGACTTTACTTGGACTTGAGCCTTTTGACATGAAAATACTTGATACCTTCCCCAAAGCCCAAAGATTAAAAAGTATGTTATTTAAAATATGTGACTTGAATCAATTCAGTTCCTTTTGTTTCATGAATCATCTAACATTTAACACTATTCATTCCCAGCAAGCCAACACTTAATTCCACTTTGATCCGCTTTGTTTGAACCGATCTGACAGCATCAAGTCAAGCTGCAGGAGAGAACTATGAAGAACTAACATAACATTAATGAGCACCAGTTGGCAAAAAAAGATACTAAAGATTATTTTGTTTGCACACAAAACCTGCACAGTGGTCAACAACAATGAACTGCAGTATGCAAAATGTGTGATTAAAAAAATACAAATGGAGATGCAGCAACCTCCAACACACTTACTTAATGAGAATTAAATATTTATTAATTTTAATGTATTATTATGTTGCTAAAATGGCATTATTATTTGAAGAAGAGCACATTATGATTTGTTTAGGATTCGAAACATGTAGGACTTGGGACTTGATTTGGGACTTGCCTGTCTTGACTTTGAACTTAAGACTTACTTGTGGCTTGCGAAACTTATTGACTTGATCTCCCCTCTGTCATGGACATAATTCTCACTAGTATGAATCTTTGCAAAATGTCTATAGTTACGTATTACTACATTCTTACTTGAAATACTTGTTGACATCCTGCTTTGCTGCGAGCATGCAGCTTCTGTGTCAGCGAACCTGACACTCTGCCATTTCACTTTACCCGTCTGTAACATAACTACAAATGACTGTTTTATGTAAATAATTTGTGATACAGTTACCAGTTTAGTACCGACTTGGCCGCAGTCTTCGGCGGAGTCTGGCACTTGCTTTAGGAAGCTGATCCAATGTCAAAGTGAATCAGCAGCCAGACTGACAGGCCGAGTCCTTGAGGCGGTGTCCTGTCTTGGCACAGACAGTGAAGTTTTTGATAGTTTTAGCACTGACTGACTGATTAACAGTCAGAGCGATTAAAGTGAGTGTTAGTTTCACCTTAAAATCTGAAACAAAGTTATTGTAAAAGTATTCAGGGTTCCCGTAGATCCTTAAAAAGCCTTAAAAAGCATTGAATTCATTAATCAAAAAATAAGGCCTGAATCGGTATTAAAATGTCTTAAATCAATTTTGCCGAAGTCTTAAAAATGCTAAGACATGGGAAGTAGTATTATATGAATTTTCTGTAAAATAAAAAAATGGATATTGTAAAATTGGTATTAAATTTCACTCCAAGTGGCATTTAAAAATTGTTAAAAAGTCTTATTTATAACTTGCCTTAAGCTGAAGGAACCCTTTGTACTGAAGCAGTTTTGAATATATGTATCCTATACATACAGTAGCGTATTTTTTATTGTTTCAGTTGTAAGTTTATTGTGTATATGGTCTTTGCACTGAAACTGTTTGATGGTATCATTATTATAAGTTTTTGTATTGTAACACAGCTACCGCTCAGTGGAGTTTATTTATGGCTCCACTGCACCTCTGCTCTCCTTATGCCTCCCAATCACACTGTACCACACAGCTTAAACGCTCAAAGCTCCCATATACATCCGCTATTAAAATGCAGTCTGTATTATTTAAATGTCCTTGCGTTTATACAGTACCTGGCATTTAGTGTGTGTGTGCTTTCATCATCACTTATGGCCACATTGTAATTGGATCAAATTTGTCATGTGCCCTATGCAAAGCGGGGGAAGTAGTTTGGGAGGCTGCATTGTCAACAAGAACAAGCATGATGGGTGTTGGATCATTAGACTTGATACTATAGAGCCCGGATTTACTTTTCATTGAAGTGGAAAAGGTCGTCTTTTATGAGTCTTTCCTGGAAGGCAACAAAAATGATGACGTGTGGTTTTTTGCTGCAGTTTGCAACTACTGTAAATGCTATGGAAGGGGAAAAGTAGTGAGAACTGGTGGGAATGGAGTGTGGTACTGTAGGTGTCTTTGGAGAAGCTGAGCGGATGGCAAACTTTGGAGTGAGTTCAGACTTTTCTGCACTGTTTGCAAGATGTGGGTACACACTGTGTGGACTGTATTTACTCCTGGCTGAGGTTTGATCACCTCTGTAGGGGTTCTAAAGGACCTGATAACTTTCAGGTCGTGATGTGCATTTACTTACTGTATTAGCAGTGATAGCCACACAGAAATGTGTTTTAATAGAAGGTCTAAATGGGGTCAGACTGCTAAATGTTTGAACAGAGAGTGGAGTAAATAGACTGTTATCTATCTTGCACTCTACCCCTGTGTCACCTTTTTTTCCCCAGTGCTTTTGTGTGTTAGATTGATTATGTTTCTCCATCAATGCCACAGCATAGACAGGTGCTCACCTAACACAATGAATATCCTCATTGTTTGAATACCTCTACCTGCTGACTGCTGAATAGAGTAATTGTGAACTACAGTAGGTATAATTTCCCTTTTATGTGATCTGCTTCTCCCAACTCTTCTTTTCTTAAATGGAGGAATTGAAGAAGTCAAGATTTCACAACAGCAGTCTATTGATGAAAACAAAAAAATAGGTGTGTAGGCTTTATTCGGACATCCTTGAGTTTTCAAAGACTGGTGCATCTGTGTTCTCCAGTGATAATTGGTCCAGGGAATATATTGCCTTCCTTTAAACATTAAATAAGGTCAGCCAATCAATCAAACGGTCAATCACTGTGATGTGTGTTGAAGCTTCAAACTCACACACTGCCCACTGGACAGATGCAGCCTTGGATTTTATTCTGCATCTGGCCCTTGACACTGATCAGGCTATGATGAGCACATGATGAGTGGATGTGGCTGTTGACGACGAGGCCATCGTCGCGCGGTGTAACTCGGCGCTACTGCCGCTGGTTGAAGACAAAGGCACCAAATAGGCATCTCTAATCTCCCTGCTGAATGAATCCGAAACAAAGAGAGGAGGAACGCAGACATAGAGGCTTGGACACACATAGGATAAGCTGATTACCCAGGAAAGGAGGGAGGGCGAGGGAGACAGAGGGAGAAAGACAGAGGCATGCACGTGAACAAGAGAAATCCATACAGTAAGAGCATGAGGGCAGGGAAATGAAAGAGGAGGGGTAGTGAGGGGAAAAAAAAGCCAGCGCTCTCTAATGATGGGGTGCACAGACCGGAGAGAAAATGAAAAGAAACAGCGTAGGGAGCGAGGGTGGGAGAAAAAACACACAAGAGAAAAAAGGTGAACGTTTAAAAGGACGAGGCATGGCGCGCTACATAGAGCATGCAATAGGAAAATGAAGAGAATGCATATTTGCCTGTGATATCCTCCTTAGGCACGCGACACAATCAAAAACAGGACATTATGCAAATGTGAGGCAGCCACGGCAATATAATCGCTACCTGAGTCATTTCACCTGCTCTGCTCACTAGTCGCTATATATACAAACGGAATTACACCCAATCCAGGTGTACGGGCTAAATATACAGCTAATTAAAATTAATGAGATTTACTTAGAAAAGAATATGCTCCTTCCCTAAGCTGCTTATCCCCGCATGAGAATCTACTACACACACTGGCACACACACACCTTTGTGTGAGTGCTCAAAAATACACACACACGCAAATCGTTTGTGATTCACTCTCCTTCACTTCGCTTTCTCACACCCTGCTAGGCAGACTGTTAAGACTCCTTGCACACACACACACACACACACACACACACACACACACACACACACACACACACACATATGTACACACACAAGCGCTCAGCCTATCTGTCTGTCTTTCAACCGGCTTCTCTCTCACGCAGACTTAAGCGTGCTCCTTGTTCAATGAACACGCAAGTTCTTGACTGTGTGTTGGCACACACACATATATCCATGCATATAGACACACAGTCACGGGGATCCTCACAGGTGCACACACACACAAGATGATAAAACACTCACAGAAACCATTTAAGAAAAACACATGTGTACATATTTATGCATGAAGATATGCACAAGTGCACACGCACACACACATACACACAAACATATTCAAATAGAGCTTTGAAGGCCCTCTAGTCTTTACTTAAACAAAAATACCCCTGTGAGCCAAGCTGTTGACTGCCAGGCGAAAAATTGTGTGTGTGTATGTGTGTGTGTGTCCGCCTAGCTATCTGTGTGTATGCATAAGTGTGTGTGTTTAGCAGGCCAGCCAATGCATTCATATATATTCCCCACACAGCATACCACTTCTGTAGATACACAGTGTAGGCATTCGATATGTAACATCTTCCAAACTGCTTACTGACATTTTTTTTCTGTAAGGTGGTGTCCAACCAGCGACGCTTCATTTCCTAGCGAGCAAAGTGCTGAGTAATTAAACGGCTCTTCAAGCCCTCTCTGTAGAAGGAGATGAGGGGGGGGCCTGGGAAAATGACACAGCTGCGAATTAATCACACACTTTATTAACGGACTTAGGTTTCGGTGGAACACTGCTGTCTCTGCCGCACCACTTGGCACCCAATCAACTTATGTCTCACCCGACCCTGCGCACATTCGTACTAGCACGTACAGTAGCCAACACATGCACTCACACACTCACAAGAGTCCTCTGCGAACACACATGCGCTCCTCTTTTTTTTTCTGTCTTGTTCTATCTCCATTTCTCTCCTTCTGTCGCTGCTTCATTTCTCAGCCTGGTGAGTGCTTGAATGTCATTATGACTTTTGTTATCAAAAGCAAACAGCGGGGCGGGATTGAGGAGAGCATGCCAGACCTCCCGTTTTTTCCACGCTGAGAGTGCCGCAGCATGTCGAGTGCTATTTTGATTGTTTCTGCTTCTTTTCAACAAATGGACAGGCGTTTTTAAAGGACAGATTTATTGACACACCCCCTGCTGTGAGGCTCAACCGGCCCACGTGGTCTAGTGTCTGAATGGAAAACCGCCTTTCTGTGGAGTCACAGTACAATCACTCTCCCTTGGCCTGCGTGTCAATGAAGATGACTTGATATCTACCGGCAAATTCGTCCCATTTGCGTAATGCATCGACAGACGGCACAAGTGAACAATATAATTGAGTTAATGAGCTACATGCCCTTATCTGCTGTTCATTCATACGGGCAGCCCGAGGCGTGACGACTATCAGCCTCTTACACAGGCTACTGTATGTTTGATGAGTCCCTTGAAGGGAGAATTTGATAATGCAGTCGAACTTCCTCAAGGCGAACTGTTTTGATGTGTGAAGCAAAGAAGCAGGAGTTTATCCTCTGCGTTTCTGTTTTTTTTTTTTCTTCCTTGTTCTCTTATTCTACAATGAATATTTAAATATTATTGTGATTTATTTATCGCGGCTCAGTGTTCAGCTTCACTGAGCTATTTTCAGGTTGATATCTTCACAGGCTGGAGGGAGGGGAGGCATATAGACTTGTACATGGGAGGTGTCACGCTTGACTTTGTGACAGCGCTCTGCGGCGTGCCTGGGAGAGCATCTTTTTGTTGTTGTTTGAAGGGTTCTGTGACATTTTCTGGTTCTTCCCCCTCGGAGGCTGAGCGAGTCAGAGCTGGCCTGGTTTCATCAACCTCCCCGTACAATTTACCGAGGTTCTGTTTGAAAGGACGAAGAGAAAAAGAAGGGTCATTTACATCATAGGGTCAGTTGCCGGTGGCAAGATGGCTACATGCTGACATTTCTTCCTATTATTGTGTGTTACACCTCGATGGAGCAAGCATTAAAACCATGGCAACCTGGTGTGACCTGTGAACTCATTGTGCTGAGGTTAAAGGAGATGCTGTTTTAAGAATTCAATGGAACATTTGTGTACATTGACACACAACCATTGCAGAATGGAATCCACTGAAAGTTTATTAATATCTCTGAAACTTCAAATTCTATATAAAATATCGTGCTCTGGAATATTTATAAAGTTAAACAGTAAACTTTGCAATCAAGTATTTAGGTATTTAGATTCAGACTAGCTCTCAAATCAAGTTTCAAGTCTTGAGGACAAGTCAAAGTTAAGTTGCAAGTCTTTATAAGCAAATTGAAAATGTAGTCACAAGTCTCACAAGTCTGAAGGCTGACCATTAATCTTACACAGCACATTTTCTTTGTTTGAGTTGCGTAAATTGTATCTAATAAATAGCTAACACCAAGGCTCTCAGTGCATGGGCTTAATAAGTAGATATTCAAGTTGTGTGACTATGCACATCCTACCTGATGTTGGTTTATTTATTCCGGAGCTGAAACTATTAGTCAGTTTAATGATTAGTTGAACAACAAAAAATAAATGAGCTGACTAGTTGCTTTAGTCATTTTTCAAGCAGAAACGATCAACATTCTCTTGTCTAGACTTGTCAGTTTTGAGGATTTGTTACTTTTCTTTGTCTTACGTGATGGTAAACTAAATAGGTTTTGGACTGTTGATCAGAAAAATAAAAGCAATTTGAAGAGTACTGTGGGCTGTGGGAGAGATTTTATATACCAAACAGTTAATTGAGAAAATAATCAGCAAATGATTCTGTGGTGTAAATAATCATTAGTTGCAGTCCTCATTAATTCTTCACTCTTGTGGCATTTTGCTTTAACTACTCAGTCAAAACTTGAGACTTGAGAATTATTTTTGCACATCCCAAGTCAAATGAAGTATTTAAGGAGTCAGTCTCAAGTAAGTCAAGTCTCACAACAGTCAAGTTGCAAGTCACAAGTCTGCAGCCCTGGGTGAGACAGCACAGTAACTGAAATGTCACACCTTCGAGCCCCACTGGAACCATGTGTCCTGTAAATGCCTCCTTGGCTGGAGACACTGGACTCTACTATCTGCTCAGTCATTGTGCTTGGCCCTGCCTTAGAGCATCAGCTAAATGGCCGACATGTTAAGACGTGCAGTAATTCCATCTTCAAAAATCCAATCATTTTTACTGGCAGTTTCAGATTAGCTCCAGCCAGCATGTCATAAACTGACTGGCACACAGTCCCTAAACAATAGAAGCCTGTCACAGCTTATGTAGACACGACTACCAGTGGTTACGGGGGACATGCGACCATAGTGAGGGAGTGACAACAGAAGGCAGGAGGAGACGATGTCGCTCTCGTGCTGAATTGTCACTCTTCCAGTTTGGTTTATCCTAAATAAACTACAGCGATCAAAATTTCAAATTTCCTGTCAGAGCTAAATCACTTTACTGTTGTGTTGTTTGAGATGAAAACTGAAAGCTTCACCTGAATCAAGCTTGACATCTTCAATTTCAATCAACCTGATAACAGAAAATCAATCAATGAGACACTATTAAACATTTATATGAGCCTTTTATTGTATGTTGGGTCATTTAGTGACACCCTGTCACACAGAGAGATGCCAATACAACAAATACCCCATTAACTATTCATAATACCATTTAATATTCTCATTAGCTTCTTTCTGTAAATAGAAACACACGCTGAGAAGTGCAAATGCTCACACACAAATATCCGATTAACATAGCTACAGTGGCTGATGTTCTGTATTTGAAAAGCACCTCACTGTAGGGAGGAGAAGAAAACAACATGCATTTATTTGACAAACATCATGCATATTATTCTTTCATTTTTGAAAACACACTGAAATAGGACCTTTAAAGCTCCACTTGGATACTACTAAGCTAAATATTAATAATTCAGAGTGCCTTGCATGATAGACAGTAGGATAAAATAACTATTTATACAGCGGTTTCAAAGTAAAGTCACAGACGCCTCACTGTCAGAAAAGTAAGTCGGTAAGTAAGTCAGAACGGTGATGCAACACCTGCCATTTGTCGGCTGATTTCTCCCAAAGCGCCACCATAGCTGCATACATTTTTTAGCACTGGTGGCCCGAGGGGGAATCCCTAACCATGACAGTGTTTGTGCAGGGATCTATCCACAGAGAGATGTAGCGATGCAGCAGATTTTATGCAAGATTTGAGTTGTAAAGGTCAGTAGAGGATGTCAGTCTTTTGGGAAACAGCCTTTTGTGCTTACTGAAATGACAGTAAATCCTATCCAACAGTGGAATATTGAAATTAGCTGGACCTTGAGATGTTTCACCTGCCATCTAAGAGCCTTCAGCTCCGTTTCAAACATCTTGACGGTCAAACAGCAAGCTGTGTTTCCTTTGATTAACGGAACCGTGATCTGGATGATTTAAGATTGTCACAAACAGACAGCAGTTGCTCATGTTGACACTAGGAATATTTTATTGCATTTCCGCCCTAGAGCCATGCCTCCAGCATGGCCAAAAAAGCAGGTACAGTAAATGACAACCCTAATTTATAAATGCTAATGAATCAGGAATGACCAGCAATGTAAATACTATCAAATGACCATAAAACAAATAATTGCAGAAAAGTGAAATCATCACAGCAACATGATGTCAGCAACTCCTCCTTCCTTACTTCCGCCCTCAGCTGTGTTGTAGTTAGAGTGTCAATCACAGGGAGCCCCTGTGCCCAAGCCAATAGACAGTTGACAAATTACCATTTGGAGCGGAACCCGGCTATAAATGCGATTGGGTTGGATTTGAGTCTGCTCTCCCGGCTTTGGATTTGAATAGAATAGAGTCTGTCCTCTTCTCTTTTTTTTTTTTTTTTTTGCCTCCGTGGCTTCAGAAAGCAAGATTAGATAGAGGTAGGGAGGGGAAGAGACGCACAAAGAGAAGGAGAGAAGCAGAGTCAGAGGAGACAGAGGAGAAATAAAAAATACAGAGCAACAGAGAGCATCCACGGGTCTTTAAATTTGCAAAAGCCTTAAAATTAATCTAAATTTAAGGCCTTGGAAAGTGTGAAAATGTGTGAAATGTCTGTATTAGAAGTCTTATTTTTCCACCACTCTATGATAAGTTTCTTTGTCCTGCATGTCTCCTCTTAGATTATTTTAGAGCAGGCCGGGGTTAGCACTACAATAGGCTGTGTAATGTTTTATTCATAATTTCTGCTTTAGTAAACAAAATTGGACTTCATGTTCCTTAACAAATAATTTCATGTTGTCCTTTTTGTTACACTGGCCATTCATAATTTTAGAATTTTTATTAGCTGTTCTGAATCGCAAATAAGTTGCTTTTGGCAGTTTTATAGCGTTCTATTTGTAGCATTGTAAGATCTGTAAACCCGCGCCACATTTTGACAATAAAGTAATTACCGCAAACAAATGACACTATTACCAGGAAGATTGTCAGCCTCTAAGGGCCCCTGTGCTGCGGTGTCCTATCAAGTCAGATTTTGCAGGATATCTGCTAGATTGCTAACAACACAAAGAGATGATGATGCACGAGTATTAGTGATCCAGATTTATTTATCTTGTGCAGACATTTGGGTCATACAATATATTGTCCGTCCATGGTGTCATACAGTTACATGCTATTTAACATCTATGTGTTATATGACAGTGCTAGATAACCTTTGTGAATAGAATCAACTTAGTGATGCAATATAGTTGACACAGTGCGATTTTATCCCTGGTGAAATAGCCTGACCACAAGCTATTTCACCCAATCAACCTAGTCTACGTGCAATAGGCCTGTTGGTGATACCTGCACAAGCTAAAACATGTGTTCATTAGAGGACGCATCTCTGTGATTTACTTCTCAATGTGTGACCTATATGTAGGTGTTTCTTCTTTTTAACAACCATCCTGACTCCCTTTCTTGTTACTAGCCGCAATGTTGCAACAGCTGGTATTATTTTCACCCCGTGCATCTCTGTGTTTCATCATGGAAAAATGTGGTCCTCGTGACACCTAGTATAGCTAGAATTAACAGAGAAGCTGTTTTGAGTTGACAGGTGTTTATAGGTCTGTCTGTTTGTCTGTGGGCAGATTTTGTCATCACGGTATTGTTGCAAACATGCTAAAGGCAGTCATGAAACTTCAAAGATGTGTGGTTAAGATCACAATAAAGGCTGAGTTTGAGAATGGGTGTGGTGTGAGCAAGGGTGCTGGAAATAAGGGGGCAGTAAGTTGAGAAAGGGCCATTGCATCTCCACTTAACACCCTTGGCCCACATCTATTTTAAGTCACAGATTGCTGTATTGCAGCTGGAGTGATCTCAATGTAAGATGGGCTGTAGTTTGAGATTTGTATCTGTTTATTAGAATTTACATTCCTTAATTTGGGAGCTTGCTTTCATCCAGAGTAGGGTTGCAACTAACAATTATTTTCTTAATTGATCATTGTAAAGTCTGTAAAAAGCCCCCAAAATTGTGAATATTGATCATCACTCCTTCCCAGAGTCCAAAGTGATGCCTTCAAATTACTTCTTTTGTCAAACCAACAGTCCAAAGCCCAAATATTGTTCATTTAGTATCATGAATGACAAAGCAAAGTAGCAGATTCTCAAATTTAAGGAGGTAGAACCAGTGAATGCGTGTCATTTTTTCTTAAAAAAGGACTGAAACTATTAATCAGTCATCAAAATAGTTGATGATCAATTTTCCTTTGATGGACTTATTGCTTAATCGATTTATCGTCAAAGCTCTAGTCTCAAGCAACATACAAATGAGGTACAATCTGAGGTGCAGTACATCTAGGATAGGCCTTCAGAAATAAGTGCCACAATGGTGACACAAGAACCACAAGGTTGCAGGTACATGAAGTGGGGCATGAGTGCATAGCATTTTTTGAGAGAGAGAAATAGATTGAAGAGGGAAGAGAGGATGTTTAACACCTTTGAGTTTTGGGATGTTTGTTCAGACTGAGTATGCAGTTTTACGGCCCCAACATGTTGTTGTGATGGGCATTTGTCTTCATTTGTCCACATGAGTGATCGACTAATCAAAAAATAACTGATGGATTAAAACTAATGAAAACAAAGGTTAGTTGCAGCCCTACATGTGTCACATTTAGACTGCACAAGGCAGCATTTCATTTCAGCAGCCCCCGAGTGGCAGCAGGAGATTCATTAGCTCGTTAGTGAGAGACTCATTAGCCAGAAGTCAGGTGACTTGGTAATCTTCGGCAATGTAGGTACTGTAATGTCAGTAATCTTTGCACTCCGCTGACCTGCATTTCTGCCAAATGAGTGTCTTGATGGGCAGGCAGGTGGCTGGTCAGCTTGGTCAGCTTGCTTTCTCTGGGCAGGACACTCAGTGGCATCTTGCTGGCGTTTGTTTCTTGCACTTGAGGTTTGATTAATGTGCAGTTTGCCAAGAACATTTCCCGCTACTGACATCATGTTGGTTAATTAGGACAAATGTGGAAGGTCTCAATAGCGGGATGCTCTTCTTGGCTGAATCCTATGAAGACTGTGTGATTTAAGCTGATAAGACATGCACTTTAACATTAAAATATTTCCTATAACTTAAAAAAAGAAGAAATGATTCTTTATGAAACCTGCAGAGAGCCTGTGGAGGCAGAGACAGAGAGAGAGAGAGTGCTGTTGCGACTGAGGTCTGGGTTATTTCAGGATGGTTGTCTTGCAGTCTAATGTGGTTTGGCATTTGTGTGTCTAGTCAGGAGGAGATATATGGCTGAATTTGCCTTGAGTGGCTGGCTGGTTTCTGAATGGACGCGCTCTGGTTTCTCTGGTTGCTGATTGCTATTTTCAAGACTCTTCTCTCCTATTTTCTCTTCCTCATTTTCTTCTCTGTGTCGCCCTTTGTCTTATCTTCCCTGCATCTGCTTCTGGACGTGTCCTCCTTTCTCCTTTCCTCTCTTAATTTTCCTCTCTTTCTCTTTGTGTTTGTCTTTTGTCCTCTTTATTTTCCTCCCCTTTTGTATCTCTCCCAATTTCTTTTATTTTTGGCCTATGTGTTTCCTTTTTTACTATTGTTTTGTCTTATTGAAGCTCTCATCCCTCTTTTTCTTTCCTGCTTGATCTTTCCTTTCCCTCCCCGTCTTTGTTTCTTCATTCCCTCCTCATCCTCCTCATATTATCTTTTCTGCCTTGTTTTCTTCCCTTCCTTCCATTCTCACTGTCTCCTAATTTTCCTCATTCCTATCAACTTTTTCTTTCTTTGCCTAGTCACCTTTTTGCTTTTCTTCTTTTTCTCTTCCCTCCTCTCTCCTTACATATCTTTCTTTCCTCTATTTTCTATATTTATATCTCCTCCCCTCTCATCACTTATAAGTCCCTTTCTCCGGCTCCCTCTCATCGTCTTTCCTCTTCCAAGCTCTCTGCTTTCCTGTCCTCCCCTCTTGCTTTCTCCTCGTCTTCTTGCCTTTATCCACATCTCTCTCCCTTCCTGCCTCCTTGTCTGCTCTCCCTCTGTTTTTGTGCTTGCTGTTTTAGCATACTCTGCAGGGAGCACTCCTGCGATGCCAATTATATTGACTGAAGAAAAGGAGGAGGAGAAAGAGAAAGGGAAGGAGGGAGAAGGGGGGTGGAGGGAGGGTTGGGAGACCTGCGCATGCATGCACAAAAACGCACGTATACACACATTCACAGGGATGAGAAAGTGAATGAGAGGGGATAGAGGCTTGAGAGCACAGGAGGAGCAGTGGAGGAGGAGGAGGAAGAGGGGGATGATGAAAGAGGGGGAGAGCTGGGAGGAAGAGGACAGAGAGAAATTGGAGGAGAGCGAATCCGTCTGTGAGTGTAATAGTCTCCCGCTGTCGAACCCGAGGGAATTCACCGACTGCAGAGGGGAAGAGAGAGAGGTAGAGAGGCATAGATAGAGAGAGACAGAGTAAGGGGGAGAGTGAGGGGATGGGGGAGGGCGTGGGTGCGATCACAGTACAGAAGCAGATAGAGAGATACAGAGGGAGAGAGAGCAAGACTGTGAGAGCAGAAACAGAGGGAGACAGCAGGAAAAGAAAGATGACTTCAGTCCTTTTCTCTCAGAGCTGAGCTTGTAGGGCTCCACTCCAGGCAAATGTGCCTTGTGACATTAAATAAGATTCAGCGTCATGACTGAGTGTATGAATGGAGAGCATAAGTATATCATAGTAATGTGCTGCTGTACCGTAGCTCAGCCCGGAGAACTACTTATAGTGTGTCTGCAAAGCCTGTGCACTGGATGTTTACACTTTATGCACCTAAGTATACTGTCACAAGTGTGTGAGAAGGGTCACAAACACATTTTCTGACTTGTGTCAAGCCATGCAGATAGTTTTATTTTTTTGCTGAGGTTTTCAAAAATCAGTTTGCAGTACAATGGAGGTGAATGGAATTTCATTTTTTGGTGCTTACAGCATTGAAAAATGATATTTAAAAAATCAGCATGTGTCTAGAATCAAGAATAATACCCCCATTTCTCTAGATAATCCACAGCGCTAACTGTGAACAGTTTTCAATGGAACTATTGCATTCCAAAGAATTTATCATTGATTTTTGTTTTAGCACCACAAACAAAATCCTGTTCAATTCTTGAACTGAGGTGGCAGCAGAATTCTAACAGATGGATATCCCGAAACTAGACAAATAAAACCACAACTATCGGCATGGTTAGATACAGGAGTGTATCTATCAGGGCTGGGTATCGTTTGTCTTTTTCTGATAGCTTTGCAAAACTGATACTTAAACCAACCTACCTATCCTCCCTAAACTGTGCCTGAACCAATTATTTTTTAAAAATGCAGCACAAAATGACAGGCAGTGACATTAAAAAAGGCAAATGTGAACTTGAAATTAAACACCATTTTAATTGTTTACAGTTTGAAATGTACTTAAATATATAAATAAGAATAAACAGACAACACGATACTAACAAATTCACATAATATATTCAAATAATAAATTAAAAGCTAACAAACTATGGTAATTTCACATTGAAATACAGTTACAGTACTAAAATCAGCAAAGTATTTTTTTGAGTTGGGATCAATAATTGTCTCCCTAACTCAGGAGAGAATCCAGATATTTCTCTATTTTCTGTTAAGGAGTGCCTGAGATTTAAACTACAATGACAATAGCTGGTCCACCTTAACAGTCAGCCTTAAGGGAGGCTAACTTTGTTCGCTAACTTCAGGGCTAACCCCAGGTGAAAAGCAAGACACAAAAACTTAGCATGAATCTTGAGGAGTTGTAGCATTTACTCACTGAGAAATAGCCTAAACTGTACTCACATTGTACTGCTACGTTTAACTTCATACTCTCTGCTCTGGTAGCTGCATCCTGACTGTCATGGATCACCGTCACACGCACTCTCTCTTTCTCTCACTCTCTTGGTCATAGTCTTGCTATGTGCACAATCTGACACCGGAATCTGCATTGTGATTTGGTCCTCTAGGTAGCGGTAGTGGAGAATGGCACTGGGTTTCGGTACCCAACCCTTGTATTTTATGCTCCCATGGTTCTATGTACCCAGGTCCTATGTTCCCCAAATCAATATCCTCTTAATATGGCACATTACGGAGGCCTTTCAAAGGACTTTATGTACTCAGCATTTCAAAGGGTTTTATGTTCCCTAGGTCAATATGTTGAAATCACCCACCTACAGCTTATAGCCTACTGATGTTATACTCTTTGAAACTTGCACCCTCAAACTTCCAAGACATTTTTGTTGACTTTAGATACTGATATTTCCACAGTACTTTAATGGATTTTTACCATTCAAACTGCATTTAAAACGTTCTTCTCCCTCAGCTTTTGCAGTTTAAACTGTAAAGATAGCCCTTTCCCATCTCTTAAAATGTTGCTTTATATGAAGACAAGGGACACATGCTCACAAATCAACATAAGACTAGACTAGGTCCTTGGAAACATAGGACCCTGGGAACATAGGGATGACCCCTTTAGATGCTATGTGAAGTAAATGAGAAAATATTTCTTTTGTGTAAACTGATCCTTTCACTCACATTGTGGTTGCTGTGCAGGGGTTTGATGCTCGTTTTGAAACTCTGACAAAATGAAAAGTAACCTTTGCAAACCTGTTTGGGGAGCTGTGTAAGAGAATAAGCAAAGAGTAAACTCTTGCACACAGTCAACTCTTACAATCTATTTGTCAGGTAGTTTCATTTGAGACTGTCCTCCCAAGAAAAATGACACAATCAGTTCTCTCAGGCAGTGTCCCAAAACGATATGTATGTTAACAGTTGGAGAACAAATGATGTCGTTCTGCCGATAGGGGCATCAGATCAAAACTGACATATTTTGTCATTTATTCAGAGAACTTGTTGCCTCATTTTGGTGCAGTAACCTCTGTCAGGCATTTCATATAGCAAGTGTTAGAGAGCACACACATACTCTATGCTAATGGATGACAAATTAGAGGAAAAATCCAAATAAATGCAGAAACATAACGAATGCAGATGCTTCTATATAGGGCACACAGGCTCACCTAATGATTTGATTAGAATGAAAATGAAGTGAATTAAATGCTATGGCCTTTACAGTTACCACTTCTCAACCAATTAAATGCCTAGGCAGAGCTCTCCCCTAACATCATCAAAACAAGGGAAAATCTTTTTGAGAAATGGCTTTCATCTCTCCGGAAGACTTTAGAAACATGGAGAATCTATGACAATGAGCACCGAGGCTGTTCCGAAGGTTTTTAGTGGGAAACCTTAAAAAGGATAACACCTCAGACACCTGGGAAGTGGCGGACAAAGAAAGAACATTTTAGAGAAACTTCTACAAAACCCATCAGATACACAGTGCTTTAAACCCTGTGGTGGTAAGTCTAATAAAAATAGGCAGTTTTTCATAGTTGCTGACAGTTTTAGCCTGGGTGACATGAGTTTTTCAAATGGCATTGATGGTACAGTGCACACACATCTGCACAGTCTACTGTACTGTGCATCCATCATGCATCTGTGCTTACGTGCGCCAAGATATATCGGAGGTTGTTTGATGTTTACCTGGCTTTTTAGCTTGACATATACCTTTTATGATATGAATTTATAGCGCACATTAGGGACTGGATGATATATCTGGCTGGTATTTGCCTTTTTTATCCCAGACATCAGATAGTTATGCTTCTGCCTAAGTGATGGTTCCTCCTGGTCCACAGCTGCAGAAAAACAGTCTGGAAATTCTGCAACAAAATGTTATTCTTGAGCACTGATTACTTCTGGTTTGTGTTTTCAGAATAATTTTTCCATGTAAGGGGCCTAATATATCCCAGATTTTGGCCTATCATTGTATCAGAGTAATGTGTCGACTGATCTTAGGGAGCTGCTAAGAATTTTATGGTTAGAAAATGACGTTTAGTGTTCTGTAATGGCCTAAGTGATGTTTTAGAGGCTTTTCCACCCTGGCAAGAATAAAATTTCCATAGAAATACTGAGCAGTGACAAATTCAGTTTGAATACATTGTTTGAATAAATTACAGTTAGCAGTATCAAATGGATGTCAGTCACATTAAGTCTTTTAAGGAATAAAACGGGGATTTTTCTGAAAGCACAACAGATGATAGGTTATATAAGTAGTGCCTTGTGTTATGATTGACACTGACCGCAGTTTGTTCTTTACCCACCTATTTACTATATTTTCTGTAACAACACTACCGTGCATTATCCTCAGCTTGATATGTATTTATAGTGTGTGTAGGTGTGTGTATGAGTGCGCTGTAAACCACTGCGCTGGCATTTTTAAAATCATTAGGGTCCAGAGGTCATTGATGGAGCTTCCAGGAGATCTCTTTTAAAAAGACAGCTGGTTTATTTCACTATAATTTAATTCAGTAGCAGTGTATTAATCAGAATGCATCCAACTGAATATTCTGATCATGATTTTCACATTTGTGACGTCAAAAACACTCCGCCACTATTACATCTGCATCCAAGTGTCTGCATCATATACAATGATGCCATGCCTTTATAGTTCATCTCTCATGTCAAGTGGGTCACCAGATGGTCACAGGCTCGCGCCAATTCTCCAATGTTGGCGGCCATGACAGTTAAGACCATGCGGAGTGACCCTAATTAGTCAATTAGCCCACGAGGGGCGCCCTAACGATGTCTGGAGCCGCCACGCCACTCAGCGTGCACGCAGATAACAGCGCCACTGTCCAGCCTCTATTGTTTTGCTGTCTGTGTCTATGCTGCCATTGTTGGAAGCAGCGAGCCTCCTCCCCCCCTTCCTCTTCCTCATCTTCTTCATCTTCCTTTCCCTCGCTTTGCTGTTCCATTGATCTCCATTGTCTTGATTGGGAGTGACAAACCGTGGGGGCCGTCTGAAAGGTTGCATTCGTTAGTGGCTGTTCGTCGTTACAAGTCATACACACATTCCTGCAGACATGAGGGGGAAGAGAGAAGGGGGTCTACATGGCCACACACACACACACACACACACACACACACACACACACACACACACACACACACACACACACACACACACACATATTCTCAAAGTGGTCCCTGGAGAAAAGAAACAAGCCTGGATACAAGGAGGAGAGCATTCCAATACACTCACAAACACTTACTTCCAGTAAAGGGGAGACACATCCTGTGCACACACACACACACAGACACACACACACACACACACCTCCCAAACTTTGGTCCACATTAAGATTTCTCCTTCTCTCAGCCCTGTTTTGTCTTTTTGTGCTATTTCCAGGGAGACACACAAACACACGCACACACTCCCTGTCGTCACACTCGCACACTTCCAAAACACTCTTTGTCCTTTCATGTCATGTTGCTGAGCAGTCAGAGACACAGAGAGGAGAAGAAAGGAAGGAGGTCTGCCTGAAACAAAACATCCAGCAGAACATCCAGTCTCATGTATCGCAGCAACAATTACACGATGAGAAGAGAGAACACGTTTATTTGTGATTTCAAGTGGAAGCAGCCAGGCAGAAGAGTTGACATGATACCAAAGAAACTGACTTCAGTAGCACCTGCAAGTATCACAGTTTGTAGTACAACTATCAGGACAGGTTTCTAATTGTGCAGGGAAAATAAACATGAAGTCTTAAAAGACTGCATGCTGGACTGATTTCTAAAATAATTTAAACGGATTTCTGATCAAGTCTGCACTGACAGCAGTCATGAAGAGGGGTGACTGAAGCGGTTGTTGCCGAAACAAACTACTTTGTAAGACATGCTGTCCGACCACATCTAAAGGTAAAAGTGTTTACCTTTCTGAATGGCAGCACTCTGGCAGCACTCATAGGTTGGGCAAAAAGCCAGTCATTACAGCTTACTTCTGGCTGCATCACACCGATGATCCATCTCCAAGAGCTCCGGGTCTTTTGTAGTCTTGAGGTGATGAATCGTGCTAAAAAGGATAACGGTACACACTTTCATACAGCCTCTCTTAAAAGACATTTATGGTGTTGCATGGCATTGTGTCTGAAGAAGTTGTTTGAAGAATGAATTCAAAAAAAGGCTGAAAACTGCATATTAAGGGCTTATCAACTCTCAAATTGCTGTATCATTTTCACATATCCAGCACCAGCAGGTCTCTGTAGGTCTAGATGTCTTTAATGTACTCATGATAAAGACAGTGCCATGCTATTTCAATGTAAATGCCCTCTAATGTGAAACTTCTTCAGTAGTTTCTTAAATGAGGACTGTGCATCCCTTCCCTTACTAAAGGAGAATCTGGGATTGGTCCATCATTTCAAAACAGTGTTTGTGTACTGACAGTGCTGCCAAACCCCTCTGAAAAATACAGCTCTGTTTATTTATTTCACGAGCTCATCTTGGACATTGGACAGTTTATCTGTTGTGCTTCACTAGCTGTTGATTTTGGCTAACGTCATCCATTAGCCACCTGACCTCATCCCCTCTCAATTTAAAAACCCCTCTTGACTGAAAGCCCTGCTTTTTGTTTATGCCACAGGATGACATTTCAGTTGTTTCCTGCATTTTCCAGAAGAAACCTGCTGTCTGTTTGTGTGCGTTAGATGAGCCTTGAGAGCAATTGAGAGAGAAAGGTGGACGTGTGTTTGTGTGTGTGCGTGTGCCAATGGACGACAAGGGCGACTCCATTTCTTAGGTCAAGCTTCGGGTCACCCCGGTTGCCCTGGTAACCTTGTTCTGGCTGGGTTGCTTGGCAACAATCCTCTTTTGTTCCAAATGATTTAATTTGAAGCATATCTTCCCTCGTCACCCTTGGCTCACTGGCTCACCCTTCTCTCTCTCATTCTCCCCCTCCCTCACTTCCTCTCTTCCTACATCCTCCTCATCCTCTCTCTTCTATTAAAGCTTCAGGACTATTCCCCCCTTTTCTAATCTTGGCCCTTCTTCGAGCATCGAGAGCCCTATCCTTCTTGTGCCGGGCGTATAAGTCTCTGCTGTTATCAGAAGGTTTTACGACTGCATAGGTGTGTGTGTGAGTGTGTGTAGACTCTGAGACAGAAGACGTAGGAGGAATTACGGTAAGGGAGATCCAGTTGCATTGGTGTAGTAATGACATAGTGCAAAGACTCGGTTACTCCCACTGTAAGGCCTCTTCGGTGTAGAGGAGACATAATGACACCTACTAGATGATGGTTGAAGATCATGGTACCCGACATGTCACCCTGATAAGACCAGTGCCAAGCATATGGATCAACATGTCAACGGGTGTGAGATGAGGACTATGGTGTGTGTGTGTGTAGAACACAAGCCTATCCATATCTGCCCCAAGAGAGGTATGGATATTATGGACTCGCTCAACTTAGGCTCCCATACCAGGTTGCACGCATGCAAGAAGCTAATAAGATTACTAAAATAAACCCAGCTAGGGCGATGAAGAGAGCTAAGACCCAGTTTACAACCTCAGTTGCCTGGCACCTCAGAATTGGTGTGACTTTCGTAGTGGATCGTATCAACACCGTGGGGTGCGACTAGCAGGGTTCGCTAACTGGACAATGATAGGGCTTAAAGTACTGCAAGGCATGCAGAGGAGCCAAACTTTTTTTGAGCATGAGATGGCTCTTCACTTTGGCAGGCACTCAGCCCATCTAGCTCAGCATGAACCAGCATGATAGGTTGGCTGATTGAATATTTAGGGACTTGGTGAGCCGCTGTGGTCCAGATATTAGCTCTAGTGGTCATAACACTCTTCACTCTGATTTGCCTTAGCACAACCCTACTGATGCATTTTAAGGCCATGGTGTGTAGATGTGTAGGAAGGGAAGCAGGTCAGTATGTTTAGGTTCCTTACAACAAGATTCACGGAGCCCGGCCGACGTGGTAGTCACCCTTCGCAAAGTGCCTCAGGGAAATAGAAGAGCAATGCACCAGGATGCGATTCCTTAGCAGGACTGACAAGGATCAAGGGTTCGGATCATAAACTGGGTAAAGGATCCAAGCTGCCATGTTCTGCCAAATTCTCAACTTCAGCAAACACTGAAATGAAGAGACTCAGAGAACCATGGAGAAAAGTTACGGGAATACTTTATTCGTAGAACGTCAGTATACAACACAGTACACTGGTCTACACGTCCGAATTGGTAAAAACAGCACAGCTGAACATCTCTCTTCCAGCTCTTATATCCTCCTGGGTGTGTGTATGTGTGTGTGTGTCATATTTTCTGGGAATTCCAAAGTTCTTCGTGTTTCCTGCTTACTCCTAAAATTTGTCACCACATTCTGCTTATTTTTGTTTTTCCTGGCAAAGTCAACCATTTCTATTGCTAAACTTGGCCCATCCGTCCCAACGGTCAGGTCATCCTACTCCAGAATGTTCCATCTCATTTAACCTCCCAAGGCTTAACTTACACAGAACTACTTAGTTTATCAAAACACCTCTCATGGTTCCTTTTTACTGCCAAATCTGATGTTTAGTTAAACTACTTCCTAGGCCTTGTGTAGCTGACCTTATTTGGATCTTAAGTACAAGATGATGATACATTATCTGCCTCTACAATAGTAACCTCGCAAGGGTGGAAGGAGAGGAAAAGCTCTTCTTAAGTATATGGGACAAGAAAATGATGGGAAGGAGATATTAATATCCAACAAGCACACCATAAGAATTACATGGACTCTATACAATCACCTACGTATTTATGAAAACATCTGTAACTGCACTGCAAGGCAGAATTGGGTGGTTACAGATGTTTTCGTGAATACATATGTGATTTTATAGATTCCATGTAATTCTAATTCTAAAGGTTTTAAGGTCAAATGTTCTGAGATAGTCAGTAATTATTTTGTACACCTGGAAGGTTATAGACTCAAGGGACAGTGTTGTGGGGCTAATGCTATGCCAAAGCTAATCTATGATGTGTGATAGATAATGCATCATTATAGTCACATGATATTAATGAAACAATAATATAACTATGTCATCAATGTGTTATGCAGACTTTGCTTAAAGTAGTTGTACTTTGATTGGGCACAGGTTTCGGTTGTGGGAAATTTGCCTGCGATGCAATGACGGTTGGCCCGCTAACCATTTTCTAATTCACAATGAAATTAAATTGATTCACACTTTGTGCTTTGAATGTTTGTGCGTTAAAAGCATCAGAATGAAGCTTGTTTATTAAAACAATAGTGCCAGGGGAGGATTCCCGACAGAGGTCCGCGCTAATTATTTATATATTAATTATTAATGTTTGCTCATTAACTGGCCCCTGGTCTCCTGTCATTTTGCAAAAGTGGCCCCCAGGCAAAGCAAGGTGAATATCCCTGATGCACATCATGGTACAGTATGTGTGCCTATGTGTCTCCTCTTATTTATACAGCTGGCCTTCATGGTTAAAATATCGGCGTATTCATATTTGAATATATATATATATATATATATGTACTTCATCACCAAAGTACGTGTACAAGTAAACATTACTCTAGTTTGTAATTATTGAACATGTTTGTCCAAACCCATCAGCATTAATCTGCTGCTATAACATCCTCCAGCTTTCTGGGAAGGCTTTAGACAAGATACTGGAACCTAGCTGCAGGGCTTTGCTCCCACTGAGCCACAAGAGCATTAGTGAGGTTGAGCACTGATGGTGGGCACAAGGTGAAGTCCAAGGACTTGACCTTACTTTGTACACAGAGGCATTGTCATGTTTAAACAGGAAAGGGTCCTCCTTAAACTGTTGGAACCATACTATTTTCTAAAATTTTATTGTACACTGCAGCATTTCGATTTACATGAATTAGAACTAACCATGAAAAACAGCCCCAAACTGCATGGGGCTCACAGTATACCTTTGGCATACAGTGTATGTATGATATGGTAAATTATGCAAACTCACGTGCAAAATTATCTCATGTTCCCGCTGTTATGCTTTATACCAAACACAACTCTTTGTACATGTAAAACAAAACTTTAATAATTAATTTTGTTAGTTTTTAATCACAGTTTGTTCAGACTCATTCATCTAGATAAGTGAATTTGGTGAAACAGTAACATCATCATGATATGATTCCACTGAAATATGAACAATGGTATTAAATTATCACCCACTGTGCACGTCCATTTCACGCTTATATAAGACTGTGTGTGTGTGTGTGTGTGTGTGTGTGTGTGTGTGTGTGTGTGCGTATGTGTGTGTGCATGTGTGTGTGTGCGTGTGTGTGTGTGATTGCGTTCTGTATTTCCCATCACAGATCAGAAACTTTTTCCAGCCTTCTTGTTATTGCTGTTGTGAAAGATGGGTGTTGTCTGTGCAGAGAGAGACAGCATGAGCCACAGAGAAAGAGAGAGAGAGAGAGAGAGAGAGAGCATGAGCCAAAGACAGAGAGTGCAGGTTCTGAGGCCCTTAGAGGGTCCAGTGATCTTAGTCAAAAGGGCAGACTTCTGGTAATTGACTACTCATTTCTTTAAGTGGCCTATTGGCAGGGGCAGTCAGTGCATTTGCCAAGGCATTAAAGATCTCACTCTCTTTATCTTCCTGTGTGTGTGTGTGTGTGTGTGTGTGTGTGTGTGTGTACAGATGGACGGATAAAACTTGGTTATCTTTTTTTCTTATCGAATGGCGATTTCTGGTTGGTGGGGTTTTTTGGAACTGTGCGTGCGAACTGGTGCCGTGAAGGGCTCTTCTCTTTGAAATCAAAACACATCTCTCTGTCTCTCCATCTGTCTGTGTCCAATCGGTCCATTTTTTAAAGAAGCTTTGCTGGCACAGCTGTCAAATAATGAACAATTTTACCAAAGCGCTCTACAGCGCAATACAAGGAATGTATCAAAACACTACAGAGAGATGATTACAGAGCCAATTATGATGTAACAAACAGTAGCTGATGAATGGGTTTCAGTATGATTAGCGACCAAATAAAGCATGCCTGACGTTAAAGTATAGGTTCCGATTTTTAAAGAATTTGCGGTCTCTGTAAAATCCAGACCTCAAACTGTGCAAAAATGCATTCCAAAGTTCCTTTAAAGTTAATGGGAAGCTTCAGCAGTCTTAGTTAGCCAAATGAAGGGGGTGTCTGCAATCTGACAGTTGAGTGTATGTTTATTGCTGGTGTTTGATCCAGCCAAAAACCTCTCTGCAAGACAGGGCCACAAAATCAGATAATAATGCAGAACAACTCTATCGCCAGACAAGAGTGCTGATGGATGATTCTGCAAAAACTCTGGTTACAGTCAATGCCAGCTTTTTTTTTTTTTTTTTTTTTAATTCTCACTTCCTGGTCTCCCGCATGAAAGCCGGACACCCATCCTTTTCATCTCACTACAGATAAGGCACACTATTTCTTGCACTGGCTCTGACTGTGGCACTGGACATAATCACATGGTGCAGAATCGGCAAATGTGAAAGTAATTCCTAGGAAACTGGGCTGTGCAGAGCCCGCCTTACCCGATATTGTACCATAGCTGTGCCAAAAACCAACTGACATGTAGTGCATCTGAGGCTTTTGGGGGTCTGGGATGTAATTCAGGCTTGTGCATGCGACTACCAGGAAGTATTCCTCTGCTACGGCCCAGCAAGGGAACTCTTTCTGAGGCAACACAGAGGGAATTGTGTACCAAAAAGACTAACTTTAGTAGATACACACTTGGTTTGAACAACTCAGACAGCTGAAGCATTATATTAACCAGCTGAACTTAAGAATGAGGAGTGCAGATTTGTTCCCCCATCTCTTACAATGAAGTCGCCCTAGAAAGAGATCGCTTCAGACATGTATGGAGAGGAAGAATGAATGATTACATGGACCAGTAACTCTTTCAGGATGCTTATTGTATTAAAATAGGCTCGAAAAAAATCTGAGCCTGTCTTTTAACTCGTATCAGCTCTCACTGTTGCTCTTTCTCTCCACCCCACCACTTTCACATCCCATATTCTGTTTTTTTTTATCTTTCCATCCCTCTGTCTCCCTTTTGACTTTCTGTCTTTCCACTCTGCTCTACTTCCCTCCATCTCACTCTCATTGTTTTTTTATGCTCTTTCAGTCTTTTTGCCCCCTTTCTAAGTCACCCTGTCATCTCTCCTCATTGGTCTCATCTATCTATATATGCTTATTTCTGCCATGTCCTTCGCTCACCTCTCACTCTCTCTTTCCCTCTTTCATTCTCTTTCCCTCTGTTTTTCCCCTGTGCTTTTCTCCATCCCTCTCTAGCTCTCTCTCACTGCCCCAGCTCTTTCTGTCTTTCTCTTCCTGGCAAATCATTATTCTTTTTCTTTTGTCAGCAGTGATGCTGCTGCCCTTTTCTGCAAGCTGAACCCCTCTCCCTCTCCCTCCCCCCCCCTCCATCACCCCGCGCTCTCTTTTCTTTCTCATAGCGCTGTTCCAGTGGCAGGGTGGGGCGGCCGGCTTGGCGCCTCACTGCTGCTGCAGACACACTGCTGGGCTGTGATGGGAGTGGTGTGTGTTTGTGTGTGTGTGTGTGTGTTTGTGGGGGGTGTAGCTGTTGGAGGATGAGGACGAAGAAGTGGAGGGGATTGTCTGAGCTAACTATGTTTGACAGGCAGCAGAGGAAGGGTGGGGTGGCAGGGTCGGTGCTGCTGGAGGTTGTTGGAGGAGGTACTTGATGGGAGATGGGTGGGGGCTGTTTTGAGCTCCCAGAGTCCCCCGCAAACCCTCAGCCTTGAGAAAAAAGGCGGGCTGGAGGAAAAACTCAGGGCTAAGGAGTTTGTTTGTGCTAAGACAGCAGGCGGGGGTGCTTAAATCCCAAATACGCAGGCCCAACCACCCCCCTTCAGTTCCCCACCCATCAAAGATTATAAGTAATTTGTTCAGCGCCCCCAGATGACGGTGACAGGACAACAAAATGAGAATCGCAACACCGTTCCTCTATTAAAGGCTGCAAAGCCGCGAAAATCAGGCGGAAAACAAAGCCTTTCGCTACACCCGCTCTGCTCTGCACTTCACAAGCCGGAGAAGTGTTTGTCTCACAGTGAAAAGAGCGAGGGGAGGGGGCTGCTACTTGAAAAAAAAGACTTGCTTCACATTGCAGATGTTTGGGAGTGTTTTTTTTGATTCATTGGGCAAATTTTCAAATATCTGGTTTAAATTTGCATCTTTTAACACACCAGCCGTACACGTGGGGTAAGGAATGGAGAGAGGGATGAAACAGAGGAAGAGAGTGGGGAGCTTCTAGAGGGTAGAGGTGGGCAGAAGGGCACACAGACACACACAGACACAGACACAGACACACACACACGCACACACACGCACACTTACCCAGGGGGATGGGTGGTGGTCGGGGACAGCTGGGCATAGAATAGATGGATGGTGTGGGGGAGGTTTCTCAGCGTGTGTGTGTCTTTTTGAATGTGTCCTCTGTGCACTTGTGTGCATGTGTTTGCGTGTTGTCCAACTGTATCAAATGTATTTTTAAGCACATTTTACGTATTTATGCCTTTCTGTAAGCGTAGGTGTTTGTGCTTGACAAATATGTATGTCTTCCCGTCTGTATGTTTTATGTGAGTGTGTTGTGTGTATGATTTGGGTGGGGGTGGGAGGGAGGGGAACGTGCCGGCACGCTTGCAGTGTGTGCCAATGGATGCCTCTGTGTGTGTGTAATGGCCTGTGTCATACCATGCCATATCAAACTGCACACTGTTGGCTGAATTTCCCATCAAGTGTGTACAACACCGCTAGCACCATGACACATGGCTCTGTCTGTCACACACCATAGCACTGCTCTCTGTGCAGCTGCAATAGAATATGAATGCACACATACGCGCAAGCCAGCGCACACATGCGCACAGCCTCAACCACATGCAGATAAAAACCATCTCATAAATCACACAGATACTTCGTCCCACACACTCATGCACAAACAGATAAATTCCATCCTACAAAACAAATACAACTGAGTGCAAACACACACACGAACATTGCTAATAAGCTTCACGCTCACACATGAACATGAGACATGCACATACTTTACACACGTTTAGATAATTACCTGCAAACACCTGCAAATACACACACCTTACACACGCACAAACATGTTGAAAATATTCTTGTCACATAAACACACACAAACCTACATGCTGAGGCCCAGACCTACGTGCTTAGGGTGCACACACACACACACACACACACACACACACTTGTATTACAGTAAATAAAGTTCATTAACCCGCGCTAATTAGCAGCAACACTGTAAAGCTTCCCTGGGAGAACAAAAAAAAGGAGGGAAAGAAGGAATTAAAGATGCCGAGAAGTAAACGAGATTATCTGGAGTGGGGGAGGAGGGGGAGGAGGCTCGACAGAAGGGCGAAGAGGTGAGGGAGGACGAGAGGAAACCGAGGAGGACGTTGGGGCAGATGGAGAGGAGGAGGGGGGAAAAGATGGAGGGAGACAGATGGAGGAGGAAGGAAGAGAGGGGGTCAACATGGAGATGGCCAAGGTGGTTTGGATTTTTTTACTGTTTCTTCTTTGTAGGGAGCGAAATGGATGGAATGAAAAGGAAGCTGCTATTACTAAATGCTATTATTAAATAGTTTCGTGAAACACATATTTGCTTTCTTCATGGCTTGAGAAAAGAGAATTGATACCAGTCTTATGTATGTGTGTTCTAGCTTAGCTGAAAGACTGCAGGCGGGTACAGTGGAAAAAAATGCATCTATTGACAATGGTGAATCTAATTTACACAATGTGTCTTTAATTAATACGAAAATATTTGATTTTTGGAGGTCTTCGTTCATCCATCCAGCACTTCTTTGTAGCGTCTCCAGATAAGGGTTGCCAGAAACGGTTATTAAGCAACCCATGTTGGTCTCTGTACAGCATGATGGCACCAAACCTGGCAACCTCACAGTAATGACAAGACTCAGGGTTGTTCCATAGATGTATTGACAGAGCTGGATATGTAGCATGCGAGTCAGTCCTGCTGCCAATTTGCCCCAGCAGGAAACCAGGGGAATGCAACAAATTAAAATCCTCTGCTTTCCCAACAGAGCACCATCATAAAAGATAGATCTGTAAACACAGACAGGACACCTCAAACTGCAATCAAGGCCAGTTATTTTTCTGTTATGAATCTCTAAATCATTAAGGTTTTATATTTACAAAACCTTCCCAGATGGACTGCAACTAACGGTTATTTTGGTTGTCAATTAATGTGCTGTTAATTTTCTCGATTAATAGTTTGGCCTATTAAAATGCTAGAAAAGGGTGAAAGAGCCTGTTACAATATCCTAGAGCCAAAAGATATTTAGCAGTGTTCCAACATGTGGGTGACTGAAACAGCCATAAAAAAGAACATTAACAACAGCAGCATCATGTGCCACCGTAGTCTAAGTAGGCTAGACCTGAAACAATAAAAAGGGACCTGTGCAACCCGATTTGGTCGTATTAATTGGTTTGCTTCCTTTGTGATAGTTGAGGGACTCCCAATACTGTGTATTTGGTTGGTCTATTCTCTCTCTTTGTACAGGCTAATTGTTTGCCACCTGCGTCCAATCTTTATGCTACGTTAAACAAGCCATTACTGAAGCTCTGTATGTTACGCACAGACATGAAATGGATATCGATTGTCTCATCTAACTTTCAGACAGAGAGCAAATGAGCCTATTTTTTAAAATGAAACTGAAACTATTCCTTTAAGTTTTTCCCTTTTTTCCCTCTTTTTTTTTTCATCATTTGAGGGCCCTCGAGCTCCTCACACTTCCTCTGTTGTCTCACTGGCTTCCTCTCCTTCCTCCCTCCCTCCCTCCCATTTTTTCACACACACACACACACACCCCTTTTTCTGCCTCATTTTAACACCCACCCTCCTCTACAGAACACACCCTTATCCATCCATCTTTCCCTCTCTTTCTCCTCTCCCTCCCTTGACTTGCTACCCCAGTCAGCCTTCTACCTCTGCGTTCTCTCACCTTGTTGCCGGCTAGGGAAAGTGTAAATTGTGTTGCTTTAAATACCCGTGTCTTCCTCGGGCTTACAGCTTGAGGGGGGGGAGTGGGTGCGAGGCGAGAAGAAAGAAGAGCAAGCCACAGTGTTTAACTTAACGTCTGCTAAGGATAGATAGGTCTCTCCTTTTATTTCTGCAGCTCGGGTGTTTAGCCTGACTTAACCGTTTAAACTCTGGTTGAACTTCATTTCCCCCCTTAAATAACTTTGCTCTTAAGTAGCTTCAAAGGTAAGAAGAACAGCTGTATCTGTATCTGAGGCTTATAGGGGTCATATGCTACTGGCGAGTGACTCTATAGTGTTTGTGTAAACCAGTTTGGACCATTGGATGGGTTCAGGGTGCGCCACTGGGACAGTTAGGATGTGCCATTAGATTTGTCCACCACAAAAACTCAAATAGCCTAATCTTTCTTGTGCCCATCTTAATGCCCACTGCTGCCAACCCCACCCTTCTGACCATATAATGAATGCTCACTTGAGACATGGCTTAACGATTTATACATTATCCTGATGCAGTCAAATTCTCCCCAACGGGGCTTTACTAAATTAAACCAAACTTATCTGTGATTAATATTTGACCGATTGGGCTAACAAGGTTGCTGCCATATACTTATATACTGTACATCAAGTGATTTGTATGCATTAGTGGAGCTTTAAATTTAAGATGCAGAGTACCGTTTAATCATCATTAAAATATTTCACTCAATAAGACTGAGATTAACCTTTATGTGTTAGCTTGCATTAATTAATACAGAAACTTTTTCCCACCCCACCACATGCACAGTCTGATTTGTTTAGCCACTGCGATCCTTTGGGATTAAATGTCTTGCTTGAAGGCACTCCAGAAGTGGTAATGAACAAGCTACAAGTACTTCTTTTACTATTAGATTTACCCTGGCAGTGTGTGGATCGAAACTGCAATCTTCCAAGCTTCCCACTTATCTAACCTTTAGGCCTTCAGTGCCCCAGATCAATAAATTGAAATGAAAATAAAAAAAACTTTAAAATGACCAAATAATAATTTGCTATCGCTAAATTTATGGCATGTATCCTCTTCAGCTCTTCTGGACCAATGGATGGGACATTATTTATTACAAGGGCAAGCTTAATTTGAGCCCACAAGACTTTATTTAATTTCTGGTGGTGTAAACATTATGCAAATTTAATGCAGACAGAGAATACTTTATGTGGCAGTATCTTGCAGTGCAGAAAACTGTTTTTTTTCTACATTATTTGAAGATATCTGCAAGGAAATTTAAGCGGAAAATGACAGTTTAACAGGTTAAGGTCTCTGTGTAGCTCAATGAGTTGAGCATGGCATGATGATAGTATTAACCCGGGATTTGTGGTGGATATTATGTAAAGAGTTCTGTAAAAGATATGTCCACTTAAAAGGCAGATATCTCCTCAAATTCTGTTCATCTCTGATAAGCCACTAATTGACCACTGAAATTGTACCAGCAGAAATGTCACTCCAAGCCTCGAACACAGGTTGTCCTGGTCAGAAACGCCAGCTTTCTGCAGCATCCAAAGATAAGACACAAGTTTGGCTAACTTGTCGCAGCTCATTGCGGTTGGCCTGATGAGTGATGCACTGGGACAGCCAATTTACCCAAAGTGTTCATGCCAAGAAGAGGAGCTCTTGCGATCAGCCGCAAGAATTAGCCCAAGATGCTATTAAAGGAGACACTAATCCGCACTGCACTTGACCACACATTCAGCCCTCAGCCATCATGGTGCTTAGATAAACTAACCACAAGGTCAGGGCTGCAGTGAAACACCACAGAGAGAGAGGGAGCGACTTACTCTGACACAAAGCGCTCTGGAAGTCTCTGAGTACCGTTTGAATCCTACAGGCGAACTGCAGCTGTACCTTTAAGACCTCTGAATCCTCTCAGCCCAGAGGCAAACCAAGGAGTTTTTTTTCTTTTCTAATAACTTGTGTTCTCTGAGATGCTGAACCGGCCATAAAACTGGCTTTAAAATTACAAAAAAAAGATACCCATACTCGCTGCCTGCTGCTCTCAGCTCATGTTCTGCAAATGTGTGTTTTTGATGCTACATGCAGTTAGTTTGCTCGCCTCCTCTTCTGCATCCTCTCTTCGCGTGTCCCCCCCTCTTTCATGTCTTGATGGGAGTTCCGCCGAAGCGCACTTAAGCAGATGTTCTTCCTGCAGAAAAAAAAAAAAATCAATTCCACCGCCGGTGCAAGGATGTGATAACGCTCCACGCCGAATATAAACCTGTCTCCCGCTTGACAATTTGGTTCCAATTAAACTATTTATACACGCCATATTTTCAGGGGTGAGGAGACCGCTTTGGGGCATATCTTCTTAGGAGATGTTCCCTCCGTTGGCTTGGTCTTGTTGTCAATTATGCCATATTTTTGTTTTTGCTTGAGATTAGGTTGAGCGAGCTCTGGCACGTATTGAAGTGAGCAGGAAGGGAGGGGAACGCAAAGCATGGCTGGGTGAACTCGAAGCTGCAATAACTTAACTCGGCAAAAAGCGCCATAGCGGCCAGGCTGGGCATTTCTAACTATTACGAGGGGCTGCATATTTTAGTATACATCCCTTCTTCTGATTCACATAATCGTCTGCCATCCTCACTGAATCCACAGAGCAGAATTAGCCTGCACCATCACCCGTTATCAAGGGAGTGCTGTTAAATACCATAATTTGAGCCAATTTGAATACTGTTACACACCCAGTTCACTGTTCCGTGTTTTTTGTGGTGTTCCAGTTCCAGCTCCAGCCTTTAGAATCCCTTCATTATGCTGGGTCATTTGTATTCTCTTTCTCTTTCCCTCTGACCTGCTCATTTCCATAATGCCTGTCCCGTTTGAGCTTGTTCTGTACCAGCCAATACATATGCATGGTGTTAAAAACTGACACAGATATTGACAAAAGAGGGTTACAAAGCCATTAGAGGTATGAGACAGTGCTCTTGTTGTTGCTTTGACCTGTCGAGAGCCACTGTCTGCCGTGGTCTCTTCATCTTTGCTGGTCCCTCAGGTCCTGCAGTCTCTCGATGCCAGAGCTGCTACTGACTCATCGCTCTTACATTGGCCTCGCAGACATACAACCAGATAGCCATTTGTCTGCTTTTTTTGTCCCTCTGACAGCATGTCCGTGTGTGTGCGCGCATTGAGTCTTTGCTTTCAGAAAGACAGATAGAGATATATAGATAATCTGACAAGCGGAGAAAGAGATGGGCGGGGGGAGATAGAGAGAAAGAGAGAGAGCGAGGCAAGTAATGCATTTTGTGGGTTTATCTGATTTGTGTGTTGGTGTGTGCTACTATTTTTGCTTGTATTTTCATATAAGTGCAGTGTCTTTCTGACTTGTCTCTGCTGCTGCTCTATCGCTCTGTCTTATGATTTTTTTCCTCTCAATCTCTCTCTCCTGTTACCTAGACGACGACCCTTTGCAGCCAGTGACCTCAGATGAGATGGTGTCTGTGGGGGGGACGGTGACACTGACCTGCCGGGTGCCCGAGAGCGATAACTCCTCACTGCAATGGTCCAACACCGCACAACAGACCCTGTACTTTGGAGAAAAGAGAGGTGAGAGGGAGGGAGAGATGGACAGAGACATGGGGAGGGGGGACAAGAGAAACTATGAAAGTGTCAATCAAGCAACACTATGTCCTAGAAATTGCATACAAATAGGACTAATATGTTTTGGAGGCAATATAAATGTTACCTT
Organism: Cephalopholis sonnerati; assembly: GCA_019142605.1. Taxonomy (NCBI): domain Eukaryota; kingdom Metazoa; phylum Chordata; class Actinopteri; order Perciformes; family Serranidae; genus Cephalopholis; species Cephalopholis sonnerati. The sequence continues at coordinate 28,773,528 of JAGQAX010000010.1, read as the reverse complement.
GATTTCAGTCCAGAAAGTCTGATATCCCTACCCGAGACATCTTGTCTGTAGGTTTAGGTTACGAGAATAATTGGTTGCAGTTTGGACAAAGATCATAGTTTTCTTGGCATACTTGAGAAGTCAGCACATTCCTTCATTTGCTTTAAGTTAGTGTTGATTTTTTCAGTAGTTAACCAAGACCACTTTCCCTCATTTTTGAGGTGCTTAAATGAAACCAATAACCCCTCAATCTCCAGAGGTGATAGTTCAAGGAGACTGCTTTATAGGGAATACAATGATCATTTGTATATCAATTACTCACCCTGTGTTACATTGAATTCATGAGGAAAATTCTGTTTATCTCGCATGCCTTCACAGTGAATGGAGAATCCAAAACAGAGAGAATTCTGGATGAATTGGAGTAAATGGGGGCTGCATTAAACAACAGCAAAACTATATTAAAACACACAACTCTTGCAATATAATTCAAGTCTCAGTTATCCAGTCATACGCTCAGTACTTCCCAAACTTGCATTTTAGCGAAAGCCTTGCTATTTAAAACACTTCTGCATGAACAGTCTCACACACAGAGTTAACTTTGGTCAATGGAATACACGAGAAGAGTTCATGAATGTGATTTCAATCCGTTTTGGATTTTCAAGGCTACATGCATGGTAGTGTAGGGTCTACTCCAGCAGGGTGTTGGTAATGCCAGAGGAGGAATAACTTTTGCACTTTTGCAAGTTAATTATAGCAATTAACAGTTAGCAGTAACAGCTAGGTAGCTAACCACTATCTGTTAAGTAAAACAAACCTGAATGCATTTATGGACTGCAAGTGTTTCCAAACTCTTGACAGGCTGTCATTCCCCACCTCCCCCAGCCACCACTGATCATTACATGGTTGAACCAATTAGGGCTCAAATGCCACAACAGCTTTGTGCGCCTTATGTGTTGAAATTGCTGGAGCAGATATGACAGCTTATTTCAGTGCCACTTTAGCTGCCTTTATGTAGCCTTTACATGGCCTTTACCTTTCACAAGGGATAGGCCACGTAGAGGCTATTTTCACACTTAGGTTTACTGATGTAGCTACACTTAGGAGGAGTGAAGATGATCTAAACCTCTTGGAGAGACAAATGCATTTACACCTTTTAAACATTTTGCTAGAATAAGTGTGTAAGGGATTGGAATGGGAGGCATTTTACAAAACATATTCGCTAATGTCAGTTCCATATGAGTATACTTTGTTATGAGAGATAAAGATGTTTGCTACTTCATCTTTGTTGAACAAGGCACTAATAACTACTTTGTACTCACTGGCCAAACGCTAGTTTGTTCAAGGGAATAAGCCCCAAACAAAGACATTGAGGAACGGAGAAAGCAAGCAGCATGTATTATTGAACAGTTCCAAAAATGCTCAATACTCACAACAAATGAAAACAGAGGATGAAAAACAAACCTGAGAGTCTGATGGGCACAAGTGCGTCAATGTGTCCAATTCAAGCAGCTACTTTTGAAAGATAAACTGTCTTATTAACCAATTTTGTGCAAACTGATGGCCTTACTGGCTGCTGAGCCAGACTGACTTTTAATGATATTTTGAAACTTCACACAACTTGGTTCAGTGGTCCAGCATAACACAACAGACCCTTTATCTTTGAAAAGAAAAAGAAGATAAGAAAGACAGCTAGCGGTGGGAAAAATTTGACACTGTAAATAAGGACTGACATTATAAATATGGTGCTTTGGTGCTAATGATAACTTTCGACTGTGTTGGCTTAAACTGTTGGTTCAAAACACTGTCAGTGGTGAAAAGGTGCATACACAGCAGCCAGTTTGAGTATAAATACAGGCACATTACTAGGCTATGATTGCAATATAAAGATGTTTCCTTTTTATAGTTGACATGATGAAAAAAAGCCCCAAAAGGACATTTAAAATCAAATAATTTTACAGGAAATACAAATCCTGACAAGCTCAAATGTAAGCTCCAACTTTTTGTAGTGTGTCTCTTTTGAGTTGTACAACATCACACAACAGACTTGGTACATGGGAGTGAAGAGAGGAGAGAGTGGTACAGATGGAAGAAAGGAGGGGTGGGAGAATTGGAGAATGAGAGACTGAAAGACTCCCTCACTCACGAATACAACACTTTACAGCAGAAGTGAGGCGATAGAGAGATGGAGTTAAGAACGGCGAGAATATAGGCGGATACAGGCCGAGAAGTTTTCATTGCTGAGGGCCAACATTTTTGCAACAGACAATTTGGAGAACAGAGAGGCGAGAGAGAATAAAGGAGGGAGGTGGGTAAGGACAAATGGAGAGATCAGCAAGTCTTTACTCCAGATGGAGCTTCAACCACGGTAGAGAGGAGAGAAATAGAAAGTGAGGCTCTTCTCTGCAATGATAGAACACTTAAAGGCCGACCTCTACTTTGGAGGGAATTGAGAAGAGTATTGGAGGAGGAGGAAGGGGACTGGGAGAAAATAGGAGGAGGAGGAGGGGGGAGTGAGATGGAGCAGAAACTCCCCACTGCAGTGGTCCAACATGCACAGCAGATGCTGTACTTTGGAAAGCAGGGAGCTGAGAGACAGAGAGAAAAGAGGAAGATGACGGGAGCTCAGATTTCAACCCTTCATCCATGTCTTTTCTTCAAAGTGCAGCAGATGGAGACAGAAAGGAGAGGGGGGAGACATGAAGATCTTGTCTTTTGAGGAGAGAGGAGGTGGAAAGATGGAGGAGAATGGAGGTGTGTACAGTAGGGAAGATAAAAACTAATGACAAGGGAAAGAGAGGGAGGAAGATGGAGAAGAGTTGTAAACAGAACAAAGGGGAAGAGTAGCAGATGGAGAAAATTAAGTAAGGGGAAAGCATTTTTGACTAATGGTGTTGATAGAACGAGGAAAACCTGAGTACAGTGTCAAGATAAACTGTATAATGATGTTCACAGTCACACATGCTGCTCCCATTGTTTTATAAAAATTTCGGACTGGAAAATCGCCAAAGTAAACAAATAAAATAAGTGTTTGTCATTTTGTTTCCCTTAAAAGAGAATTTTCTAATGACCATTATTTTTTAGTGGATTTGAAAACACAAAACAGCGTTACAGAAATAAACTGTGTGACTATTTTCTGATCCACCACTTAAACATGATTAACTTAGTCTCTGTAGATTTGACTCCTTTGCCATTACACATAGCCATTTGAGGTATTCTTAATATGAGTCTATTGAATAGTGTAGCTTTAAGTTAAGGAAAAGATCATAATCAAGGTTAAAAGAAACCAGCGTTGACTAACGTCTCACAAATATCATTATGATTATGATAAACAGTTTCCAAAGCTGTTTTTATAGGGTTTGTTTACTTGCCGTTGACAATATGTCTTTTTAAAAAAAAGTTCTGCTCCGCTGGGTTAACGTGGAACTTCGCCATCTCCCACACATGACCGTCCAAAAAATTCTTGCTCGGTGGTTTACTGCAAGTGTCCAGCCAAGAAGGGAAAGACGAAGGAAGGACAGACAGATTAAGACTCTGAAATAAAAGGATGGTGGGATCTCACAAGTGAGGCTGGATGCAGCTAAGAGTGACTGAAAATTCCTCAGTGCTTCACTTTGTAAATGATAGATCGGGACGGAGCAGCAAATCTATGCAGTTGGCCCGAACAGCAAAGTGCAGACAGTGTGCTTCAGAGCTGAGACAGCAGGAGATGGAGGGATGAGAGTAAGGAGAAAAAGGATATACTAGAACAGGAGCAGAAGGGGAAAGAAATAAGAGAGTTTGATTGAAGAGCGTAGAAGAAGAGAAATTAGGGCTCCTCACCACCACGTTACAACACTGCACAGCACGCACAAGGCTTTGGAGAGTTGAAGACTTGAGAAAAAATGGATGGGTGGAGAGAGCAGGGGGGGCGAGGGACGGACGAACAGCGTGATGGGAGATAGAAGAAGAAGAAGAAAATGATGAGTGACAACTCCTCACAGTGATGGCCTCCACACTGCAGAGTAGAGACTGTACTACAGCAAGATCAGAGATGGCAAATTTAGAGGCCAGAAAGACAGGAGAGAAGGAGAAATAACCAAAGACAGAAGCATGAACGCTTTTCTTTACCTATTATTCCATCTAAACAGGTAGCCATAATAGAGTAAGAAAACACATACATGGAAGGAAGCAGACTCCTCAGTGAACTGAGCTAAGAAGAGGAGGAGAGGAGAAGAAAAGGATCAGAGTAAGACAGAGTGGTACATTACAGAGAGAAGAGAAATGAGAATGTTAAAATGATGCCGGGGGATACAGAGGAAACAGACAGGGAAAAGAGACCTTGGATTTAATTTATAAAAAAAAAGGTCTTATTCACAAATAATGTGAAAAACTATGAAATATGAAATGTTGATGTTGCTGGCATAATCACAGGGTCACATCGATTCGATCCAATTCTCCACAGTAGATCGAAAGCTCAAGCTGACTTTTATCATTATTCAGTCACGGAAAGCTATTGATATCAGTTTAATTTGACCCTGCTTTGCACAGATGAGATGCGATACAAAGAGACAGAGGCACAGAGGAGGAGGGAACACAGTGTAGGCACATTTTAAGAGACTTTTTTTTTCCTTTTACATGGAATTGAATAAGAATATTGAAATTAAAAGAAGTAAGGGGACGAAACTGAGAAAACCAGCCTGGTTCCAGTGGAGCAGAGCTAATGAGAGTTCTGCAACTATAACTGCCTAGATAAAGATAAAGCAAAACAGGAAATTAATTGTTAAGGGACACAAAGCCCAGTTGTGTTTATTAAAGCAGATACAATGACAAAAAAAATACATTTTACAGCTAATCCTGTCCTGTATTAATCTGAGCGTGAACATTTAGAGCAAAGGAACCTGTCATTCCATGGTGAATACAAATGATCTGATAACTGAAGCCAACACGGGATATTTTAATACGTTTTAAGGCCTTAATTCTGGATAATTTATTTTAAGACCCTTTTAAGGACCCACAGATACCCTGGAGGAATTGTGTGGGAGTGGATGGGTGGATGGATGAGGGGAAAAGAAAAGACCCAGTGCTGCTAATAGAAGAGATTAGACAGCCAGGAAAGCATGAAAACAGATGGGTTCCTACATTAATGCAAGACTACCAGGAGACAGCGAGAGAGACATTGAGATGAAAAGATGGACATGAGGGAGATACAGACAGGCGGAGGAACCAAAACTCTGAAATGAAGACAACAAACAAGGACATTACATTTACATATTTGACTTTTAACTGGTGCTCTCATCCAAAAGTAGTTTCTTCTTAGGAGTCGCACCAGCTTCTGAGTGAGTTTTAAAAATAAGTTTGAGTGTGCTAACATTTCACTTAACATCATGGTTGAAGTGCAGGCTCCAGGGTGAGCTTGCTTGAATATTTGGCACGACCAGCAACATAGTTTGTGAACCACAGAGAAAGATGAGTGAATACTGTCAGGAAAGGAGACAACGCCATGAGCACACTGACAGACAGTTCTCATTCTTTATTCTTCATTTTGAGACTCTGACCTATGGGGAACGTTCCAGGGTGCCTTTGGCAACCCTGATTATTTTCTAGAGTGGTCGTTTTGTCTATAGGATGTCAGGAAATAGTGAAAAATGTCCATCACAATTTCCCAGAGCACAGCATGATGTCTTCTTATTCCTTGTTTTAATCGACTAGAAGTCCAAACCAACAAAGATTTTCAGTTTACTCTCCATAAGAAGGAAAAAAGCAGGAAAATCAGCACATCTGAGGAGCTGAAGCAAGAAAATGAAATTAGTTCCAGATTAATTTTCTGTTAGTCGTCTAATAACAAAATCTACTTTCATTTCAGCTCTATACTGTTTCATGCTTTAATATTTTATTTTCATTTTAACTAGTGTGCTGTGTTTTATGAGGCTGTCCCCTGAAAGTTGAAGATTTGCATCAATAAATTGTCAGTCGATTTAGATGCTTCAAGTCGAGTTGTCCGCTTGAAGAAGATATCTGCGACGGGTACAGACAGCTGCAGACCCAGAGTAAGTCTAAGTGAGACGGAGGTAGCTGTCCTGAGGAGGACATCTGCTTCCTTCTGCTTAGAAGTGTGAATTAACAGCTCATAGCAACTTAATACAATACAGTCTCTGGTTTTTGTTTGTAGTCTCGGCAAAAACTACTGTTGCACATTTCTGAGCTGCTGTTTGCATAGTTAGCATGTATTAACTTGGCTTGTTACCTGAACGCCGCTGTCACCCTCAACATCCTGCTGAACCCCGTCAAAAACTGTCTCTTCAGTAAAGTGTTGCTTGATAGTTTATATGAAAAACAGGAATAAATAGTCAAATATTCATACTGAACAGTCAATACAATTTGACTGACAAAATTCTGAGTTGGGCACAGCCCTTTTGTTTTATACTCCTACCTTATTTGTTTAATATTTTCACATGCTCTCATGCTCTTGTATTTTACACAGTTGTGTGCTATTATATTCATATAGCTCACTGATTTATGAGCCAATCAGCTATCAACTAATGGGCCAGTCATATTAAATCCAAACTTGAAATGTGACACTACATCCCTGCAGATGCATAGTTGCTTATATGTTTTTACAGTTGGCATCATGAGAAATGTTTGACCTGATGTTATATAATTTACATACATCTTGGCAAACAAGTAGAAAAGTAGGACAGAGGTGGGCTGTACTTTCTCACCGCAAGTGAGGTCAAACACTCACACCAACGCCATCTCAGAACGATTTCATAAAATGAGCACGAACTCTGAAATGCATATAAGATGATGTTGAGACAAAAATATAAAAATTACATTCCTCCATTGTAAAAGGATTATGTGGCAGTAGCACAAATTGGATGCTGTATATTCACTTGTTAGCTAACGATTAACTTTCAGCTGGAGAAATAAGGATAAATAAAGATATTTGCTTTGGTTCGTTGCTCGTGATTGAAAAATCTTTTGGGAAAGCACATTCAGATACTTTTTTTTTTGATTCAGGAACTAAATCAAGGTTATCAAGCGTGGAAAGAAGATGTATCTGCCTGCCTTTACACCTTTGAAACTAAATCACGTTTCCAGCTGTGTCCCCACCACACACCGGTTCTCATTTCTCCTAATCTCCTTTTTGTAACACGACCATGTTATGTACATTTTAAGCCGTGTTCATTCCATGAAATTTAATGAGACCTTGCACACATGGCTTACAGACAGGTGTACCTTTATGTGCTTATTTTACACAGTGTGCAGACTATAAAAGTAGACATGCAGTACAATTACTCACAATTTTAGGCTTTGCAAACACGTTTCCTCACCAGGAAAAAAAAATCTGTATATTAGCTTTCAGTCCAGCTATAATCTTATTTATTTGTCATGTGTGGTTTCCTTCCTTTCCATAAAAGCATATAGGCAGACATCAGACAGGCCTCAGTACAACTTAACAAGGTAATGGCTCTCTAGTGATTTATAAACCATAGTGGACGGGGAAGATCTCGCCTAGCGGGAGGATATTGAGTAGGCAGACTTTAACTGTGGTGAAAATGACTGTAAGTTGTAAATCATTTCATTAAAAAGCACACTAAGCACTTTTCTCGTTTAAAGTGTTAAGGAGTCTTAAGTGAAACAAGCACAAGAAAATATCAAAATTGATGGTCAGATCCCCACTCAGCCTTTCACAGAACGAGGCAAACTGACACCGACTGCTCACAGCGCAGTGTGAGACAGTACTCCACATGCGGGACGTGAGATGTTTTTTTTTGACATTTTCTGAAAAACTATTGATCCACATCGCATCAGTCAAAGTTTTCTTGGTGTCTGGGAAGGCTCTCTGGAGAATGTATTAACAACAACCATCACAGGATTGAAAGACTGCAGGAGAGACTTTTGAATTCTAGCACTTGAAAGAAGGCTTTTTCTACATTGTTTCTTTGTATCATCTGAACTCTATATTTCTCCAGGTGTCCTTAAAATAATCACGTGTAATGGGAGACAAGTGCAAGGCAGAAGAAAGAGACAGGAATACAAAGAATTCAAAGTTAAAAATCCAATTTATTTCTGAGGTTAATGAAGCAAATGTATGAAAAACATTCCCTGTGTGATTCAGAAATTGACCTTTTGCCCCTCACCCATACAAATGAAAAAATAAAAATCAATTTAACCAGACATAAAACAGTACAGACATGCATGCATGTACTGTATTAGTTTGTTATAGCACCACACTGTAATTTCTTCCTCGGAGAGAGGCAGAGACAGTCATAATTTTGATGCAGTCCTTTTTATTTTGAATTCAATGAATGAACATTTTGGCAAATATTGCCTTCTTTAGGGTTGTGCTGAAACATTAATTTACAGGATTTTCAATACAATAAAAGACTGTAATAGAGTTGTAAGTTGAGAATATATATGTGTTTTTCTGTTACTTCCTCTGCAATTTTATCCCCTGCTGTAAATACTACTCATGTCTGCACACTAAAAATGAAGCTACAGTCAGCAGCTGGTTGTCTTAGCATAGCATAAAGTGTGAGAGGGCCAGTACCTCTAAATCTTGTTTGAGTCATCCATACCAAAACTGAAGTGTTAGTGATTTCCTGGAGTGTTAAAATCACAGTTTTTTCACCTATGGACAGAAGAACACAAGGACAGTAGCTGTTCTTAGTTTTTGTTCTAAGTTAACTGTCTTCAGGCTCCAGCTTCAGTTCCAACAGACAAATATAAGAGTGGTATCGATCTTCTTATCTATCTCCACGCAACAAAGTTACTAAATGCATTTCCCATAATGTCCAGCTGTTACTTAAATTAGCCACCCCATGAGGACATTTGTTTTTCCAATCAACTTTACATGAAACCACGCCCACTTCCGCATGACGAAGCAGACTGCCAGATGTCAAGGCCTGATGACCCCTGACACAGGAAGTCAGATTCTGGCTCAAAGAGAGATCTCGAGCTGCCTGTGAAACAGTACAGCTTGAGTTCATTAGTGGCTTTGTATACCATGAGTGACAGCAGTCGAAGCAGGTGTTGGGTTTTGATGCCCCTCTACCTCTTATGTATCGTCGTGTCTTGTTTTTATGTGTATGCCTTGCCTGTGTTTATCTGTTTCTACTAACAGTTGCTGGCTGAATTCGAGTTGCTACAGCTGTTAAAAGGAATGTTTGCCACTTTTCAACCAGCTCTGTCATCGCAGTATGGGCAGCATGTGCAGTGAGCGAGAACGAACGCTGTTTGGCTTCCCCCTGTGCCGCTAGCCCTCAGAACTCCCCGCCACACACAAACAACCTTCAACACACACTGCGCACACCGTGGTGACAGAGCTGGGTGAAATCAGTAAAGTTTCCCCTTAAACTACTCATATCACTATTTCCCAAGCTACTGCTCTTGTCATATTTCACAGAGACAGACCCTCAGTGGTTGGAACACTTCTTGACTCTCCGCCAGATCAGCAAACTTTCCAGCTTCGTTGTCTCAGAGTAGCAGGGATTGAGGTGGAGGAACTGCAGGGTGGGCTAGCTAGCTAGCAGCAGTCTCTTTTAATGGCGCTGGTTAGTAGTTGGCTGGCAGTCAATCATTGAGCCTTGACGTTTGGCAACCCACTTTCATCATGCGGAAGTGGATGTGGTTTCATCTGAAGTGGATTGGAAAAAACAACAGAAGCATCTAGTCTCTATAGATAATGAAAAGAGCTGCACACACATACACTACACTGCACACACTGGCAAACAAAGGCAATCAAATTGAAGCACTTCTGGACACCAGGAGATATCAGGAAGAGGTGGTGAAATTATTCCCCACTTTACTTTGCATTAGTCTGAACCTGTGACTTATAAAATGAGCAGCAAAGTTAATGTGATGGCATGCAGACAACCCAAAGCAGCTGAAAGAAGCAGCAGGCAGATAGTGACAGCCATTATGATAATTGCTTCCTTGACTTCTTTTTACTACAAAGGTGAGGAAAGATGAGAAAATAAGCTATGCTTCAGCATTATGCATTTTACCCTGCCGTGCTTTCTTTCTAATCCTTTTGCACCAGGCTGAGCAGCCAGCATGAGCAGTGTCGTCTTCAGGTAATCTAGCTCTTAGGATGTGTCATCGGTCAGTGTTATTTGCCAGAAATCCCCAATGGACATTTTTCTCTGCTGTAAATACTACATGGCAAGATTTCATTGGCATGTTGCTTGAAGCTGATACACCGTTGGGAACATTTCTCTCTCAAGTTTCAACTGGAACTAATGCCTCCTTGCTTCAGTTTGCACCACCTTGGGCAAAGTTTGGTTCATCTCTCTCCTTCCATTGATTTTGCATACATTTGTGCTGCCGCCTCTAAATGATTATCTTTTAATTCTGTCTGAAGGTAGGGCAAGAGAGACAAGTGGATTGAGAGGGAGGAAGAGGCGGAGGGAAGGAGGGGAAGGTGGATAAAACAGACAGAGGTGTGTGTTTATCAAGCGTTTCATAGTTGGCGCACTGATCCAGGATCAATTGACGTGCTCAGATCAACGAGGACGGTATGATCAAGGGAAGCCCGCGGTCACTGAACCCAGATCAGCTGTCGGAAAGGACGGATAATTAGGGAGCTGGAGAGAATATTCAGAAACAGATGGGAGGATGGAGGCGACATGTGTGGGAGAGAGAGAAGGAAGAAGAGAGGCAGTCTCTTTGGATGTGAGTGTCAGCTAAATGCCTAAAATGTAAAACAAAATGTGTGAGAGAGGGTTGAGTGATGAGAGAAGGAGGGAGGGGAAGACAAAAGAAGAAAGAGAGAAGAACAAAGCAGGCAGGGCAGTTGGATGGGAAGAAAGATGGACAGAGAGGGAGGCAAGAGGGAGAGGTGAAATGCAGATTCAGGTGGAGCCAAAGAGGGAGATGAGGAGATGAAGAGATGCAGCAGCTGGGAGGGAGATAGAGACAGAAATATGAAAATATTGGTCTGTAACTGATGTACTTTGCCTCAGCAACACAGGTTTCTCCCCTGTCGTGCCAATAAAGCAAATTTGAATTTGAGAGACTTCTCGGCAGAGCGGAAACTTAGTTGGAAAGGCATAAGGAGGTAGGAGGCAGATGAAAAAAGGAATATATGTATGTGCACTCGGTATGTGTTGTGAGAGAATCCCCCACTTCCTGAATGTTTGAAGTTGAAAGAGCATGAGAAAGATTGAGGGAGGAGGAAGAGGAGGAGGTGGAGGACGAAGACGAGTAGGCGAAAATAGCTGCTGTGACCAGATCAACAGTTGGACCTTTGGGGAGTATCGAGTCTCGAGTTTGAGCTGCAGACAAGAACCACTGTCTGGCCAAACACACACACACACTGAAGCAACAGACACACTTTCAAACACTGATATACAGAAAGGTTTGTACGCTGATAAGCAGATCCTGTACTTGATATGTAATCAACACATAAATGCTCCATCTTTTCATCTCAAAGCCCTCCTGACACCACTTAGAAACCCCTCTCACTCTCATACATATGTACACTTGTAGAATTACAAAGTGGAAGGAGATGCTGTTTGCAGAAGTTCCTCCTCTTGCGGTAAATTCCCATTTTAATATTCTTCAGCATAGAAACACAGGGGTCTCCTCGATAACTTAACGGCACTATAGGGCTGCCGGAGAGGATCTACTTCCTTTCCAGCCAGTGTGTCAGTGTCTATGTGTGTGTGGCTGTGTTGCTATCTTATTGTACTGGCTCTACTTTTGCCAGAGCCTGAAACATGAAATATACTTGTGAAAACGCCCATACTTAGTAACAAGTGATATAAAACTAATATTAAATGATGTATTCCAGTTGTTATTGGCTTTGTCTTTATGTACAAATACTAGTTTTGGCCCAATCCCCATACTCCCCTTGCCCCTACCACTTAGCCCTTACCCCTCTGTTTTGCGTATTCATGTCCAGGGGTAGCGTGTCTTGATTCTTCGTGGGATAGAGGGGTAGGGCAAAGTGCTGGGGCTACACGGCCCTCAAAACAGAGGTCTCAAATGTATTTTCTTTGTTAATAATATTTAAAAATCACGATAACCATTGCATTATCTAAGTTTAATTTCATATCAGTGTATTATGGTTCTTTTCTTTATAACAAGACATCGCTAGTACGTCGATGTTTCAGTACCTAACTAGCTAGCCAACATTACATTGTTGTATTGTTGTTGCTGATTTGTGTACGACAGTCCCTCATTTTAACATATTTCCATGTCGCTCCCCTCCCACTTTGATGGTATATGACGCCCAAAATTTAAAGTCCAGCTGTGAAGTTACTGCACTTGTTACAGCTTGTCATATATCAGTACAGTCTGGCAGGATAGGAGCATGGGTTGCTAACGTAGGCCTACAGAGCACTGCTAGTGGCCTGGTAACAAAACACTGTTCTTTTTGATTTCATGACTTGTTTGATCGATTAATAGCATGAAACTTAAGCTGTTAACAAATCATGAGCCTCCTTCAATTGCAAAAGGAGGCCTGTAGCTCACACAAAAAAGAACACCACTGCAGAAGACACTTGTCACGTCTGTTTACGCAAATGCCAACACTGACAACTACCGATGACGTATCAGGATCTTGAAGGGTTGTCACATTTTATAGGGCAAGATTTCAACCACTACCCCTTGTAACTCCTTGCCCTTGAAAATGAGGGTAGGTGTAAAAATAATAAATGGGATTATCATGCCATTTTTAACCTGAAAACTGTAAAGCAGGAGACTGAGCACTGCTTTTATCCTGCTAATATGGACCATTAATTGAAGTGTAAAATTCAAATCAAGATCAGGAAAAGTACTGCTACAAAGCATCTGTTACCATCTAAATCAAAATGAGTTGCACCTGTTTTCAATACTTTTTAAAGAACGTTTTCTGCTCAACAAGTCTAAACAATATTGGAAATTTGTCTTGACAGTAAGAAGCTTTGTTTCTGTTTTTCTTTAATTATTTTATTTTTATCTCACAGAAATCATAGTGGTTTTTTTTTTGTCTGGTTAGCAGATGGCTCCAAACACTGTGACACCAATCAGCCACAGCTGACGTTGCTATGGAGAAGAACATAGTCAGATGCACAAAACAGGGCTGTAGCAAATTCAAAATGACCCATTGTTACAAGTTGGAACAAAGCACCATGCTATAGCTGCCGAATTAATCAAAAATGGAGCTGGAATTCAAAAGTGAAGTGATTTACACTGCTATATGTTTTATCAGTTTTCTACAAATGCATAATCTTTAACTTTACCTTGCCACTACTGGCGCGCGGAACAGCAATTATTATTTTTTGGGGACATTTTATGCCTGTACTAGATAGGGAAAGGAGAGAGTATGTTATCTTATGTAGTTTTGTAGGAGGAGATGTTCACTTGAACCACCTTTATGCCTGTTGAAAAATAAATGCTGATTTTGTATTTTCAGCTTTTAAACATTAGGACAGAGAAGAGGAAACTAGAACACAAACTTCTGTTGGTTTTGAAGTTGGAAGTTATGAACTCTATGCCTTGAGTTTCATGTCCATCCAAGCCTTGGAAGTGCTCCAAATGTCACTCACCTAACGTGTTCTATGAAAAAATGAACAGCACTTTTACTTCGCAGCTATATTCCTCTACCTTATACCACACACATACACACCTTGTCAATTAATCCCAGTTTATCTCAATACTCAGAAATTCATTACATCCCTTCAGCGAAGAAACAAAAGCCAAACAGCAGAGTGTGACCTATTGGCAGACTATTTATGTTGCCCACATCGCAGGCTAAACAGCGCGAGGCACATGTACAATTTTCAGGGGCGTCCCGATCAATACGCCCCCGTAACTAGATATCATATCGTTTTTGAAAATCCATCACACCTGTACTCGCAAGCAATATACATCGTTTATAATGAAAAAAGAAAGAATAAAAAAAAAAAGAGAAAAGCCCGGAGTTAGAAAAGATTAGAAATGGGTGAGATGTTAGAGAGAAAGAGGGGGGAGAACAAGAGAGAGAGAAGGAGGGGTGATGGAGGAGAGATGAGGGGAAGAGAATTAAGGAGACTGATGGTTGAGTGCAGGGTCCAGGGGGCATGGATGAGTGTGTTTGTGTGTATGTGAGTGTGCATGTGTGAGTGAGTGAGTGACCGTATGCCTCACACACACACCCACACACCCACACCCACACAGAGAGGGTAGCTCATGAAGACAAATGTAGTGACCTTGCTTAGTGATAAGGCATGAAGATAAAGTAGTGTTGGATGAAATAACTGAAAAACACCAAGAGAAACAGAGATGTGTGTGTGTGCGTGTGTGTGTGTGTGTGTGTGTTTTGTGTGTGTGTGGGAGTGCAATAGAGATAGACAGGTGAACAGACAGATGGGAAGATGGAGAGACAGGGAGATAATAGTGAGACAGAAAGAGATGAGGAGACAAACAGACACAGATGTGGCTCAATACTGAGAAAGGCAAATAAACAATAAGATATGAAAACAGGCAGTGACCATATCACACTATTAGACTACACACAGGCACACACACACACACACACACACATATTTGGAGTCGCCCACACAATACACAACGATTTTCAGAACCAAATGACTTAACGAGTTACTTAACACAAGCAGAAACTCTTGTTTTTTTGCTGACTCTCACTGGCTTAAGTTTTCCCCTTGTCACAGTCTTGTGGCAGTGCACACGGGCGTGGTCAGAGCACAGTGACATCACTTTTAGATGTGGTTACAGGGCAACACAGCAAACTTCTGCATCAATCAGTAGAGAGGAACTTAGTATGAGGTTCTCTTCCCAACGTGTACATGTACAGAAGTTATCTCTGAGATGCTTGGTCATACGGTCACTAGTAACCACACAACCTCATTTTTCACCAACTTGGTTACGTCATGAAAACATTGTTGCCTTGGTGACAAAATGGTGAATGACTCTGTTTTTTACATTTCAACACTTTTCAAATTTCAGACATTTATGCAGATGTCAGTGCGCGGTGTTTGTGCCACCAAATGTGGGTGTTTAAATCTAGTGCACGATCTTTTCCTAACCATAGCCAAGTGACTTTGGTGCTTAAACCTAACCACACCTTCACCAAAGTGTTGTTGACAGATGTAACGTATGTGTGGTTTACAGAAATGTAGAATGGCAACATTTTTTTCTGGCGATTGGGTTGTCTAACTGCAGGGAGTGTCTGTTTTTGGAGAAACAGGACTGTGGAGCAATTGGTGTTTGTTTTTGGGATAATGAGCTTTTGGTCAAATTGGCTTTTGATCCATTGGGATATGTTTTAGACTAACGGAGCTTTGGAATTTTGGGCTGTCAAAACAATTGGCAGCCCGCAGATGATATTATTTGCAGTTTTGTCAGAACACTGTGTAACTGCTGGTACAGTAGGAAAGACTGAAAGTTTTGGATATGTCATCTGATAAGAGAACCTAAAGCCCATTATCACAAAACAAACGCCCATTGCTCTGAAGTTCTGTTTCTCCAGAAATACAAAGTCCCTACAGTTAGTTTCAGTTTCCTAGCACCGTCTGAGCCACTGATCGCACATGTTTTTACTGACCCTTCACAGCATTTTCTAGCAGTGTTTTTGCCACCAAACGTGAGTGTTTAAAGCCATGGAGAAATGGGCTTTCAATCACATGTTTTAGACTAACGGAGCTTTGGAATTTTGGGCTGTCGGAACAATGGACTTGCTACAGATCATATAATTTGCACGACTTCCGAGGAGTTGTGTTGTCACAAATACTTTGTATAAATGTAGAAACTGCCGCTACAGTGCCGATTCAGTCACTCCCTGACTGCAATGATGGTTCAGAGAGCGCAGAAATGGAAGAATCTGGAAATGATGACCAATCAGAGCAGAATGGGCTTTCAAGAGACAAACGCTAAAACAGATTTCAGAAAGAAAGGTATGTTCAGGCAGACGTTATGAGGAAAATAATCTCTTTTTTGAACACTGAAGCATGTAAACATATTCTAGTAGAAACCCCGAATATGAAAATGAGCATATTATGGGACCTTTACCGCTACACACCAGAACTAGAACTGAAGTGTTAACCAGAGCCATCACTATTAAGTTAGATTATGTTCAGAATTACAGTGCAACACCCAAGGCTTCTGTGGACAAGTTATGGAGCTACTTTGTCTGTTAAACACCCACTTACCTGCACTGATCCCAGACATATTTCCTCCCTGTGGCTACATCTGCTTCCAGTACAACTTACAATCCCTAAAATGTAGCTGTTAGTTTGGCTGGGCCTTCTCAGCTAGCTTCTCAACTACTCGTGTTTCAGAATTGAGACCAGGGAAGAGACAAAAATAGTGCCCCAGTAACTTAAAACAACTTTGAATTTGGGAACAAATCTATCGGACTATTCTTTTTTGCTTGACCACAATAGTTTTTTAGCAGGTATCTTCTTTCTTGCTATACATTTAGTCATTATTTGTGGGGAGCCAACTCTGTATGATGGCGCCAGAGAACAAAGCTGAAAAGCCTTCATTGAGAAAGGAAGACAGACAGATAGACATCTAGATAGACAGGCAGATACGAAGGCAGGGAGACAGACAGCAATCACACTGCACAAACACCGTAGAGGTCAATGCTATCACGGAAACGAGCGGGTTATTTCGTAGCATTTCATCATCATCATCTATCTCAGTCGCTTGCGCTCTCTCTCCCTCTTTCATGGCTGGATTTCTCATTGATGACAAAGCCATTTATGTCTCTCTTATGTTTCTCCCCCACCTCCCTCCGCTTCATCCTCCCCCCTCTCCCTCCTCTCCCACCCGTCCCTCACTGTCTCTCCCTTATTCTCCTTGCTATTTATGCTTCCTCTGTTTTATTTTTCTCAGTTTTTTTTTCTCCCTCGCGCTCTCTCTCGTCTCTCATTCTCAATTTGCGTCTCCTCTCTTTACTCCCCCCTTTGTCTTTCTTTGCCTTGCTTGCGCTCACATCTCGGCTATTTTTTCCTTCTCTCTCACCTCGTCTTCATCACTCCTCCTTCTCCTCCTCCTCCTTCTCGTCTCTCTCCCTCTTACATCATTTTCTCTCTAAACACCTTCTCCCCCCTCCCTCTTCCTCCTCCTTTCCATTTTACCTTTCTCTTTCCCATGATTTAAATTCTGCACATCATCTTTCTTACTTTCCTCTTTCCCTCTTACTCTGCCCTCCCCAACCTTGTTCGCCCTCTTTTACATGCTTTCTTACTCTCTTCCTACCTCCCTTATTTTTCTCACTACATCCCCACTTCTTCTCCATTTCCTGACATTGTTTCTTTCACTACTTTCTCAAAACTGTGCAATCCTAGTTCTCCCCTTTCACTTTCTTTCCTTTTCCCCACTTTTTCTTTCATCTTTTCTCTCCATTTCTCTGCTCTCTTCCTATGTACCTTTCTTCATTTTTCTCTTTTCCCCTTTCTCAACCTTTCCCTCTCTACCTCCCCTTTCTTCTATTAAACCTTTCTTCTTGCTATCCTCTCCAGATCTTTCTCCTTCGCCTCTGCCACACCTTCCCATCCTTTCATCCCCTTTCACCTAAATACCTCACCTCTTTTCACCCTCCTGTCTTTCATCTTCCTCCCTATTTCACCTGATATTTTTTATCCATCCTCCCCTTTCCCTCCCCAATCTCTCTGCCAACACCCTCTCTTAATCTTTACATCTTCTCGTGCTCCCTTCTTCTTTCCTCTTGCTCCATTTCCCCTTTCCTTCTCACCTGTCTTTTGTCACATTCCCTCTCCCACCTCCTCACACATGCACTTCTCTCATCTGTCCTCCCCCAACTCCCCCTTTTGTCACCCCCTCATCTTTTCCCCCACTTTTCCTCTTTTCTTTTGCACATATTTCTACTGTCTCTCTGTCTCTTCTTCCTGGATCATACCCTGCCCCCTTTCTCTGCCTCCTTCTCCTTTCTTTTACTTTCTATTTTTTAGAACAAGACACCAGTGTGTGGCAAATATGAGAAAACTATTAGAAATCCATTAAAAAAAATATATATTACATTGATTATTATATACATATATAAATAAACATATATATAAGTTTTTAGAAATATAAGTTAGAAAAGTAAAAAAAAGAACCTTACAGTTAAAGTAAGGAAATAGATAAAATCATTAAAAAAACACACCTTTTACAACCTAAATCTCATCAAATAATTCATAAAGCAGATCAATTATATATGCACATTTCTAATTATTGATATCCTGTTCCTCTTCCTCCATCAGCGCTGAGAGATAACCGCATCCAGCTGCACCGCTCGACACCCACCGAGCTTTCCATAACCATCGCCGACGTGCAGCTGTCCGACGAGGGCGAGTACACCTGCTCCATCTTCACCATGCCCGTCCGCACCGCCCGAGCTACAGTCACCGTGCTAGGTGGGTCACACAAACACACAGACACACATTGCATATTCACACTATCACACACTGTGCATATTGGGGGGAAATCTGTCACCATGATGATGCCAAAAACAAGGGTTGCAACTTTTCCAGACCTTG
The DNA here is from genome assembly GCA_019142605.1 of Cephalopholis sonnerati. Lineage (NCBI taxonomy): Eukaryota > Metazoa > Chordata > Actinopteri > Perciformes > Serranidae > Cephalopholis > Cephalopholis sonnerati. The sequence continues at coordinate 28,755,103 of JAGQAX010000010.1, read as the reverse complement.
AAATAAACCCTGGACTGTTTCTATCCAGCTGTCAAGTATATTAGCATATTTACTTTTTTGATGTTGCTGCTGCTGCTGCTGCTGCAAAAAAGCAGTGTTAAATAGGTTTTCTGGATATAAAGAAAAGAGAACATACATTTTAAAACTCCATTTACTCTCTTAATTCTAACCTTTCTACCTCCTGCCTGTCCATAAAGGAGGATCCCTCTGTGAGGCCATGCTATGGTTTCTTCAGATTTTTCTTTTCTATTTAGGCTTTTCTGAAAACAGTGTTCTCTGTTCTCACTGAGGCCTAATGGTGCAGAATGACATTCTTGCCTCGTGTTCATACTCAGGCATGTCTCCTTTGAGACTGATTGACGGCTGTACAAATCAGCTTGACTGCAGTCGGTCTTAATTTCTCTCCCAACCTGTGAGAGTGTGACAAATCTAAATGGATGACGCGAAGGTTTTGGCATCTTTTCTTATCTTCTCAGTAGTTGTCATGTTCTTTATAACAAATTCACATCCATGTTTCAGACTACACACAGAAAATGTAGGCCTATCAAATGACAGAGTAGTTCAACTTTTGAGAATCATGAAAAAGTGGCTCAAATTCACCTTGATACGCCGCTGAGGCATTGTGCTAGCCTGACCTACCCTGCAGAGTTTACCCTCTCTCAGAGCAGAATGAAGTTTGACCCTGTGGATGTCCATTGTAAGTGTGACATGCTAGGAGAGGCTGCCTGTTGGCATGAGGCAAAGTATTGCTACTCCAGCAGTTTAGTGTTTCGCTCCCATAAAGTTAGAGGACTTATGAAAGACGGATTAGAAAATAATGTCTGCAATCAATGCAGCTAAGGCTGATTTATCCTGACTTTTAGTCCCCAGTATGGGTAAAGCTGTGAAACACTGCATCCTACGTTGCCCATAATGCAAGCGCATTGCATCTTTTTGTTAGATCCTGTTCTCTCTATGTCATGTCAAACTGCCAATCTGCCATGTGTAACAGATGAATTCCAAAAAAAGATCATAATAAAATATCCCTTTTATGGTCTCTGATGTTTTGCACCCTTAGCCTTCCCTGTGATGCCTTCATCTAGTTTGATCCAGATCCTCGCTTAGAGCGTTAACCTTTGTGTAAGGTTATGACCTCATATGACTCTTGTGTGGAGATAAACTGGCTCCACTCATCTCCTTTGAGATGGATGTTATTGCCTATGTGTGATGCTTCCCTGCAGCCTGCAATAAATTGTGGTCATGCTGTCACTGCTGAGTAGGGTCTGTTTATTGATTGGATATTGGGCTAATCGGCTTTGGACACCCACAAACAGTCTTTCAAGTATTGATTTTTACCAGGCAAGTTGTTATTGTTCCTCATTCTGGCCATATTTCCGTGGTTTTACTTGAAGATGAGAATAAAGTATTGGGCTTGGCAATACTGTAATGCACCAACTAATGGCCATACAACCACAATGGAGACTTACTGTATACATGAGAGAGACAGCTGGTCTAATATTCCTGGGAGGTTGCGGTGGGCAGTTTTACGGCCAATATTTCAGGGCGTACAGTACGATGCCACTTTTGAATTGCTGTGTAATGAAATTGAGGCATTCTTTGTGCTGATCACAAAAAACCTGCATCAACATTTATTCAGTAAATGAGCTTCCACTGCTTAATTTTGCTTCCCTTCTGACATAGACAGAGCATACATTTTTGTGATATTTTGGAGAGTTTTTTCTTTATCAATTTTAGTTATTTTCTCTGAGCTTTTCTAATTCAATACACAATAATTTGCCAAGAAATTCTTGGATGAAAACTGAGCTGCAGAGGGTGTCTGCCTAATTCACTTGGAAAATGCACCAAGTGAAAACGAGATGCTGAAATTTTGATATTTAGGGTGGGGCAGGGTGGCTTAGAACGGCTGTTATGTAGCTGAGAGGCCACATGGTTGCTCCCCAAATTTGGGGTTTGTCAGTCCGCAGCTGTGGAAGTGTCCTTGAATAAATCATTTTGTTGATATTTACTCAAATGTTTTGGCAGTGCTGCAAAGTATATCGAAAATAATTAGATATAGTTGCTTTGGACAACAGCATGAACAGAACGCCTGAAATGTTAATGTGATGGTGTGTGTGTGTGTGTGTGTGTGTGTGTGTGTGTGTGTGCAAGGGGGGAGGGGAGTATGTGTGTCAAAGCAAGGGTGAAGGCGGGTCTACATTAGCTCCTTAATTTCAAATTAACATGAGAATCACTCCTCCATATCTCTTCCAATTTTGCAGTAATTGTGATTTCAAGCATTTTTTATTCGCTGTAATTGACGGCTGTGACACTGTATTCTGAGTTCAATAAATATTTCATGACCCCTGAGAGGGAGCCAAACCATTAAAAATGTATGGTAAAATGTCTAAAACGCATGGACCCCTATGGGAAAATCAGCCACAGACATCGAGTTTTGGCACCGCAGCATCCATGTGTGTGTGCGTGTTTTATTCTTGTTTTGACATGTGCAAGCTTTTGACAGACACATGCACAAACACACACGAGCGCACAACTGCTGAGTATGGTCAGTTTTAAATGGTTGTGTGTCTGTTAGTGTAAAATGTGTGGCATGCCTTGCTGCTCTCTCCTGAGCTAAGCAGAGAATAATTTATAATGGCTTTATTCTCTTTTATTCTCCTTGTAGAGGAAAGGGTCTCGACAGGGCTTCTCCAGCCAATTCTATATGTGCAGTATTATTCCCTCATTAATATTCAATGCTACTTTACTGCCAGAGAGCTTCCGCACACAGTGCACTACATCAAATACTGCTACATTAAAAATTGACCACATTTTTATTTTTTTGATCTATACCTTGGTTAGTTCACTGCACTTTATATTGGTACTTCCATGTCTGTGTCTGTTTGCTTGTCTACCTGCAGGGGAGAAAATCTATCTATCTATCTATCTATCTATCTATCTATCTATCTATCTATCTGTTAGGGTTGTAAATCACTAGTTTCCTCGTGATACAATATTGTATTGATTCTTTGGGCAATAATACTTGCTGATATCACAAAATCGATATAATTTTGATTCACTTCCGGGGCCTGTGATTGGTTGGAGATGACATCATTTGCCCATTTAACACAGTCAGATGCAGAGGAAGCTGCCACCCCTTTTGGTCTTGCGTTTGGCCCTAAAAGATTAAAACAACACAAATAACTATAAATAATTGTAAATGGTTAACAACAGTAAAGTCTCCTTTAAACTGACTCCACTGACACATTAAACAGCACATAGGATAAGCCAGTTTCTGGCAGATGTTTCTTTTTTCATTTTAACCCAAAACATGATTTTTTCCCTAAAATTTAAGGGCAGTCTGGCTCAAATCCCTGAAGGCAAACTTTTCCTAACAGCCATAAAACATATTAACAACAAAATCCTTTAACAAAGGTGTTAAATTCAGCTCAATAGTAACTGCCATGGTTTATAGATAAAACAGTTGTTTTTGCTAGTCACCCATTAGAAGCTTAAGTACATTTACACTGTGTAAGTTTGCCCAGTGACTTTTCCTCTACCAATATCTTAATAAATGTCATGTATTATTTATACTTTATCTTAGTCACCATTGTTTTAATCACTGCATCCCCCGACAATTTTAGCCCTCATGCACGTTTTATTACCCCAGCATCGTTGAAACAGAGCAGCACCAGCGGAGTGAGATTCCCGGCCAGGCAGGCACATTGCGTTTCCTGAGTATTTTATCTCATAATGGCATTGATTACATACAGCATGTGCTTTGTCTGTCTGGTGCTGTTTGATGGTGACACAGACTTTCATCATAAAGGTGTATCCTAAAGATGTTGACATGGATCGATGTTTTCACTTTGCACTGATATTGGATCGTTATCTATCTATCTATCTATCTATCTATCTATCTATCTATCTATCTATCTATCTATCTATCTATCTATCTATCTATACCTTGGTTAGTTCACTGCACTTTATATTGGTACTTCCATGTCTGTGTCTGTTTGCTTGTCTACCTGCAGGGGAGAAAATCTATCTATCTATCTATCTATCTATCTATCTATCTATCTATCTATCTATCTATCTATCTATCTCTCTATCTCTCTATCTATCTATCTATCTATCTACCTACCTATCCTTGTAATAATTTGGAAATTTCTAGATTTTTCTGGCCTGAAAAATGTCACAGATTTCAGTAATTGGTACAAAATCTTGTCAATTTTAATGAAAATATAACAGTTTCCCTCCTGGCATTCCTTAATGACTTGGTCTCTTCTCTCTATCTTTACTTTTCTGTCTCACTCTTTCAGTTCTCACTCTTTCTCTCTCTGGCCATCACTCTCTCTCTCTCTCCTACCTTAGATGGCAAACTGAATGTTCATTATTTTCAAAAGCAGAATGACAGTAAACTCTGCCAACACTTGGAGAAAAGTGCCGCCCACAACGGCTCCAGATGGAGTACGGCAAGAAAAGTTTTTTTTTTTCACTCTTGCCTTCGACCACGGTGGTGAGGAGTGGATTCTAAAATATTTGGCAGAGTGGATTTGTAGATTCCTTCTCCTGTTTGTGTTGTTTTTGCTTCAACTTGGGCTCCATGTTAAAATAGTAATTAAGCAAAAATGTTCTTATTTTTACTGACTGTGCCGGAATTTGGAAGAACACCTCTGGGAGAGGAAGATGTATCATGAGATTTTGGTTTGGCTTGGGGTGTCCTGGTGGCTCGCTTGGCTAAAGCCAGTTTGAATCTGACCTTTGGTTCATGTCATCCCTCCATCCCTCTCAGTTCTTCTTGCAAAGTATCACATAAGGCAACAATGCCTGAGTCATCCTAACTCCCACCTTGGCTTTTAACTAATGAATTCTGGGAGTCGTATTTAATAATCCCTGCTAAATATAATTTACTTGACATTTTGAACTGACCTGGAGTTCTGAGAATGAACAGTCAGTCTGACTTGAATTGTAGAAATGCCAAGACTGTCAGAGTTAATGCAGAGCTCGTTCTGCTGGTTTTAAAGCGATTACTATGGGCAGAAATAAGTGTCACTAGAAACTGAATTTGAATCATTTATATTTGAATTTGATATGCACAACTTGAATAATTGCATTAAAAATGAATTTCAATCACCTCATTTGAATTTTTATTGTTTAATTTGAATAATTTTATTGAAAAACTGAATCTAAATAACACATTTGGAAATTTGAATGTATTAGTTTTGAACTGAATACCTGTAAACTGGAAACTGAATGGAATATTATGAAATTGAATCCAATCGCTCTGAAACTGCAATTGATCCTCATTGAAAATTCAATGCTCTATACTTCCTTGATCAGTTCTCACAATTGAAATTCAGTTTTCGCAATTCAGTTTCACTTTACTAAAACATACATTGTGATGTTGAGAAAGAGCAATCAAGAACAGATTCACGGAATTCCTTTTCACTTACTATAACGACTGTTTTCTCTCAGTGATGTCAATGACCAAGAGTGTGGTCTTTCAGTTTCAGACCATGACTCATTGGTTTCCTGTTCCTTGTCCTCACATTCAAATAGCCCCTGCTTGTGCTTAGGGTTAGGGTTTGGGTCCAACCCTTGCTGCCAGGACACTACTTCGCCATGAGGAGAGCAGGCAGCAGTACGTTACGTTACGAGAAAAGGAGTTCTGTGGATCTGTACTTGAGTGCTCTACCTCGGCGTCCAAAAGCAGGTCACAGTGAACTGAAACGAAATTGCAAGAGCTGAATTTGAACTGCACTAACTGGACTTGGAGGTTTAGAGAGTTGAATTTTCAGTAAGGATCAGATACAGTTTCAGAGCAACTGAATTCAATTTCATAATATCACATTTGGCTTCATGTTTATAAGTAGTCAGTTCCAACTAATAAATTCAGTTTAAAAATATGCTGTTCAGATTCAGTTTATTAATGCAGTTATTCAAGTTAAACAATAAAACGTCAAATGATGTGATTCATATTCAATTTTTAATGCAATAAGTTGAGCAATTCAAATTCAAATATAAATGATTCAAATTCAGTTTCCAGTGACACATATTTCTGCCCATAGAAGTTGTACTTTTTCACACTGAATTAATCGCATTTCCATGTTCATCTCAGTAGGCAAATGCTAGGATACTTAGCATGAGCTACAACTGCTGTTGGAATGTACACTTAATGAGGGACTGTATCTGTTTCTTTTTGCCTCCATATTTAGTTTCTGTTCGACTCTGCAGTGTTTCTGCATTTATACAGAAACTTTAGTCACAGTCAGACTCAGTATGGCTAAAGCTAATATTTATCTGTACAACTAGTAATACACCGATTCAATCCACCAGATCGTTATTGGGGATTGATTCTGATCTTATTACAGTGAGCAGGTTGGGTACAGGCAAGAAATAACTGATCTACACTGAATATAGTTTCTTTGTCAATGTCATTACAAAATATAGTGTTTCTGCCATCAACGCTGGCTGAGCTTTTAGTGCCATAGCAATCACTGGCGTCATGTTACTGCTGGATGGAAATGTTCTTTTTAATCAAATTTTATCTTTACAGTTTTTACAAGAGCTGACTGATATCTGGCAAATTATTCTTTTGGTTCTTTTTAAGGACAAACACTATTTGGTTACAGTTGGGGAGAAATTATGATCACGGGTTAAAGAAACTCACGTTGTTTTTTGTTAGAGAACACGGTTCTAACAGTGCTCTTTAATGTTAAACTCCCACCCTGACCTTCTCTCTAAGAAGTTTTGTGATGCTGTAACATTAAGCTTCTTCTGCCTTTCCTCCTGAGTCACAGTAGTCATTATTTGCACAGCCTTAAGTGGTCGCTTGCCAGCAAAACATAAAAATATTCTAGTGCATCTGCCCCTTAGTGCTCTGGTGGACACTGATGGGGAGACAGTAGCTTTGATGCTTCTGGAAAGTCATGGTGAACAGAAGCTTTGCAGTCATTTTGAGCTGCTGTGCAATGACTCTGAACCATTTTTGGGGCAAATCATTGCAAGCCTGCATCATTATTTTTCTCCAAGCTGGTTTCCATCAGAGCTTTCGAAATTGACCTAATAAATTCAAGCTTGTCTGTGATATTGAGGATGCTGTGTCAAATTTTGCTGTTGATATTCATTTTACTCCGAATTCCACACAGTGCACAACAACTTTGCGAAAACATGCAGTACTTGTTAGCTCAGCCGTTGACCTTTCTTTCAGTTTTTTTGCTTTTTCTGGCTACAAGGTGAGCCCTGCAGCATGGAAGTTCTCTCTCTCTCTAACTCTCTAACTCTTTCTGTCTCTCTCTAGGTGTGCCCGGTAAACCTCAGATCTTGGGCTTTGAGAATCCAGTGCCGGAGGGGGGCAAAGTCACCCTGACCTGCACCAGTACAGGCAGCAAACCCCCTGCCAGGCTGCGCTGGTTCCGAGACGACCAGGAGCTGGAAGGTGAGACACACAGAGAATGTGTGGTTTCTGTGTGTGTGTGTGTGTGTGTGTGTGTGTGTGTGTGTGTGTGTGTGTGTGTGTGTGTATTGTGGGGTCAGAAATTGTGAGTTGGATGTGTCTCTTGTTGTACTCTGGCTTGTACTCATGCTGGATTTGTGTGTGTGGTAAGGAAGCACATGGGTGTGGTAATGTGTATGTGTGTAGGACAGTGTGTGTGTGGCTGCAAGGATATTCCGTAGGAATGTGAAGATGTGGTTTGTGCTTGTGTGTATGTGTGTATCTCTGTGTGCTTACAGTAAGTGTTTGTGTGATCCTGCAGTAATGACTGTGCATGGGGATTTGTGAATGTGTGTATGTTTGTACGCAAGTATGAATTTGTGCGCATATGCCTCATGTATGAGCATTTGTGTGTGTATTTGATTATGTGTGTGTGTGTGAGAGTGTAGCTTGTGTATGTGAGATCATGCTGTGTGTGTATTGTGTCCTTGCCACGTTGCCTGCTGTCTCCCTGTGTGTCCTAAACCTGTGCCTGCATATGTGTGTGTGAGCAAGTGCTAGAGCTCGCTGCTTGTGTGCGCGCGTGCATGAGCATGCTGTGAGTGTGTTTGTGTTTGTGTCCTTCTTTCCAATCATTCCTTCACGTCCTGATCCTGTAAATTTGTGCCTATGCATGTATCCGGGAGCTGTGTATGTGTTTGCTGTTATTGTATTTTGAGTGTGTGTTGATGCAGGGTTTGTTTGTGCAAGTGTGTGTGTGTGTGTGTGTCATCTGTTGAGCTGCAACATATCTGCTACTGGGAGTGACACAACAGAGAGCCAGAGATAGCGTGGGTCGGATCTAGCCGGGGATAACGACAGAATCCAGCAATAAAAGGCAGGGCGGAGGAGAGGATGAAGGGATGAGGTCGAACAGAGAAACAGAGATAGAGAGAGCTTTGCATGAGGTCAGACCGACTGGTTTTTTGTTACAGATAAACGGGAGAAATGAGCAGGGAAGAAAAGGCAGAGGCAGAGAGAGTGCAGTGAGGATGTCATGAGAGGACAAATTAGCCGGCTTCTTTCGAACAGATAAACTGAAAACCGTGGAGACGATTGGCAGCCTCTGAGTCACACCAGTGGTATTGGCAGTGGTAGCGTTTCTCCAAATTGCGACCATGTTTCCCGTAAACCCCCCTGCCTCTTGTTGCTTCATCAGTCAAAGGTTTTCTGTTTTGCTTTACCGAGCAGAACAAACATGTTGGAAGTGTTGTTTCTGTCGCCCTTTTGCTCCTTCCACCATCTGCCTTCACCAGAAACTCTATAAGCTTTAAAGCTCTGTTTGCACTGGAAGAACAGCGCCCTCTGTCTGTGTGCAAAGCTCTCCAGCAGATGTCCCGCTAAGTCTGTGTAAACTACAGTGTTCTGACTGGTGGAGCTTATTTGCAGTGGCCTTTTCTACAGTAATTATACTATTATAATACGATGATATAATATGATAATGATTTATTGATGTGAAAATGCTACACTCTACATGGCTTTGTAATGCAAAAATGCCCATCTTGTGTCCTGATGCCTTGGCAGTGGTAGTGTTTGCTATAATTATGGATTGAAATGAATCAAAAGAATGGACTGAAGCTACAAAGAGAAGGAGGAATGGGAGAGCTGCCCGCCTGAGGACAGATTATCTGGTCTTTTTGTTGCTGCTGAACTAAAAGCAGGAGACAGAGGAGTCTGGAGATTGTTGGTTTTTTAGAGAGATTGGATTTTTGTTCAAAGGTTCAGCTCACCCAAAATAAAAAAAAGATGTATTTTTCCTCTTACCTGTAATGGTATCAAGCAACCCAGATAGCTTTGGTTTTATTTGTCCAGATTTTGAGATATCAGTCTCTTGAGATTTCTGCCAGCGATTTAGTATAATGGGGTGAATGCAATGTTGTTTGTAGTGCTCACAACTAGGGCTGCACAATTAATCATTAGGAGATCACAATTTTGATCCAGACATGTTTGTAATCTCACATCTGAGGGACAACAATTCTACCGTATTTGCTTTGGAGGGTTGCATATTTAGAATGAATGCTGATAATCTGTGCCTGCTGCGGCACATAGAGATGCATTTCAAGGCTGACAGACTGCTGCTGAACCTACCACTTTAGCCAACACTTAACCAACCAAATTAGCCACAAAGCTATCTGTGAGGTCAGGCTTCGTTGCCGTAAGGAGCGTCCAATCTTTTGTCGATAACCTTTGCCAACTAGCTAACCAAAAGTTGTTTCAAACCAATCCCTGTAAGCAAAAAAGCGAATCATCTACCAGGTCATTCTGTCGGAACTGGTTGTTTATTCATGTGCCATGATGAGCCCTGATGAAACAGTGATATTATTAAACGTGGAATAGATGTAGAATAGTTTGGCTCTGCTCATCACACTGTCTGTTTGTGGGAACAGCCTCAGTAAACTAAACAGACCAGGCTATACTTGCTGTCGTTACGTTAACAAATTGAGATGAAGCCAGAGTTGATGTCTAAACTTGACTTTCACCAGCATTTTAGGGAATATATTATTGTGTCTGGGTATGCTGACGATGACACGTTCAAGGCATTTATGTTGATGTGTGCTGCCCTTAATGTTGACTGTAAAAACACAGTATCAGAGTGCTTATTGTGAAGTCAATGAATCAACAATTTTATCAGGAAAAGTAGCATACATGAATGCATATCAGGACTGAGATTGAGTCGGAGATTTGAATCATCAGTCGTAGACCCCTCAGTTGACTGAAATTGCTTCAAATCGAGCAGTTGGTTTGTTGTTGTTGTTTTTGCCAATTAAGGTACTGTGCAGTGTACTTATGGGGACGTTTTGGTTCCTGGATTTAGCTGCAAAGTTAGCACTCTTGACTTTCAGGATGCTCTTTGGTACAGTGAGCTGTAGGCAAGTTGAAGTGGTGATTTTACAGCTCAAAGCAAATTAATATGATACAGTCTCTGGCTTTCGTTTGATATATAGTGTCGGAAAATAATGTTGTTACACATTCCCAATGCATCATTAGTGCAGTTAGCTTGTTTACTATATTATATGAGTGCCGCTGTCACACTGAACGCCCTGCTGAGCCTGTTCAAACTTTAAAACTTTCTATATTTTTCAATAAATAGATAAATAAATCATGGAATAGTCTTATTAAACAGCCAAATTCGATTTGACTGACATAAGTCTGAGTCAGGTCCAGCCCTACTATGTACATTTCCTGTTACCTTTGGTGTCAGTTACCAGTTCCAAAATTGTTTTTGTTATTCATTCTTTTGCACAAACTATTTAAAACTGTTCTAACTTGAATGCAAGTGTTGTCCAAATTATGTTTAGCAAGAAACAATCCATCCTCTCAACTCAGTAGAAGACTTTTACAGACAAGGAAAGCAGTAGTGCAGATTTTTTTTTTTTTTTTCAAACAAAATAAAAGCTTTTTCTAAGCTTAGTGAGAGAACTGTGGTCTTAATTCTTGGGAAAAAGAATCTGTAATTCTCATATTATCAAGAATCGTGCAGCCCTGCTCACGACTTTGAAAAGTTTTAGTAAGAATTTATTTGCAGCAGTATGTCTTTCCAGGAAAAAAAAAAAAGTTTTAATTACGCTGTGCAAGCTGCAGACCTTGGTGTGAACAGTTTTTATAGGAACTCTCTGCAGAAATAGTCCTATCCCCCAGAATTATGTGTATATTGGACATATTTACATACAGTGCCATTACAGAGAGCAGTGTGCTCTTTATGTGGTAAAATGAAAAGTAATGTTGTGGAGGTGTGGGAGCTGCATGGGTTGTTTTCACTGTAGCCACAATCTTTCTCTAACCTTAGTCATGCCTTTAAGGGGCACTGCAGCAAATTAGTATGCACATCCACAAAGTTAAGGAATGCACAAGAGATGTTCCTCTTTTTAAAAGGAATGGTCAAAAATTATCAAAGGCCCTGACTTTTCCTGCCAAGCATGGACCAGGCTCTAAAAACTTTGGATTCATAAATTTCCCATAATACAACTTGACAGCATCTTTCATGAGACCATCCCTGACTGGTAAAGCTCCGTGTCTCTGAGAAATCCATGCTGCGGTTTATAACACAGGCTTTTTGTTAAAAAAGTTGTAGAGTTTCAAATACATCACAGGGTTGTTTTCTCAGACTTTGGAGAATGCCCCACAGAGTCACAGAAGACATATAACTGTTTTCACAACCTGAGTAGTACCCCTCATAACTTTGTGCCCCTTTAACCATAGTTTATAAGACATAGCCAGGATTTTTACCCATTGACATACAACCATATTGCAGGAATAAAGAACTTGGTGCCAAAAATATTGGCACTGAATGTCAGAAAACACAGTCATTAAACATCATCCAGGGTTTTGCTGAATCAATGGTCCTGTCTGGGAGTAGAGTTGCAGCCAAAGGAACAGGGACAGTGGCTGTGTTATTTGGGTGAACCGACCCTTTAAAACACTGAGCGAACAGAGAAAATAGAGAGACAGACAGATAGCGATTTGAAGGAGATCAACTCGATGTGAATGATGATGTGTTCGAGGCCTTGCCCAGCCGTCCTGACACCGCACAACACCAATCAGTCATTGTTGGAATTGCACACACACACTCTTTCTCTCTCTCTCTCTGTCACACACACACACACACCTTCGGTTTAACACACAAACACTAGTAATGGACAGATGATAATCACACACACACACACACACACTGTCACACAGTGCTCATCTCCGGCTAGATAGCGCAAGAGCACTACGGGTCAGCGTGCTATTATTACAGCTTCTCATTCATGCAGTTATAGCCTGAGCTGAAGTGTGTGTGTGTGTATTGGAAAGATGAGCCCATAGACTGCTGCTCACCACTGCTTCTCTGACAGCTTCTCTGACAGTAAAAAGAAAGAAGTAGAGAAGGAGAGAGCGAGAAGGGAACGAGGGCGACACAGATGTAGAGAGTGTGTGTGTGTGAGGGAGAGAGAGACGCCTTGTATCAAGAAAGTGACAGTGAGGGACTGCCGAGAAAACAGAGAACAGAGAGGGAGTGAGTGAATGAGCGAGTGTGTGTGTGTGTGTGTGTGTGTGTGTGTGTGTGCATAAAAATAGACGGAGCGACTGCGAGGATACTGAGAGACTGATGGAAGCTGCAAAGAGAGAGACTGACGGAGAAAGAGAGAGCAGAGGGGGAATTAAGAAAACCACAGAAGAAGAAGCGAGGCGGCTTTGTGGCTGAGTGGGAGCGCAGACTGGGGGGAGAGGATGAAGCAAAGGGGGACCAGTTTAAAGAAGAGGGGACTGGAGAGCGCAACAGGAGAGAGGGGAGAAGAAGGAGGGAAGGCTGACGAAATGGAGAGAGAAATCCGGAAAGAGGATTTAGATAGAGAGGAGGGGAGGGGGGGGTAGATGGAGAGCAAGTGAGTGCGGGAAAGGGAGTGGTAATTGAGAAGAATGAAAGGCTAAGAGCTTTGAAGACTGTATTAGTTGTACTGTGTGAAAGGGCTGTGGATCATTTAGTGACATCGATGTATTGGATTGGGGATAATGGGGATTTATGATGGCACTTAAGGCCATACAGGCTGAATACCGGCCCAAATTGTCATAATGCAGGACGTGGGGCGGATGGCGTAGTTTACATGGGCGTGTGTCCGTATGGAGCAACGTGACGTAAGAGACGAGATGGAGAGAGACATTAGAGACAGAGGCAGTGTTGGAAGAAGTATTCAGATCTTTAGAAAAGCAGCAAAACAATGTAAAAACAAAGTACTGCTTTAAAATGTGTGCGTCAAATTACAGAATCTGCAGTATTTGCTTAAAAGTACTAATTTTGCACAATGTTTCCTCTGAGATTGCTTTATTGTATAAATTATATAAAACCTGCTATTCGCAGCTCAGAGAATGCCAGAAAGTAGCTTTGAGAGGATGTTGGGGTAAAATGTGAGATAGAGAAGATTTGCAAATGAAGTGTTAACAGAAGAAAGTTAAGTGTTGACAGTTTCGCACATAGTGCAAATTTGTCTTGACACTCTTTTAGAATGAAATAAATTCAAAATAGCCACAGTCACAGCACTTAGAAAATTGAACAAATGTAGAGCTGCAACTAATGCTAATTCTAATTTTCTGATAAAACTGTCATATTTTTTGGTTAATGGAAAATCATTTATTCTATAAAACAAATGACCATCACAATTTCCCAAAGTTCTAAATGGCATCTTTGAATTGTTTGTTTTTGTCTCACCATTCGTCCAAAATCCCAGAATATTTGAATTTGCAGTGATAAGAAATTAAGAAAAACAGTAATGTAATACATTTGAGAAGCTGGAGGCAGCAAATCATTGACATTTTGCATGTTAATTAAGAAAATATAATCTGTTGGGGTTTTTTGTTGTGTTAATTAATTTACTAATCATTTCAAGACCAATTATTATGACAGATGCACTAATATATTCAGAATTCAGAATCCAGTTTTGTAGGTGGTTGAAATTTTTAACAACTTTATAAAACTTTGTAAAGCATATCTCACAAGATACACATGTATTTTGCCTTCAGAATCTTAATCTATAAAGTAACTAGGGACTATAACTGTGAAATAGATGTAGTAAAGTAAAAAAGTACATTGTAGTGAAGTTAAGTAGAGGTAGCAGAAAGACGAGATGCTGTATCTCAAAATGTTACTTGAGTACAGCACTCGAGGGAATGTACTTGGTCACCTCCACTTCCGGAGGTACTGTATTTAGAGAGGAGACAGACACAGTAAGACGGAAGCAAAATACATCCAAACAGCTACGATCACCCTGGTAATCCAGCATCAGGGCTACTTAACTCTCTTTCCAAATTAGATGACCTCATATGAACGCTCAAATCAGGCTTGAGTACTTTCACTGGACTTAATCTGATTCAAGCTTAAAAGTGATGAGTTTTGATTATTTTAAAAACTCTCCTCTTATCCAGTAAAGGGCTTCTGCTGAGCATGCACGGTGGTGTTAAGCCATGCATTGCTGTCTATTCATAGTTACACTTTTTCACACCTCGGAGATGCCAAGTAGAACCAGAGTCTTCTACTTTTGGCTGCCGAGCAGCTTCACTGGAGTAGCTGGGGGTTAAGCGCCTTGTTCAGCTGGCAAAGTTTTTGAATAATAAGGAGTTTTACCCACAGATTCACTCGACCTTTGCAAAGTGGTCCATCTGGTCTTCTTTTATATAATTTTTTATCCCCAAACAGGATGAAACTTTGATTATAGATTCATTATCTTAATAAATTTAGGGTTTTGTCCATAACATGTCATTGTACAGTGAAAAATGCTCATCACAATTTACCAGAGCCCAAAATAATGACTTAAAATTACTTGTTTTGTCTGACCAACAGTCCAAAAGCCAAAGATATTCAAGAAAAGCATCACATTGTAAAAGGTCTTCAGTTTCATTACTTTATCTCATAACAATGATAAACAGAGATGAGCTGCAAATACTAACTCTGAGAAGCAGAACCCTGCTATGACTGGCCCTCTTACTCGATAAATGTCTTGAAACTATAAATTGATTAAAAAAAAAAAAAACAGTTGTTGATAACATGACATGGACTTAGCAAAGACTGCAAATAGAAAAGATAAGATAATCCTTTACTGATCCCCAGAGGGGAAATTCAGGTGTTCAAAAGTTTTACTGTAATAAATCCTTTATTAGTATTTACTGCATTAGAATATTCTCTGAATTAAAAAAAGGATCATTAGAATGGATAAATTCATACACACATCAAACTGTTTCAAGAACTTCCTTGGCTCTGGTGACTGTTATGAATTTAAATAGACTAAACTGCTTTTATTTATTTTTTTGTCACGTCTCACAAGATGTCACACAGTTGAATCTGCATTAAAAACACATGAAGCACTGGCAGATTCATTTCTTTGATTATGAAAAAACAACATTTTACATCTCATTATGGGACTAAATGATTGTGGTCACATCCGCTAATTGATTAAGAGACTAATTGTTCAGCTCTAATCCAGAAACTGTGGTCCCAGGCACACATCTCCAGCCTTAAAGGCCCAAACAAGCTGGACGCAGTAATTGCTGCATCCAGTTGTTTGATTCTCCTAATATGATTATTTGATGGTGGATTGTACGCTAGAGGGTTGAAGCATCAGCAGCACCAGCACCTCATCTGCATTACATCACCACCTTGGGGGAAGTTAGTCTCAAGTATGTGCCGGTTGCCCACCTTTTTATTCGAGGAATAGGAGTTTTATTAAAAAAAAAAAAAAAGAAGATCGGGCATCCCATTAAATTTTTAGCAGGTGCCGGAGTATTGTCCAGCTTAAATATTAAAGAAGAAGAATGCCGCACACACTACCACTCATGCTGGAAAAATATAATTGAATATTTATATTCTTTTTTTCAATGATTTATCCGTCATTAAAAACACAACTTTGATGATATGATATGTTTTTGTAATGATTTGGTATTTTTGTGAACAGTTGTAAACTCTTGAACTTTTTCTAACAGTAATAAATCTTGTGATAAGTAGGGCTGCCCCTGAATTTTCCTAGTCGACCAATAGTCATCATTTAGGGCCATTAGTCGACAAGTCACCTGCATGTTTAGGATAATAATTTAATTATCAAATTATATATTTTGGGCGGGGCAACACAATGGTTTGAGTTCAAGGTCTGAGAAAGAATAGTGTCAGTAACATTGTTAACACTGTGCTACATTACAGTGAAACTAATGAACCTTCATTAATATAGGCCTATATTTTATCAACAAGTGCACATCACACACTGAGCGAGCTGTGAATGTAATATGCTAAGTGGCTAAAGGGCATGTAGCTACTTCCATATTTCAGATGATAGGTCATGTTCATAGTTCGACGAATGATAGGCAAATGTTTGCCTGCAGAGTTTACATATCACCTTGGGTTGGTTCTTCACCTTCTCAAAATGATCCCACACTTTGGGTTTCCTGCCCTGACATGCTATTAACTAGCCTGTGTAATAGCTGCAGGTACCAGCCTGTGTAAATTAACGTGACTCCTGTCTGACTGCTGAGCGTGGCCACTTCCTGTGTCTGTCCTTTCAAATTAAATTCCCACGTGGTCCAGTCATATAGGTTTTGATTTATTTTGACAAGGCACAACTCGTAATATAGTTTCAGGTTTGTTTTTTGGATTTTTGTTTCTTTTCTGCAACGAAGCGACCAATGAAATCTTGCAGGCTAGTGACCTTTTTGGTCGACTAACATTTGGTCAATTATTAGAGAGAAACCCTAGTGTTAAGGCAACGATATCATAAACTGACGCTATAAATTGACCATGCAAGATGACTTGGGGATGCAGATTGAAGCATGATGTTTAGATGTACAAATGTGTGGAAGTACGAGTATCAGTGTGTGGCCCTCTCAAAAATCGTCATCAGTAAACACACCATGAGAAACTCTGATATTCACTTTGACTTTAGGGGACAATTTAAATTACATTCTGTCTGTTGTTATTTTTGTCTGATACGTGCCATGCTGTTAACACCTCGGCCAATTAAACACAGCCTTCACGGTTAGGCAACATCTGACACGTCAGAATCTGCATGCATGCGAGTGAAGTTTATTAGACTATTGCTGCCATGCTACTTTGCATGGTTAAAGGCGGAAAGTGTGACAACATGAGTGAAGACAAAAGTGCGAATGCCGGATAGGTAAAAATAGCACGTCAGCCGTCTGGAAATATTTTGGGTACGAGAGTAGGAGAGAAGACATGGCACAAACACAGGTACTGTGCAAGTCTGAGTCAAGAATTGAGTACACTTGAACATCTGTTTGTTTATCGCAAGTGATATCGTCATCGTGATAGTCAAAGACATTATCACATATTTTCCTTGAGTAGCCCTAGCAGGTTTACATAAAACTAAATACACTTACCAGATGTAAGCTGTCTGAGAGAGGCAGGCATATATTATCTGTGCTTCTCTGCAAATATGTCTGGATTTTAATTTATGCTGATGGATGAGAGCTGTGGGTTTTTTTTTCTTTATATATTTAACACTGAACAACCATCATTTCTCACACCTTTATTTTTACCTCTACACCATCAGCTCGACATCATATTTGCTGTTGCATAGTCTGTTCTGCAGTCTGCTTGTATATAGAGATCAGGCCTGTTCACTAGCATCAGTGTACAGCTTTCTATATTTTGCACATAAACTAAACCTGCACTAATTAATTTCATGGGCACTGGGGAGCAGCAGAAACAACTGCAACCAACACTGACTTATATTATCACCTTAATAATCTGAAGTGTCAAACGTGGTGCAGTAGAACATGCTTAATTAGGTATCCACCTAATGAATGTTAGTCCAGTATTCACTGTCTTTCAGCTCTGTTTTGGTCTTCACAGTAAACTTCAAGCTGCCATACATGCCCCACTATGTTCACCAACTAGTCACTAACTGTGTCTGTTAGCTGTTTGTTGTTGGACAGGTAGGGTACAGTAGGTTTATCAGAGCTGAAAACCGCTGCCTGCTGCAGCTGGAAATAACGAGAGCAGTGAGAGTGCAATGAAACAGTAAGGCTGTGGGCCTGAAAACCCAAAATAATGAGCTGAAAGACACTGAAAAGCTCCACAGAGGTGGGGGGAACTCAAGAGTCAGTTGATGATCTCTGTTGCTTCATCACTGCGAATGATCCCTCTCACGTAGTCCTGTCAGCCATTGTCAATATAAAAAACATACTAGCTGCTTGAAATGCAGTTTAAAGGTCAGTTCAACCAGATTACATATTCCCACTTACATAGTTTTCAGTTCATTTGTCTAGGTTTTTTGACATGTCTGCAAGATTTCTGCCTCTACCCAAGCACAGTAGCGGTGAATAGAATTTTGTTTTTGGTGCTCACAGCATTGAAAAATAACAATTTAAAAAATTCAGCAGCAACACCGGGAAGAGGTTTCATTGGAACTTCTTTCTACCAGAGAAATATACCCTAGCATGAAAAACTGTTCACAGCCTGTTCTGTGGATTATGCAGAGTAAGACACTGGGGTGTGTGGAAAATTCACTTTTCAATGCTGTGTGCACCACAATTGAAATTTCATTCAACTCCATTTTATATAGGTGGACACAGGAATATCAAATATCAAAACCTGGACAGAAAGCAAAAATGATCCGCATAGCTAAAACATGTATTTTTGGAATTTGGGTGAACCATTCCTTTAAGGGGGAGAGCCTTAGCTTGTGCCAAATTCAGTGTGTAACACAACCTGTTACTGCTTCCCAGTCCGATATGCTTGTTGCTCCGCTTGCAGCAGCTGACATGCAAATCTACCCTGATTATCTAATAATGAACTGAGGAAATGTGAATTATGAGGAAATGTGCATCACTGCTGTCTTGGGAAAAACCACTTAAACCGACTGCATCTTATTTTTTCCTTAATGAATGCGTTGAGTCAGTTCCGTGACCCCTTGGGCCTGAAAAACTTATTAAAACTCAATTGTATGATTCCGAAAAATACTGTACACAGGAGTCAGTGAGTAAACAAACATTTTCATTTTTTCATTCCCAGGTCTGGTTTTGGAGATCCGTGGTCTTTAATAAAGGCTATATACTGTCTGAGTTGTGTGTGCAGAGAGAGAGAGAGGGAGAGAGAGAGAGAGAGTGAGATAGAAGACAGTGAGAGGGAGGCAGACAGTGACGGAAGGACTCCTCTGAGTGGCGTAGGATTATTGAAATGCACCTGGAAAGTAAACTAATTTTCTCCGCGGGTCAGAGGACTGGTTATGGTAATAAAAAGAGAGATGTCATTAGATTCAGTGGTATTTGAAGAGTTCTCTGGAGAGGGAGGGGGAGGGGGGTGGGGGAGGGGTCTGTGATATCTGCGTGTTCGAGAGAGAGAGAAGAGTGAGACAGAGGAAAAAGTGTGTGTTTTCCAATCTTTCTCCCTTGCCACTATCTCTGCCTCCTCTGTGTATATGTTATTCATAAGCTTGACCTACATGTGCCCATGCTTGTGTGTGCCCATGCTTGTGTGTGTGTGTGTGTGTGCATCATTCCATGCAAGAGAAAGTGATAAGGTTCTGGTCCACTTTCCAAGATTCACCAACCACTTTCACGGTCTGACCACCCAGTTTTGTATTTTTTCTTACAATAGAGCGCGATCTCCGGATGACAGTCTCCACTGTGTTTATGCTTTCATACGTCTTTTAACTCTGCTGCTGCTGCTGCTGCAGAGACCCACTTGCACCTGCCCAGTTCTTCTCCCTTTTCCTTTTTATCCCGCACAGACTGCTGTTGCTGTTGCCAGGAATGTAAAATCAAGGATAGAAAGGGAAACAACATCAGGTGGAAACGTCTCTACGTGAAAATCTGTGCATATAATTTCTTAAAACTTACATTATAAAAACAGGCACGCTTTATCACTCTAAAAAACAAAGTATGGCTGCAACAGATTGCAGTTAAGATGCTGTAGATTCTCTTTATTTGCCAAAATAAAAGTCTGTTCCTGGGTATAGTTGCCTCTTTAGTGATGGAAATGCAAGCTGTCTCCTAAGCAACAGCGAGCAAGTGAGTCCAAAGAAAGCTGGACTTAGCAACATTAGATCTTTGGCCTCTCGCGTCCCTTTGGTGTCCTTCAGCATTAAACATCACAGACTGACCTGGTTAGTAAACATGAGCGCGCTGTGTGTGGTTTACTGATGTTGCATTACAGGAGTCCTGGGTACTGAGGGGAAGTGAAATTCTTCAGTTAACTCTCTGTGCCATTCGGAGCTGCCAACATGCAACATTGACTTTTGCAGCTTTGAGGAAGCCATGAAGTAGCTGTGAGATTTACATTTTCGTGACATGATTTCCTCATGTACAAGGATGCTGTGGCTGAATGTAAGGCTGAAGGGATTTGAAAATTTATGTTCCCAGACAAAGCTCCTCTCACAGTCTGGAGTTGTTATATATACCCTTTTAGGAGTGCATAAATTTAAATCAATTTGACCACAATCACAGCACTTTGGAAAATGGAAAAAATTTAGAGCTGCAGTTAACGGTTATTTTCATCATTGATTCATCGCAAGATTAGCTTTTTGATTAATGGATTAATAGCGTAGGCTATGAGATATCAGAAAAAGAGAAAAATTGGCCACCGTAATTTTCCAGAGCCTAAGATGATGTCTTCAAATTACTTTTTTTTTTCTGACCAGCAGTTCAAAAAGCCACTGATATTCACATATGATATAAAACAATGAAATGCAGCAGATGCTCACATGTCAGAGGCTGGAATCAACGTAATGCTTGGCAGACTGGCTTGATTAATGACTAAGTTTCAACTCTATACCCCACCCACCCCACGCTTCCTAGCATTTCAAAGGGGTATTATTGTTTGCGCTGCTGTCGCAAAGAAAATTGGATCGCTTTCTTTTTTCCTCACTGCCTGGCTACTGCCACAGTTACTGCAGGTCATTCCACTGTCCACCTTTTACGCTACAGGGAATAGGAACTGCAGAGAACTTACACTGATACTAGTAATTGGGGATAGCTACCGAAGCTCTTCCTGTTTTTGTTGTGCAGGTGGTTGACTGGGAGATCGTACCCAGTGGAAGAAAGAATAGCATATTGAAAGTGAGGCTTATACAGAACCAATCTAAACGCTGATGGTGTCATCATTATTCTATAGCCATTACAATGTGCAATCAGCATAAACTTCATAAAAAGTCAAAGCAAAAGAAACTTGTTTATTTCCACTCTAAAAGATTAATCATTAAAAGAAATTAAATTAATTCAAAGAAAAAAAAAGATTAATTTTCTGTTGATCCACTAATTGACAAATTGTTTCAACACTAAACAAATTTTTGGCAAACTGAGAGGAATCCAGTCACTGTTATCTGCTGTTAGTCCAAGTTACCTTGAAGGCAAAGATAGACCTGCAGGTTTTATATGATGGCAAGTTTTCGGGTTGTCCCTCAAATCTGTGAATGAATTTGAGTGGATAAAAAAATTGTATACATCATCGAATGAGTCAGCAGGAAAAACTGATTCTTTCAGTTAGAGAAAAGGTGCTCTAGAAATGTGTGGAAATGCATTGTTAGACATACAGTATATGTGGCACATAATGATAGATAGCAGAACAAAACACCCAGGGGCACAAGGTAACTGCACAGCAAAGGCATTTTTCATTTAATGGGAACAAATGGGGGTCATTGCAGTTCTGTACAGTTCTATAACATGAAACCACCACATCCTAATTACAGCAAAAAACCTTTTCCTGTGCCTTAGTGTACGTGAGGAGTGTGTATTTTTGTATCTGTGTTGTACTAGCATTGTACTAGTCCCTGGTTAAGATGCAGACACCCTCCTCTTGACTGTCCCCTCCTCCTCTCGTCCCTCTTCACCTCAGGACGTCCAGACGTGGTGGAGTCCGTTCCAGACGATCCCACATACAACGTGAGCAGCGAGCTCACCCTGGAGGTGGGGCGCGATGACGACAACGCCCTCATCACCTGCGCTGTCGACCATCCCTCTCTCGCCCCGGGGGACAAGAGGAGCGAGTACGCTCTGCGGGTGTTGTGTGAGTCAACTGGGAAATGGGGTGGAGTGGGGAGGAGAGGAGATACAGAGGATGCTGGGGGGAATAGGGAAAGTAGAGGACACACTGATATGAGAGGGAAATGCAAAGTAAAACCTCAAACTGCTGTCTTTTTTTTATTTCTGCCTTGCTCTTCTCTTTTATTAGGCAGCAGAGGCACCTTTTCCCTCTTTGCAGTTTGATCTCTGGTCCAATAATTTCTCATTAGCTACCTGTAGTAATGGCCACACAGGAATGTAACATTCCTCTGCTGGTGCACTTGCCCAGAGTTGAGTCGCTGTGGATAAGAAGAGCAGGTCATCATCTGAAATGGAACTATAAATGGAGCCACGTCGGAGTCTGTGTCGGTGCTGCCACCCTGTGGGCGAGACAGGCGGCACTGCATCGCCGAGGGAGAGTGATGTAGTTGTGTAAGGGGTTATGTCATTGTGGGAGGCAGAGAGATGGTGACGCCTACAGGATGCAGATGGGAGTAGATTTGAGACGGGAATGAATGAGACTGTCGGTGCTGTGTGCATGTCTGTACGATTATGAGTCCTGTGTTATGTAACTACACTCTGTGTCTGTGTGTTTGTGTGTCTGTGTTTGTCTTCCACTTACAGATTCCCCTAAAGTAGAGATCGTGCCTGAGAGCGATCTGCCTAGAGAAGGGGAGAAGTTTTATCTTCAGTGTAAGGGCAACGGCAACCCTGAGTAAGACACACACGCATATTTCATTCACACTATGTCTGCCTGTATGCATATATACACACTGCTACACACACACACACACACACACTCTCACTGATTTAATCTGATCTAGATACCATTCACAGCCTTTAACACAAACACAGTCACCCATCAGCTCACAGTTATTGGTAAGTTTATTGACTTCAGTGTAACAGGCCAATAATATCAAATACAACTTTAAAGGAGCTCTATACAACAGTCAGAGCATAGTCTATCTATGATTCGGTGATTGGGGTGGGATTGCCTGCACACAGCTCTCAACATGGAGGTGGCTGAGCCAGCGGCTAGCAGCTATCGGTGCTAACAGTACAAACAGTGCTAACAGCAATGATGCTGACAGAGCTAAATTTAACTGAATGCTACCATTCAAAAAATGGGAATGAAGCAGGAAAAAATATCAAATGAGGTACTCTATTAATATTGCTTTCACTTTAAGGGTACTGGTATTGTGTTGTTTTAGGCCCAGCCTTAATCTTTACCTCGCAAATAGCTGTTTGCTGCTATATTATTGTTGTTCCTGCTATATGATGTTCTGAATGTCATATAGAGCTAATTTCAGTCCTAAAATAAAAACAGAACTTCCAGTCATTTAAAATTACCACAACATAGTCATGTTCCAATATTTCCAGGCAGTTTGCAACATAACTAAGGGTTTCCACTCTTTGCCAATAAGTTGTGGATTAAGATAACTTGAGTTATGCTCACATTTTACAAGAGTAGGAGGACTTCAGTACATGTGGTACATTCTGTATGCCAGAGCCACACCAGCACAAGAGTGGTTCATGTGGCATATCTTTATGATTAACCTTGCAAATGTAATTCTCAAATGTGCTTCAGTAAAGGACCAACATGTCCTCATACTTCAAATACAAAAGGTTACTGTCTGTGCCTTGTATAACTACTTATACAACTAGTTTTTCCTGACTACTTCCATGGTCAAGGTCTTGTCAAGTGGGCAAGATAGTGGTCGTGGTTAGAGGGAAACTAGCATTGACTGCAAGCAGTGGACGCCACTGTGTCTGATGTCAAGGTCAGACACTTTTTGACGTGTTACAATATCACACCTCTTCTTTGCTTATTCTCAGGACCACACGTGGTTAGTATCTTTGAGTATTTGAACATATGACTGATGCTGACATTTTTCTGGTGAGAACAGTTTCAGATGGACAGTTAATTCAAGGTTTATGTACTGGCTGTCTTTTATAGTGCTGCTAGCCTTTTTATTGTCTCCTCTTGGTCAGTACTTGTCATCTCTCACCTCCATGACTTGAACCAGGTGTGAGTTCTTAGTATTATTCTAATGTCTACTATATTTGAGTGCATAACCCAAAAGATTATCAGCTACATCAAGCCAATGCTTCCTTCAACACAAGATTTCAACCTGTTTATCTCCTGTTAAAGCATGCACTGATGGAGGCCGTTACCCTAATTACAGATCAGATTGGGTGCTATTGTCTTTGTCCCAGTCAAAGCTTTCACCCGTGTCACGTAGAGAGCCTCAACAGATTTAAGAGGCACTTCTGAACAACATATGAAAAAGCAGTTGTACATGTAAAAACACCTACATCCATTCACTGAACAGATGTCAAATTACACTACAGGTCTGTAAAGATAAAACACCAAAAAAAATCAATAAAAATGCACACACACACATCTATAGGATATATACGCGAGTAGCAGCACTGACAGCTGCACACACTTATAAGCAATCACGTACTAGAATGTTTAATTTCTGACATCTTCTCATGCAAGTAGTCAGTTGTTCCAACACGTACATAAACACACATGGGTGCAGTTAGCGAAAAACATCCGCTTGTACAAGCTCTCGTGTGTTCACTGATACAGTGTGTACACAATATTTCTGATACTCACAGAAACATACACGGAAACAAACTGCAACCCCCGTCTTAAATCCTGCCCACACAAATACACTCTTTCCCCTGGCCTTTCTGCATTATAGATGAACCTTCAGCCAACCAGCCCTATCGATCCATTCTCCTCCCCTCCTCCTCCCCCTGTCCTCCCCTCCCTGCCTCCCTCCATCATCGGGTATCTCTCCGCCGCCGTGTCACTCACGGCTCGTTCACTCCTCTCTGTCTTGTCACGATGCCTCTTTACCCTCCTCCTCGCCCCGTCCTTTCCTATAACTCTCCTCTATCTCTCCTCACACCTTTTCCCTCTAAACTCCCCATCCCTCCTCCTCTTCCTCTCGCTCTGCTCCCCTGTCACCCCCCCCCCCCCCCCCCCCTTATTTCTCCCCCCTGTCAGCTCATCACAGGAGTGGCTAGGAATAAGACTAGCCGGTTAGTTTGATTGGCAGGTGGAACAGATAGGGGGCGGGGCAGGAGGAGGTGACTGTCATCGCATGAGCATGCTTTAAAAGGCAGCAAGGGAGTCGATAAATTATAGACAGGAGAAAAGCAAGGCGAGAACAGTGTGCTGCGGTCAGTTCCCACGGGGACCACCTATGCTGGAAATCTGATTATTTGTGATACAATTAGACACTCTGGATGAAAGCATCCATTAAATTATGTATGTTCTATAAAAGACATAGTCATGCTCTGTGGTAATAAATGGTTCTCTGTAGTTCAAAATGGCCCTGACAGTGCAAGGGTTCAAAGTTCAGCTCCCACTGGGATCACCCATTCTAAAAATGTACTTAACTCATGGCACACAGAGAGGCTGGAGATAAAAGTGTACGCTGAGTGGCAGAGGCTGTATGTAAAAAAAACAAGGGTATAGAGAAGAGAGAAGCTGTGAGATCGCTGCAAAAAAATGACAAGGGAAGGAGAGGTAGAGAGGGAAAGAAAACAAACCGACAGGAGAGGGAGAGGTAGAGGGAAGCGGAGAAAAGCGTGGGCGGAGAGGAGACAGAAAGATTTGGTGACAAGCAGCGAATGACTAAGACAGAGAGAGGGAGAGCAAACAAGAGAAAGCCAGTGTGTGTGTGTGTGTGTGTGTGTGTACGAGAAAGGGGGGAAGCGTGCTCGGTTATGTGCACCGCCGCTTGTGGATGAGCCAGTGTCCAATCAAATCAGATACAGGTTGCCCCCGCAGCTGTCAGTCAAAACCCAATCACCGCGGCGACACCTTTCCTCCGACACACCCAGCCACTCAGATCCCTCTCCTCCCCTCGAGCTGCCCTCCCCAATCAAACTCAATGAACGTCACACTCTATTCCACGATACACACTTTTCTCTCCTTGGTCACATCCTGTCAGGTTCAAAAGAATAACTTACCGTATCAAATTCTATACTGTGTTTCCTTGACGCCCGACAGCAAGAGCTTTCTAACACAAGAGAAAAAGAATTCGTGCTCTACATTCTTTTATATTTCCCATCTATTCAATCAGCACGGCCCAGGAGTGCTTGCATCACATTTCTGAGCTTGCAGTAATTTAACCAAGACTGTTCACTTCACACATTTACAGCTAAAAGCCTTGCATAACTTTGACCTAGTGTGTGCCAGCGTCCTTATGTGTGCAAGGTCATAACCACAGTTAGAAAACAGCAGGTGACAGCAGGTAACAGGATTACAGTAATCTGGAACATCTAAAAGGATAAGGCTGGCCATATTCTATATTTCTCTTATTGTTAACGATTCCCTTGAAAAGTCCAATGCCAAAGATGAATTGATTTCTAACAAGTATTGTGTGTGTGGCCAAAGTCTGGCATAGTTTATATTGCTCTGGTGCTGTCCAAGAACTACTGAGAGCTCATCAGTGAGCTACATCATTGCACTCGGTGACCCGTTCCTGTTTACGATGGTTTATTTTGAGTCAGATCAACATACGCTGTCCTGCTGCCATAAATACTCACTAGTTCACAGAATGTGTATTAATCCACAGCTCAAAATACTACCCAACAAGTGCACTTTTTACGTCTGTTTGAGTTGCATTTGCTAGTTCCTTGCTAATGTACTTTTTGTAAATTAAACTGTATGTCTGGGACCCATCTTTAAATAAACAATAAATAATGTATTTGGCCACTTTAATAATAATACTAATACTAATAATGATAAATCTCCTCTGTATAGCACTTTAAAAAAAAAAAAAAAACAGTTACAAAGTGTTTTACAGAACAAGATAAAATAGTATACACTGTCAAGATAAAAGTAATAAAAACAAAAGAAAATATACAATAAACTGTAAGTTTTGAGGAGTAAGTAGCCGTCCTACCTTAAGTTCCTCAGGTGGGGAGTTCTGACCCTTCAGGTTATGGCAAATTAGTTAGCAAATGCTGGCTTATTTACACATCTAGGAGACATGGAGCGACATTAGCATTCATTTGGAGTCCTGTCTTTGTAAGACCAATATAAACTCTCCTTTTAGCTTCCTTTTGTTCTCCACTAACTAATGACCATATCTGACTCTTTAGCAGCGAAATCCTCCTCTTTCCTCACCAGCTAGCCACTGATTGGTGCTGGGCAGGGAGTGACAGTGGTTTGATCAGAGTGTTTTTTGGCGGATGTGTCTTGAAACCTATGCTAATGAGTATATATAAACCGTTGGGCTGAAGACTGTAAAAAGAAATGAAAAACCAAAACAAGCTGAAAAAAGCTTCAAACTCTAAGCAACTGAGGGGAACTCCAGAGTCAAGTGATGAGTCATTTCATCCACTGTTTTTATAAAGTAAGTGATAAGAGCAGCTTTAAATATGTCCATCTCCTGAAGGACGTCAGACAGTAATGTAAGATGAACTAATGCATGCTGGTCCTCTCGTGGATTTGTTGAACATAACAACAATCTAAAATAACACCAGACTTATCCTTAAATAATCTGTAACTGTAAAAGTACTGATCAGTGAACAGATACTTTTAAATAAGTGTTGGATTACAAAGATTGTAGACATTAACATAATTTAGCAAATCTTTCATTAATAATTTAGCAAAAACACCCAATAGCGCATTCTTTACCGTGATAATGATCACAGCTGGGAGAGGGAGGAATATGCGGCTCCAAAGTACCCGTAATTACAATAAAGAATGTCTTCAAGCGTATCATGACTTTTGTGCAGTGTTTATTAATGCATGTGTGCTAATTGAAAAGTTTCCACCTAAGCAGAGCTCATAGCCAGGAATAAAACACAGATTTTAGACATGCATGGTAGGGGATTATCAACGTGGTCTGACCAATCAGCCTCCTGCACTTAAACTACCTGCTGTATAACAGAGATTGACTTTCAGGCATTATGTTTAATAACACTACACCAGTTATAGCCTGTAAATGGGAAGTTAATTGTTCAGTTAATTGC
Organism: Cephalopholis sonnerati; assembly: GCA_019142605.1. NCBI lineage: Eukaryota > Metazoa > Chordata > Actinopteri > Perciformes > Serranidae > Cephalopholis > Cephalopholis sonnerati. The sequence goes on along the minus strand of JAGQAX010000010.1, from coordinate 28,727,169 downwards.
ATATTATCTAGCATTTGGAGGCGGTGTAATACAACAGCTGATTCTGTTTTATTGCAGGTAGCCAGACGATGTAGCCAAACATGGTCAGGACACGCTTGTTTTAAATACTTCATGGTTGAATGTTCATTTGCCTCAGGACAGCTGACTGAACACTGAGCTCTTTTTTAGCATTGTTAGGATTTATATTCCTAAAATGACACATATTCGAGACTTTGAGCTTCCTAGGAACGTCCTCAGTCTCCCAAGTGTTTGCTCAGCAGCAGGTGTCGAGGGAGCCGGCGATGTTTCTCATTAGCTTTCACTGAGTTTGAGATTTTTGCCCGGCAGCAACAACAGATAGAATTATTATAGGTTTTGCCTTTTTGAAGCACCCAACTAGGTCTTAAAATATTGGTGTGAAGGAGCTAGGACTAAGAGATGTATTGCCCCTGCCTTTAACAGTTACTGTACAACTGCAAATAGCCACCTGGCCTCCATCGCGAACTTACGGATTGCACCTTTAGGTGTCACTGAGGGGTTTTTTTCACATTTCCAAGAGCGATTAATCAGTCCAACCCATTCAGGTCTGTCCCCATTTCAGTCTCCCCCGTCATTGTAATTACTGTACAGCGCTTAAGGACTCGTACATTTACATAATTGATTCTTTTATCAAGACACGTCTCACTATCTCTCTCATACACAATCTGTTATGCAGAATGGATTTTTTAACGCAGGCTGATTTGAAATGCTGATCTTTGTTCTGTTGTCTTCTACTCCCTCCATCTTTTTTAATCTCTTCTCTTTTTCAAGTCGCGGCACTCCTCCCAACCCCGTCCTTCTTTCCCATCATTTTCTTCATCATTCCATTTTTTAGCGCTTCTGCCGTCTGCTGCAACAACTCTCAATTTTCTACTGTAACATCCATCTCTTTCTCTTATTCGCTCTCACTTGCTCTCCTCCCCAGCTTTTATCTTTTCTTTTTTTCCCCATCTTCGTTCCTTCCAGCCTCCCCTCTCCTCTGACCATTTCTTCTCTTTCCATCTCTACTTCACCCTTGATCATTTCATCTTTTTTTTCTTTGTCCTGCAGCACTTGTCACAGCTCCCTTCTCCTCTCATCACTTCACCCCTCTTTTGATTTTTACTTTCAGTCACTCCTTTTTTTTTTTTTTTTTTGAAAAATGTGCTGAGCATCTACAGTTCAACTTAGGACTCTCATTCTTTGTGTGTCTCCTCTCTCCTGTCTCACCAGGCCCACCTCCTACACGTGGGAGAAGAAGGATGGAGAGCTCCCCCCTCTGGCCAAAGCCGACGGTGCTTTCTTGCGTTTCGAGATGCTCAACAAATCAGATAATGGCGTCTACCTCTGCCATGCCGACAACGGCATAGGAAACAGCGAGAGGGATTACAAACTCCTGGTGCAAGGTAATGACGAAAGGAGAAAAGAGGGAAGGAAACACAAACAGAAATGAGTTGCGTGGTAGGAAAGAGGGGGACTGCTGTAGAAAGAGTTGGGAATGTCTTCTTCTTTTACTTTTCTTCATCACGTTTCTTTATTTCTGTCGTTTGTTGTGGCTTTTGCTTGTACTTCTTCCATCTTTTTTCTCTTCTGATTTTCTTTCGTTTCTTTCCTCCTATTTTTGTTTGTGTTTTTTTTTTCTCATCCAACCGCGCCACCATACCAACGCTTGCCATCCAACCGCTTTCGCTCGTTCTTGCGCTTCTTTCCCTTTCACATTTATGTGTCCCGTACATTCGATCCATGGCCATTATTGCGCTTTGCTTGCTCGCTCCCACTCCTCCTCCCCTCAAGATCCCACGGACCCAGACTCCACAGACACTACCTTATCCTTCCCCAGCTCTCCAACCTCCCCATCCTCCTCCTCCTCCTCCTCCCTTCCATCCTCCACTCCTTCTGACATCTTCTCTGGCACCAGCTCTGATCCCACTTCCTCCCCGTCTCCTTCTGACCTCACCTCCCCTGACTCCTCCCCTAGTCCCACCCCCTCCGCGGCCGACGAGTCAGCCAAAATCTCCACCACCACCCTCTCCAACGTCCTCTTCCCCGACCTGCCACTCTCTCCCTCCTCCTCCCTGACCCCTCCCTCCACCTCCTCTGCAAGCATCGCTCCGTCCACCGCCGATCCCTCCCACTCCTCCCCCGCCTCCTCCCTTACTCCCTCAGTTTCCGTCCGGCTGAATGGAGTTTACACTTTCACAGGTAAAACCATCTGAGTTACACACTTGCACACACACTTGCAAACAAGAGAGATGCGAGAAGCTTAGTAATGGAGTGGAAAAACAAACACCATTCAAGTTACTACTTTGCTATTTTCTTTCCTCAATACACAAACTGTAGCTGCATTGTGGAGCAGTCAAGGATACTGGGAGTTTGTTTTACATTCACACACATGCAAACACAAACAGATACTCAAAGCTGACAGCAAGAGAAGAATTGAAGAAACACAATGAAGGAAAAAAAATGGCATTCGTGTGGCCTTTTCACAGCTGTTTCATGTTTTTTTTTTCTTGTTTTCCTCTTTCCTCCTGATGATAACCCCTAACTCCACCCTGAATCCACAACACACACTCCTCCACTCATCCATTCATCCATCCATTCATCCATCATCCATCCATCCATTCATCCATCCACCCATCCATTCATCTATCCATGCATACATTCATCCATCCACCCATCCATCCAGACATCCAGCCATCCATCTACCCACTCACCACAGAAGATCCTGCAGGCAACATTACAGGTATAACTTTTCCACCAGTCATCTGTCGTTCTGACTTTCTGTCGTTCTAACTTTTCATCCACCTGCTTGTCTGTCTGTCCATCTGTAGGTCTGACTGTCTGTAACTCTGTCTGTTTTCGTCTGTCTGTCACTCTGGGAAAAAAAAAAAAAAAAAAACCTAGGGGACACTTTGAACTTCAGAGCGGAGGGATGAATATTTCATACTCCTGCCCACGTAATGCTTTGTTGTTGCCAATACATGCACAGACACAGGCTCAAAACACAATCTCACACACATTCACACCAGCACTGCACACACCAGGCGCTCACATCTATCTCACAAAACACACACACACACAAGCATGACCCCTTAAGTGGTACAAGTCATTTACACAGTGTTCCACTTCCTCTGTGTGTTTCTCTATGTGTGTGAGTGTGTGTGTTTTTCTGTGTGTGTGTTGGGAGGGGGGGGTCAGGCTTCGAGGTGTTCTTGGGTCTTGTCTGCTTTCCTTTGATGCTGACAGCAGGATTTATGGGCTCATTCTCAGTCTCGCCTCGTCAGCATGCCCCTCTCACCTCCACGCCGGCCAGCCAGAGTGTGTGTCCGACTTTCTGTGTGTGTGTGTGTGTGTGTCATTCTGAGTGGAGCTCAGAGTCCCCCCCCTTCTCACCCCTCCTCTCCCCCCGTCTTCTCCCTGTTCTCTGTCTGCGGCCGGCCTCTGGTTGGCTGTTGTCATGCCCCTTCACTTCTCTAACCGGCTGGTATGTGACGTTTTTCTCCAAAACTGGCCGTTCACCCCATCATTTGGTGTCCCAGCTGGTTGTAATGTGTTTCTTCCTTCTTCAGTTTCAGTTTTGTCTAGTTTTCTGGTTGTCAGTGGCTGTTGCTGTGTCTCTATCTCTCGTTCCTATTCTCCGACTGGGCGTATAAGCTAGCTGTTTCTTCCTCTGACTGGTTGAATACCTGCCCTCCACTTTGGTTTGACCCCTGAAACATTCACCAAGTGCAAGTCAGTCTCTCTTTCCAGCTCCTTTCTCCTTTCATTCCTTTTTGGTCTTTTTATGCTTTTTGGTATGAGAAGTGCTGCTTTCGAGTTGTGCCTATCTGAGTGACTTTCAAAGTGACACCCAGCTTCTGATCCGGTCTGAAAAGTCAGGCGAAATAAATGATGTATCAAATTATTTCTGCGTAGATTGCTTTCTTCTCTGAGGGGCAAGTAGCTAAAGTGGCTGAAGCGAGGCAAACTGGGGGGGAAAAAATATCAAATCTCTGCTGTTGGGTGAAAAACTTGCATTTTGACAAAATGCCAGCTTTTCAGAGACAAGAAGAAGAGATCTTGTTTTCAGCTTGACCGCTGTGAATTGTAAACTTTGTCCACAGGCTTTCACAAGTAAAAATTGTGTATATTTTTTAGAATACAAGTATGTTTCTACCAGTGTTTTGACGTTGCATGTCTAGGTACATCTTCTTCTAAGTAAATAATAAGTAAAATAGTTTCTAAAAGAAATAAAATCAATGTATGTTTTTGCTCTAATCATACTTTTAATGCATATTACAATAGTGATAGTACACATTTTAGTGTTCTGTTTTAAAACACATCCTATGTACAGCCTTTGTAATACCAAGCACAACCTCAGTAGATTCAATGTAGCAGAAACTAAGTGTTGTTATCTTCAGTGCGCCAAACTAAACTAAGAATTCAAGTTTACTTTTTCCTCATTTTGCAAATAAAGTAAGGCCTTGTCCACACAAACACAAGTATATTTAAGATTATAGCTTTTCTATGTGTTTTGTCCTTTCGTCCACACCCAAACTGCAGTTTAGGTCACTCAAAAACGAACGTTTTGTAAAACTCAGTCCAGGGTGAAGATTTTCAGAAACTCTGTTTTCAGTGATGACATTTTGACAGAAAAAACTGAGTTTAAATGAGGCGATATTTTGTGCAATGGCTGGGCGTGACCAAAATAATACTGTCTTTAACAATACTAACAGAACTTTTTACATATTTACACATAAGTGTAAAGTTCCTCTCCCTCTATATTGAAGAACAGAGGTGCCAGAATGTGCTACAGAGTCACAGCTCCATTGATGTATCTAAAGAACTGGATTCATCCCTATGAAAGTTTCTCAGTGGTGCATGAAGCAAAAACAGTTCAACTTCCGGGGTATAATAAAACCCAGATCTGCTTCATGGGGCCCATAAAGGTAGCGCACTAAAGATTTATGCTGGCCAAACAGCTAACTTCTGGTTTAGCCCTCCACAACTTGAATCCACTGGTTAACAGATGTCTCTTTCACAATATAAGTCTACTGGAAAAAGTCTTTTTGGACCCAATAACATCACATCGTAGATCTGGAAGTTGTAATTCCATAATTTGGCTACTATTTCAAATTGGCTTCAAAGCTTGGCCCACTTTGTGTTGGCTTGCACTGCTCCAGGTAGCCCTCCACTAATAACTTGGCTTCTGAATACCCAACTTCTTCGTTTTCTTCTTCTTCTTCTTTGTCAAAGTGTGGCTTCAGGGTTACAGTTATATCACCAGCTATTCATGTGGCAGGCTCTTGACAGAAATTCAATTGTGTTTCTGTTTGGAGGGAGATTTTCTTTTTTTGTATGCTTGTGTGGATGGGAATTTTATTCAGAACGAAGGAGGAAAATCTCCTTTTTCAGCAACACCGATGTTCTTGTAGACTAGTCCTTGGTGCATTTTAAACACTAAAATACATAATACAAGCATGAATGTATCAAAAAATACCTCTCTGTCGATGACTTGAGAGTTCAAGTGATCAACAGTGTGTTTTTTTTGTGATTATGCAAACACTGAAAGTAAATTAATAAAGCTAATTATACTTTTTGTACAGGTATGTAGCTGCTATTTTGGTAGAGACAGACTTAAATCACAACCTCTATAAGTATGCTATTTTTAAAAAGTATATTAAATATACTTTCAGAAAACATACTTGAGTGTACTCTCTTTATGATTCGGCCATGGATGGATTAAACTAGCAGATAACTTTATATGTATGTTTGATCAAATTATCCACAAAAAAAACAGGTTCTGGGGCCTTTGGGGGCCTGGTGTGCTCAAACAATTACCCATATTCCCTGGTTGGTAATATGGCCTTGGATTCCTTAAACTTGAGCGTTTTAAGCCATGAAGAGAATAATATCCTTCAGTTAAAGTGAAAAGATAGAAATCACCAATGCTGAAAGGGCGAGGATTTCACCCGACATCAACAGCAAGTGTTCCCACAAGGTTCTTTAAAGTGATTGGGACTTGGTCTGTAAACTGCACAATCCTGTTGCATGTTAGTCACGACCAATTTTTAATAGAGGGTGACGCGGTGGCCCCTTTTCTTTCGCCTGGCTTTTTTCATATCCTTGTCTTTGTCTTCTGAAGGTTTGCTGCTGTGCCTGGGTATTATATATTGACAAGTCTTCTCCGCTCCCCTGTTCTTTTCTTTTCTTTCTGCCTTCTCTCTGTCACTCTCCCCATTATTCTCTCTCTCTTTCTCTATTTCTGCTGCCTTTCATCATCTGTCTCCTGTTTCCACCAATATTCATACACCACCCCCTCCTCCCTCTCCGCTCTCAATCTCTCTCTTTCCCTCTCTCCCCTTATTTCTCACTGTCTCTGCCTCATTTTCTTTCACTCTTTGTCTCTGTCTTTCTCATCTTTTCTCCCCTTCCCTCTCTCATTACGTCTCCCATCTTATCTTTACGACATGACTTCCTTTTCTCCTTTCTCCTCTCCTCTCCTCTTGTCTCCTCTCCTCTCCTCTCTTCTCCTCTCCCCTCCCCTCCTCCACCCTCTTCCTAAGACCCCACAGCCATGTCGACCTCTTCAGGGGTGGACCACGCCGTGATCGGAGGGGTGGTGGCTGTTATCGTCTTCATCCTGCTCTGCCTCCTCATCGTCCTCGGCAGATACCTCATCAGACACAAAGGTCACCCGCTAATGCACACACATGCACACACACACACGGACACACTCATGCATGCATGCATGAGCGTACATCGAGATACACTTGCATAAATATGGATACATGCGTACCAAGACCGGATCTCACACGCACAAACATGCATATGCATACAAATGCAGGGACACACAGAAATGCAAATGCACTCATACCTAAATATGGATTCTAAGCATAATCCTCACTTACTTTACTCTCAAAGCAGAAAATGAATGAATGACAATAAGTGAATGTTTATTCATTGCCTTTTAATACATTTTGGTTCACACAACTTCCTGTGAGATTAGATTTTCTGGTATCAGCGATATTTCAGCAGCATATTTTATATAGTCAAAGCACAAACATAATTGCTTCCTGGCCATGATGTTAGTTAGGTATCTGTTGCTCATGTGCTCTGTGGGTGGGAGACAACCAAACGGTGTTTCTTTTTCTTTCTTTACACTCGTTCAGGTCTCAAAAACACATTTTTAGCACATAAACAAACAAGAACAAAGCAAATTCAAATGTCTCAGCTCCAGCAGGGAACAAATTTAAATGGTACTAAACATGTTTCGGCACCCAGGTGGCGCAGTTGATAAACACTTGCCCGCCTCTACCACCACAGTGCGCCACATTCAATTCTCGGCTCTGGTGCCTCCAGCTGGTCCAGAATATTGAACACAATTGCTTGGTGGCCAGTGTTCACAGATGCCAGGTCTGTGAGGGATCATGTCCGTGTCGTTGCACTAGTGACTCCCTCTGGCTGGTTAAGGCACCTGTGTGTAGAAGGGTGGAATCTGGGGGGTGATAGTTCCTCACTGTCTGGTGATTGCATGTGTACGGGTTTGCGGGCCAGCGGAGGAGTGAGCAATTACACGGACTGTAGTACATGAAAATTGGTCATTCCCTGTCATTTTACTGCCATAATGTGAGAGTAAATGAAGATACTTCTCACTAATGAAGCATAAAAGCAACTGATGAAACAGCTGACAACATGTGCACTTCAGGATAACGGACAGATAGCTGTACGTCCTAAGGATTAACATCATATTACACTCTATTTAGACTAGGAACAATTAACATTTAAATCACTTTAAAAGTAGGTTGACAAAATAATCTTCAAGTTCCACTTATTAGCTTTTTCCAGAGCTTTCAATGACATCTCATGGTCATAACTCCAAGTCTCTGGTGTCAGATATTAATGTCCTCCTTGATCTTTCTTTGGCCGTCCACTAACTTTTGGTCAATGCTGTGACCAGTTTTTGTGTTCAATGGGGCCCATTTTTCAACTCATCTACTTCCCACATGGGCCCCACATACAAATGCTGATATCAACTCAGACTTACTTAAGTCTGTAGGGTGATAAAAACATTCATCAGAAAGCTCCAGATAAAAGCTTCGAAGTGGACCTTGACTTAAAATTATTTTGTCAAACTGCTATTTCCAAGGTCAGGAATGGACTTTCATCTTAGCTTTAAAAGTGAGATATAAATGTACAGTATGATCATTCTGAGAACAAGAAGAGGTTGAAAACACAGTACACGGCTGGACCGTGTATGTTCAGCAGAGGCTGTAAAAGCCTCCTGGTGATGTATTTGAGGAAGGTTGGTGCCTTCATTTTGAAAGAGCAATGACCAGTGGGGAAACTCCAACACTCGACGACCAATGATGCAACTTTGTCAGTCACACAGTAAGTCAGAGACAGACTTTCATGTTTTCAGGGCTCGCTGTGGTCCAGACGAAGGCAAAAAAAAGTTTGTAAAGTTGCACTTTAAATCTTAGTAAGAGAGTCACCTGTAGAATGCAATCCTGCTGAAACACGGGACAGGTTTTACGCAAAGGATAAAGGCTTCATAGAGCCCTGTAAGTACTGAAATGATAATATGGAGGTCAAAAGACATTGAGACATCTTTGTTGAAGCAAGGCTAAATTTAGTTAAAAAGAAAAACGCTTTTTAGATCTCCAGGTTATATATTTACTGTGTTTAAACTACTCTTAAGTTATATTATACTGATCAGCAAAATCATTAAAACCACTGGTGGGTGAAGTGAATAACATTGATCATCTTGTTACAATGCAATGTTCTGCTGGGAAACCTTGGGTCCTGGCATTCATGTAGATGCTTCTTGATGCAGTCCACCCACCCGAACATCACTGCAGACCAAATAAACCCCCTCATGGCGACAGCAGCAGGACAACGCCCCGTGCCACACCACAAAAACTGCCCAGGAATGACCTGAGGAACGGGACAAAGAGCTTAAGGCGTCAACCTGACCTCCAAATACCCCAGATCCCAATCTGATCAAACATCTGAGGGATGTGTTGGTACCTCAGGATACCCCCGATCCACGGTGGATCCTCCTAGGACCAGACTTGGCTCTGACCTGTCAAGGCATGGACACAGGACCTCTGGCACCAGGGCGTTAGCTTTAGATCTTTTGAGTCCTGTGGGGTGTGAGGTGGGGTACAAGCACGTCCCAAAGATGTTTGATCAGGAGGGGATCTGGGAAATTTGGAGGCCAGGTCAACACTTTGAGCTCTTTGTCATGTTTCTCGGGTGATTCCTGAGCAGATTTTGTGGTGTGGCAAGGCGCATTGTCCTGCTAGGGGGCCACTGCTACTAGGGAGTGCCGAACCCGAGGTTTCCCAGCAAAACATTGCACTGTAACAAGATGATCAATGTTGTTCACTTTATCTGTCAGTGGTTATAATGTTTTGGCTGATCGGTGTATTTTACTAGTAATCCTATATAAACATTGAAATGTAGTCGTTGAACTGCTGTTAAGACAATGGATATACTGTATGAAGCCTAGATGTCTGAAAGCTTTCACTTTTTAACAGAATTTAGCACAGCTTTTAACCTAGATGTTTAGATGTCCTTGGACCTGCAGACTAAATTAATGCTCACCGGGAGATCTGACTTTGGCCATAGTTCTGACCGATCACAGCCAAAATGAAACCCCACATTAAACCTCTCCAAAGAAAAATCCTGTATAGTACACAGATAAAAACATTTTCATTAGTTGTTCTCTGGACTTTGTGTCTCCTACAGTGCCCTCAAACTAAAGAAAACTTTACTGTGTAGTAATTCACCCACATTAAAAGCAAAAGTTTTTCAAAAGCTCCTGAAGTGATCATTTAGACATCATATTGGAACATCTTGCCACTCCGCTGTTTATAACAGTCTCTGGACTTTTGTCATTTTACCGTTCCAATGTTTGACTTTTACAGCCTCAGCAATATTATTTCTCCTCTTCCTTTTCTCTCTCTGTCTCTTACCATCTGTGTCTCTTTTCCTCTCTCTCCTTCCACAGGAACGTACCTGACCCACGAGGCCAAGGGCTCGGACGACGCCCCCGATGCAGACACGGCTATCATCAACGCAGAGGGAGGCCACTCCGGAGCAGAGGACAAGAAGGAGTACTTCATCTAGATAGAGGACGGGAGCATTGGAGGAAAGGAGCGGGAGGAGGGGGGGGAGGTGGAAAAGCTGGAAGACGTGGATTAGAAGAGAGGGGAGGAGTGAAGGGGAAAAAAAACCTCCATTTGTTTTCACGACGCTTCAGTTCTTCACTCGGTTGGAGGGATGATGGGAGGGGACGGGAGGGAAAGAACTGTGGGCAGGATAAAGCGATGAGTCGAGCTTCAACTGGTACTACCCTCTTTGCATTGATACAGGGAAGTGAGATTTTGCACTGACACATGGACGAACTGAAGTTACACACTCAAACACACACACACAGACATACATACATACATGAGTCAGTTTTGGGGGGAAACTCCTCACACACAGACTTGAATGCTCGTAGATGCTCAGATTAACAAACACGAGCCTCCTACTCTACTAACACGTCTGAAATATTTCTGAATGACACATTAACACATTTTTACACAAGCATCGTATCCTACTTCTAACTGTCAGCGCCTCGAAAAAGCAAAATTGTAACTCACATTCCGGCATCCCAAGCTGATACTTCACTTCTCACACCTCGCCAACCTCGTCTACTCGACATTTAAACCAAACCAGCTCTGTCTTTTCACGTTTTTGTCCTCATTCTTTTCATCTAACAAGGCGGTATCCCTCTGTAAACATTCTAGTGGCAGAGAAATCCATCCAAAGCAAATTACTACTGACAAACATAATCTCCCTCTCTCACAGTTTAATCTTTTTATGCCATCAAACCTCTTCCTGCATCCTCTCAAACCCTGGTACAGGCCGTCGAATTTCCCACATCGCAGCACCATACAACATGCAACACTCATGCAAAAATAGCATTCCCGCCTTGCGCTATCAAGCCGAGGGGCTCCAGTATACATATATAAATATATATATATAGAATTATATAGCATTCTTTTTACTTGACAGAAAATGTTTGGTGTGCTGTAAATACACTCTCTCTCTCTGTCCTCTATCTCCTTCTATCCCTCTTCTCTTTCTCTCTACATTTCCCTCTCTCCTGTATCTCATACAGTCTGTTGCTGCATTACAGTGACTTATATACTCTAAAAAAAAAAGCCTGCCTGTTTTTATTACATGCGTGGAAATGCAGAGTCAAAACTATCAATATCTGGGAAAAAAATATAAAAACAACGACGATGATGTTGCGATGAAAACTAACCTTAACTGCAAATATTTGTAAGAGGAACGTTTTCCTTCTTTTTCTTTCTTTTTCTTTCTTTTTTCTTTTTGGTTTTTGGGGACTTATGAGAGATTTTCTCTTGTCAGTGTCTCAGTGTGTTACTGTCAGTGTTAACAGTTTACAGTGTCTGTCGGTTTGTCAGTCCAGGAGTCCATACATCTAATTTTCCGACTTGTATTTAGATTTTGAGTTTTAAGGCTTTTGATGCTATTTCTTTACTCTTCTTTTGAGCGCCACGTTCAGTGTGGCCGTTTTCTCCCTGCTTTGTCGGCCCTTTGCTCCCAAACACTAAACTGTAGCAAAACCTCGGTCGAACGCAGCTTCGAAAAGGTGTCAAAGTGTTTGGTGGAGTTTTCCTGGAGTATCACTGCCCGGCCGGCACACGTGGACCGTCGTGGTCTTCCTTCCAATTGGCCCCCGCTGAACGTAAAGCTTGACTCCGCCATCTTTCTCCCCGTAGCAGACTGCTTGTCTTGGCTCCGCCACCTGGCATTAAATTCATTGAGTAGTGACATCATGACTTCCTCTAAGAAGCTGGCACGGTCGCTGCTTCGGGGAGGTGAAAATGCTTGCTCGCTTTTCACTACAGGGCCAAACAGGACTGCCTACATGCATTATGACAAACTCCCTGGCCAAAAAAAACCCCTTTCTCTTATTGTTTCTTTTTCTGTGTGTGTGTTATTGCAAGCAGGAATCATTCGCCAGCTTAGCAAAAGGTTCCCATAAATGAACGGTGTTTTATTAAGGTTGGGAGTTCGCCTTGGCGTTGGCAAGCTCCACTTGGCCCGGTCGTGGAAATTGATTGCAATCTAACTAAGAGGCTCTGGGCTCCAGACTGTATGCATGCCAAGGTTTGGCTTGGTGGGCAGAGAGCCCGAGCCGGAGTCTGGGCTGCACTAACACTGAAGAAAGTCATTTAGGAACGTAAATGTCCTCTTCTCTTTTTTTACCCCCTGCGCTCCACTCGTCCATTTCTTTTCATTCTTTAATCAATCATCTTGTCTGCGTCCTGATCCACCTTCACCCAGTCTCTCCTCTCCTCATCACTCCATCCCCCTTGTCCCCCCTCCTCCTTCCCATTTCCCATCTCAGATCGATGTCCGATTCTCCTTGTTGGTCTCTCTCTCATTCAGGAGTCCATAGACGTACAGTAGAAGTAGCGTCTCTCGGTTTGCTGGCGTGTGCTGGTGGCTCTCTGCAGCACTTTTTGGGGGTGTTTTAGGAGAGGAATCCATTTGCTGTCGTCAGTCTACCCCGTAGACAGTTATGTCTGTGATAGTTTTTGTACACCCCTTTTTGGGAACGTTCAGGGATTGTGCTTTTCGTACCTTTCCCCGCATTGTCGTTAAATGCAACCTAGCTAGCTGCTTTGATAGCAAGTGGCCCAGCTAGTGTGTCTATAAGCTAGCTATACTACAAAGGGTAACGTGACCTGAAGCAGGGTCAGCTGTTGTATTTTTATTTTATTTTTTTGCTAGAGCTCTCGATTAGATTTTGGGTTGATGCTGTAGTAAACTCTGCTTAAACAGTGTTCAAAAACTTCAAACAAACCTCTGTTTATCTCATGTTTGCTCTGCAACACTCCTCAGCTTTTCACAGCATTCGTGTCTGCAGACCAGAGGATGGGCGCTGTCTCAAGGAGCTTATTGTCCACTTTGAAGAGTAACCCTTGATTTGTATTTAACCCCAGTCTAATTCTGCTCTGTGAATGGAGAAAGGAATACCTGCCTCATACTCAACAAAGTGTTGTGTCTCTTAAAAACTAATGGACCTGTATTTGCCTGTAATTTATCGTCCTGTCCTTCGTCTTAGTTAATGTGCTAGCATGTAGCTTGCATGAGAAAAGGTTGGAAATGTAGATAGTGTAGGAGATAAAAAGTGCCGACAAGCATCTCTCCTGAGACAAGAGCGGCGGTCTGCCCGACTGACCCCCCTGCTGTTCTCTGATCTGCAAACATACGCCGTGTCCCAGTTAAACCCGTCTGTACCTCCTCCACACAGCAGTCCTCGGGATAACACTGAGAAAACTGATGAAGTAGGACTCCACTGCTTTTCCCCTCCACTGCTGCATTAAACCGATGTAGGGGTACAATGGTGTTGAACTGGGACGTGCAGTCAGTCTAATTCATATTTCATTGCATCAGTGCAGTAATGACTAGCTGTCACCAGATGCCAGCAAACAGCAGCTTTTCTTTGCCCTCTTCAGTCACACCGAGCTGTCCTGCCCCACCACTTGACTCTCACCAACTCCTCTTCAGGCAGTCGCACACTAGCTGCCAGTCATCTCTTTATTTTTGTAGTATAAACAAATTGATTTTTAAATTATGTTTTGTAAAAGGTGTGCATAATCTTCAATGTATTACTTTCTAGTTCAATTGATCATTTTCTCTTTTTTTTAATTAGATTTTCCCAAACTTGGAGGTTAGAAACTTTTTTTTCGCATCTTATTCTTTCAACAACCATTTTTCTATAATTTCATGTATATAGTGTTGCCTTTACTGGATACTCTTACAAGCGCACCCATACACACTTTGCACACACACTTTGGGTACATACACATCCACACACATATCTGGATATGCACGGCAGGCATGATGTCTGTGACTATAGTGTATTTATATGTGTGTGTATGTGTGTTTGTGTATGAGTGTGAGGTGTGTATTAATTGACCCAAACAGACTCCGGAGACACTCTTATTACATGTGTTGCATTCACAAAAATGTTATTATTTCGATGACTAAAACAACGTCTTTGTTTTTCAGACTTATTATTTTGGATGACAAGTCTTCCTTTTGAATAAATATCCATATCACATGAGAATAGTGCTGTCATGTATGTTAATTTGTACTATGGCTGATGATGTCATCAAGGCGAGACTCAACCGCATGCTGTGGTGGGTTTGTGTCTGTTGGATGTTCATACCGTATTTGTTTTATTTTGGTTGGGTTCTTTTTTTTTTTTTTTTTTAAATACCAGTTCAGTTGTTGACTTCAATAAACATGCATTTGGGTTAATTTCACCCGTCTTGTCGTTGGTTCTTCCTGCTCAGAAACTTTCAAAATTAGATGTGATCCAGAATACTAAAATATTCAACCAGATCTGTTTAATACCCTTATTCTGCCTGGGTTGGTCTTTTTTTCTTATTATCACAGTTTACTACTCTGCTTCAAGAAAATGACCAACCCAGGGCATTTCTACACAACTAAAAAATCCTGTTACAAAATCAATTTTTAAGACAAATAAACTGAAAAAGCTCACTTGAAATATGCACATCAATATCTCCCAAATCTTTGTATTTAGAATTCTGATCTAGTATGAATAATTTAATACTGTATAAATGAGGACTTACTCAATAGGGACTTTTTTGGTAACACTTGATTTGGATAGTCCACCTACAGATATCATTTTATAGACTATCTGTAAAATTTCAACACTTTATTAGTTGAAATTCAACTGTTTCCCTTTATACTGTAGATGTCTAGCAGATTAGCTATAGAGTATGTGCAATAACATGCCTTATTCTCAGAATAATGTATTTGACCTTGAGCTTTTTACTCAAACTATGCACAGGTTAAGTGGACAGTTCAAGTTGAGCTACATTATTCTGAGAATAAGCGGTGAATCATCACATATACTCTCCAGATAAAAATCTACAGACAGAGCAAAACAGTTGAATTGTTGAACATTAACTAAGCTGTTGAAATGTTACAAATACTCTTTCTTTAAGTATTTTTGTAACAAATCCATATTATTCTGAGTATCTTCTATTTCATTAAGTAGTGTTTACTTAGTGACTAGATAAACAAATTCTGAATATCGTCTTCTCAATAAATAATGGATATAATAAGATAGCGTATAGATCCAGTAATCATTGAATGTAAGACTATTAAAATTGTCAACAGGTCCTTGAAAGCCATATGTAGTTGAAGAAATTGCCCAACAGAGGGCAGTGCAATGCAATAATTCAAAGTCCCTTGCTTTGCCCTAGAAGGTTGGTTGGGTATAAAATTTGGCAAATCGCTCACTGACTTTCTCTTTTAATTGAGTTAAATTACATTCCATGTCGGCAGAGGTTTTTATCTAATTATTTCTGAAATAGAGCATCCAATAATGCTTTCTTTGTCTCTCTGACAAAAATATGAGTCTCTTGGTCTTCTTTCTTTCTTTCTTTCTTTCTTCTCTCTGGTTTCCTTGTATTCCTCTTATCTGTTCCCTGCCTCCATCTCTTCAGCACAGGCTGGTTTGGGGAATATTGTTACCACATGTTGATACTGGTATGGAGGTTAATTATCCGACTTACATTGTACACATGCTACCACTTAATTACACACTAAATAGTTACAATCCTCAGGCAGATGGATATCCATAGCACTGCCCAGCTGGAGGACTTGTTTTTGCTTAACGTGTTCTTAAGAAGTGCTGCATGCAACTCTGGAGAAAGGTAGCTGATTGTTGAATCTCATTCCCAGGTCGTCAAATACTGGTGGCTTGAGTTGGTGGTTTGTTTCAAAGCGTCTGTATTTGGGGACCTGTGAATAGACCCAACAATTAACTACTTTTCTCCAGAGTTACAGACAGCACCTTCAATACAGACTTACTCTGTGAACAAAAACTATCAGGCTGTTGAGACCAATGGGATCTACTGAAAACTGAACAAATATTGAAATGTAGGTGTGTGACACCAAAGCTGATCCCATTTAAGTGAATTAGCACAATTTTGATTAGAATACTGATTTCACCAAATGTATATTCTGCATCATATTGCTGTGTTTGCAGATTGTTAAGTCATATATATGTAAGAAATACGTACATATATAGCTTTTGGTACACCTGACCTCAAGCTTTAAAAAAAAAAAAGGTCTCTTGAAACACTACTGGACGCTGGGGACAAGCTGCAACGTCCTAAAAAATGATAGACAATAACTGTTATAACAAAATGTAACTACAAACGGTGTAGGTACTGCGATGAGGTCACTATGGTTACTAATTTAGTTCAGACAGTATGACACACCTCCTGTGTAACAGGAATAAACTGTAATGGAAATGACTGTAATACCATGAGGTCACTGTAGATACTCCAGTAATCCCTACAGCAATAATGTGAACTGAATAGCAATGTAACAATATAAATCAATACCTTTTTTAATGAGGTAAAGGGTGCTGTTTCAAATGTTTACAAAATTGCAGTATTCAAACAGTAGCATTATAATAATATAAAAAGAAAAGATTGTCTTTCATATTGACTAACAGGTCTTTATATAGGCAATGATAGTAGGCGACATGTTCATGCTGTCTGATAGCTAAAGGCCCTGAAAACGTGGTTGTTTCTCAATAACACTGAATATGCATGACTTCAGTAACAAGTGGAATATATAAAGTTTTTTAAAAAGCAGTCAATGTTTTCTTAAGAGTTAACTCTCAAACTGTGTTTTCAGGACTGCGTAGGTGTAGTTAAACTGACTGACAGTTCTGGCAAACTGCTACCCAACTGGTGTCACATTTTGATCCAAAGTGTATCAAAAGTGTGATTTGAAACATGACATCACTTTGTCCAACTTTGTCCTACATCCACTTAAAACCAGTGAGCAGGGCAAGGGCAAAGACAAATACACAAATATGACATGTAAAGCTGTAACTACCCTTTCTTTCTAGTTCTAGTTTGGATGAAAATCTTGTGCTCACGTAGCACATTTTGGGGCCTTTAAAATATGAGATAACATCAATATTGTTCAGAGTGAAACTACTTCTATCCCTTCTATAGGACTGTATTTTTAATCTGATTGGCTCTGTAATTGCTTTCATGACGCACATCACGTTGCAATGTTGTAGGTCTTATATTCAAATATTTTTAAAAGATTAAAAACCATAACCTGCTACAGAATATTCCGTGATTAAAGGTGCATACAAGTTTTTAATGTTTAAAGCGCAATTCTCGTTGCGGCCGCTGGAGCGCCCTCCTCCGCCTCCTCCTCCACCTCCTCTCTGTGGAGTCCAAAACGGAGATTTGGAGCGGGGAGGCGTGGAGGAGGAGGTGGAGGTGGTGGGGGAGGAGGAGGGGGAGGAGGAGGAGGAGGAGGAGGAGGGGGAGAGGGGGTGTGTGCTACTGATTGTATGAGAGGAGGGGGGGGGGCAGAGAGGGAGAGAGCGAGAGAGAGAAAAGAGGAAGAGAGGAATTCAGTCCTGTTTAAATGGGAATCTAAAGCGCAGAGAGGAAAAGGGACGCAGACACAGAAACCAAGAGAGAGAACAGACAAAAAAAAAGTGGAGACAGATTTATTTTACGCACGGGAAAAACAGGGAAACGAGTAGGAGAAAAGGAAAGGAGGAGAGAGGAAAAGAGGCATCGGATTTTTTTCCTCTAAATTTGGCTCCTTTCACTCTCATGACTCAAAGAGGATTCCAGTTAAATTCACCCGGTCGGGAGGAATTGATGGTGTCTTTTCGGGGAAGCAGAGCCGAGGGGAGGAATCTGAATGCGCTCGGCTGAACCATGCCAGCCCTGTGGATCATAACTTTGGCGATCACTTTGAACCAAGGTGAGAGATGTTTAAACACACTCAGTGTGAACTGGCTAAGGCGCGAGCAACAGCGGAAAGTTTCTTTTTAATGCTCGAATTTTCTCTCCTTGTACCCTTCTTCTGTATCCTGCCGTGTGCGGGCGTCTGTGCGCTTTGTGGGTGTCTTTCTGTCTGTGCTGGCAGTGCGTGTGTTTGTGCGTCTACATGTCTGGCAGTGTGCGTGCGCGCGTGGATGTGTGCGCGCGTGCGTGTGTTTAAATGTGTTATGTTGTTATAGATTTGTGCTGCCCTGGACATCACCATTACAGCCCACAGGCGCTGGAGGGAGAAGAGTCGTGGGGTGTTCAGGGTCTTTGCTCTGCTGGGGGGGGGGGGAGAAATGAGATTTTAAGAGTGCAGACACAAACGGCCCAGACGCGCTGCGTTCATTTTTCTTCAATTACACGTTCATGAGAGAGATTTGGAGCATCTGCACACGACATTGCTTTGACGTGACCTTTGAAACGCATGAATAGATAGATTTGGTTGACACAAACAAACGCAGTGTGGGTCAACAGAGGATGTGTTCAAAGCACGCGCACGTGCACCTTTACACACGCACGCGCTCACACACACTCATTCACATACACACACACACACACACACACACACACACACACTGCGCATAGCCTGCCAGCCGGGGATGATTGATGAGGCGAGGATCCAATGCACAGTCTGGTCACCGGGCTTTAACATGAGTCACACTCGATCAATTTCCAACACACACGCGCGCGCACACATACGGCACGCACGCGCCAGACACGTGCATTCCTTTAATCTGTGTGTGTGTGTGTGTGTGTGTGTGTGTGTGTGTGTAAGAGAAAGAGTGGAGTAAAGAGCAGCGCAAGTGTCCCTCGAGAGAGAAAGTCTGCGCGCGCTTGTGTGTGTGTGTGTGTGTGTGTGTGTGTGTGTGTGTGTGTGTGTGTGTGTGTGTGTGTGAGGGAGAGAGAGAGAATAGAGACCAGTGCATCAACCTCTTAGCATGCAGGTAGAGTCTGGCGTGCTCGTGCACATGCGCGCGGTCCCGCTGAAAACGTGCAGGTGCCAAGAAAAATTCATATTTTACCGTAAAGACGGAGACATATTCACTGGACTGAAGGAGAGCCCCATTACTAATATTAATGTCCCTATTTATCGATCACCTTGATAGATTGGCCTCTTTCTCTCTCCCTGTACACACAGACACACACACACACCTCAGTGAGAGCGAGGATGAGTGTGCGTTTGTGTTTGAGGGCAGTCAGGGCTCCAAAGACAGAGGTGATTAATTGAGGTGGCCCGATGTGAACAGTTCAACCGTGTGTGTGTGTGTGTGTGTGTGTGTGTGTGTGTGTGTGTGTGTGTGTGTGTGTGTGTGTGTGTGTGTGTGTGCTTCGTGTACCTGCTTTAGCACCTGGGTCCCCGGTGCCGCAGGCCGCTGGTGTGATAAACCACAGACGGTGATCTGCCCAGACAGACAGTCAGAGGAGCTCCCAGGCTGGAGCAGAGCTGACCACCTGAGTAGAATAAAATAGATTATTATTAATGCTAACGAGAGCAATTAAAAGAGCAGTCTGAGCGTCTTGGATTGAAGAATGGATGCTTTTAGAATATCATTTATCAGATTAGGTCAACCAATGTTAGAAGGAGCTCAGATTCGAAAGGGCTAAAGCTACTGAGTGTATTGGTTGTAGCCGCATGAAGGAGTACTGTAGAGCAGAGAGAGTAAAGCAGATTAGGAAAGTTTGGTTATTCTAGCTTTAGAGAATCAAACCGAACAAAGCAAAGAAGAGCAGACAGAGGAAAGAACAAGACCAAAAGGCAGTAGAGAACAGAACAAAGGAGAACAAAGCAGAACAGAAGAAACACGGATCGGATCAGAGCAAGGCAAAACAGAACGGACCAGAACAGAAGAGAACAGAGGAAGAGGGGCAGAGGAGAAACAGAACAGTAAAGGAACAAAAGAGGCAAGACAGAACAGAACAGAAAAGAACCAAACAAAAACCTGAACAGATCAGAACACAAGAGAATGGAACAAGAGCACAAGAGAAAGGGAACACCGGAGAAACAGATAAAAAAAAAAGAGAACAGAACAGAAAAGAACCGAACCAAACAGGTCAGAAACAGAGCAGAACCCAGACAGAGCAGAGACATAACACAACAGCGACAGAATGCAACAGAAAACAAGAAAAACAGAACAAAACAACACAACAGAACCAACAGGGAAGATCAGAAAAAGAACACAGCAGAGAACAGAAACAGCAGAGAATGGAGCAGAGCAGCAGATCAGTGTCTCCAGCTGAGCCGGTGTAAGCCTGTAAATGTGATCAGAGTGAATCCGTCCCCTACATGCAGCAGCTGCAGCCTAATGTGTGTTTAGCCTGTTTGGAGTCTTCCAGGTGTCTTCTGCCTGCTCTCCTCTGCTGACAGCTCTGACTGTCTCTCTCTGAGCAGCCTGATTTACCGCTCAGTCCAGTGGTGTGCCTGGCTTCCCAACACAGACTGACTACATCTCTGTGTGGTTGACCGCGCGTCTGTGGGCCTCAGTAATTACCATTCTGCCCTGTATTTGTATATGTGCGTGTGGGTCCGATGCAGCGTGTTGCCGCTGTGATCCGACACTGTGCCGCCAGCCACAGGCGAGGAAGCCTGTTTCTCAGAGTCGATTTCTTGAACAGCACTTTTGCTTGAGCTGAACATTTTTGCAGCCTGATCATGCAAGCAAAGCAAGCAAAGCAATTCTTGCACTGCAAGCACCTGTCCCATCTCTTTCCTCTCTTTTTCACACACGCACACACACACACACACACACACACACACACACACACACACACACACACACACACACAGACTTTCTTTTTCTCCCTTTTCTCCCCCCTCCTCCTCCCACTCTTTTCTCCCGTCACAAGAATAGAGCAGAGGCGCAGATGTAAAGAGACAGGCCAAAAGACAGAGAGATGGAGGCAGAGAGAGATGAAGAAAGGAAGAGACAGCGGGGTTCAGTCCTAATCTGTTGACAAGAGGGGATGTTTGAGGATAAACAGAGGCAGAGCAGGAGCACTCAGGAAGCAAGACAGAGAAAGACGAGGCCCTATTGGCTTGAGTCTCTTCTTCAACAGCAGTCCAGCTGGACCATCAATGTTTGATGGTTTACATCAGCCCAGGTTTACACCAAAATGGGCTCCAGGGGCACTGAGGGATCCTCAGAAAGGTCTCTTAAGATGTATCTAGAAATGCTCGTCAAAGGCAACTGGACTTGCTCTTAAACTCTTGAAAACATTTCACCTCTAACCCAAAACATCTTCAAGATCTCAAGCAAGTTGCCCTTGACTTTGCACTTTTAGAAATACCATGACCTGGATGGCCAAGAGTCTTCACAGATCCCAAAATAGTTCATTCCACTTGCTGTAACTTGGTACAGCGACAGATTGCATGAGATTGTCTTTGATCATTAGTTTCAAGCTCTCCACTGTTACGCCCTCAAACAGTTGTGTAATTCCTTTCTGAATCATCTAACAACAAAAATACTCTCAGAGGGGGGTTTGTGGGTTAAGTCAGAACAGTTTTGGCATTTACAGCATGTAAAGATTTGGAAAAATGCACTACAACTCACAAGCATGTTTTTCCTCTGTAATACACCTCTACTTTATAAAAAATTCACACACAGGACCTCCTACAGGAAAGAGTATATGATACATCAGTTTCTACAGTGCATGTTGGAAGATAGGAGTGATTATATATTTTCCAGCTAATTCAGCTATTTTGCAGGGGACACCCACTGTTGCATGGGTGGATTAACCTGGTTTTCGGCCCTGGGACAAAAATTCAGCCCCTTGTTGGCCCCTGATAACACCTCCTCCCACCACCAACACCACCTCCCTGTGCATTGTGTATGCACCCTGTGGCTTTTAAGTTGACAAATTAAACTGATATGAGCCATTGGAGCGTAATGTACCTTCTTTACACAAGTGTTTTAAATGATGCTCTTCTTTAAGGTCACATTCAGACCAACATTAGCCCTGCATGAAAAATCGCTTTACCCTCATTTATTTGAGGCCACATGTTGACACAGGAGGGGTGCCAACACAGAGTAGTTTGGCAGAAAAATGCAGTGTCATCTGCAAAAAAAAATTAACCTCGCACAACTTTTGCTGCAAAATGTGACATCAGTCAGCAAAGCGCTGTGTTTGCTGATCAGATAAGTGCAATTCACATTCCAGGTAGATTATTTTGTAGCATGAATGCCATACTACTTACCTCACAAATGAAGTGACTGACAACAAAATGACTGACATTATGTTAAAAGTACATAAATTGGTCTTTGTGGATCATATTTTATTCAACCCAATGCAAAGGCAGCAGGCAAAAGCTTCAGTGTCACGGAAAACAATTACAAAAGCTGCCCAGGCTGCTTAAAAGTGCTTTGTCTGACCGGGGCCTAATCAAGATAAACAAATAATTCAGGACCTGCACCCACTTTAGATGATGGCCATTTAGTGGTGGATTTTAAAGAACAAATTTGCAATTAATCAAATCAATGCCAACAAAACACTAAGTGAACTTAGGAAGAAAAATTTTAATCAAGGCCCGTAAGTTTGATTTTGTACTGTCAGTGTTGTTCAATATACAAAGCAACTGAGCGCATTCTCCTTCTTGGTGGCTTTTATTATCTGAAGCACCACTGATGAGCATTTCTTGCATGAGCAGCCTCAGGATGAATCAAACCTCCAACCTTGGCCATTAGTGCCATACTGTACTGATCGTGCCATAAAAGCAAATATAAAGGTTGACTGACTCTGTTGCTCTAATTGGGTGGAAGAAAAAAATCCACTTCAATAAAAAAATGCTGTACTCTCAAATGAAGATAATTAAAAATGGCATGGCAAGCCTTGTTTAAGAGCAGAGCAGAGGTTCAAACAACACAACGGCAGTGGAGTTAAGTGTGTGTGTGTGTGTGTGTGTGTGTGTGTGTGTGTGTGTGGGCCTCATCCCAAAGCCCTCCAGTACCTGACAGATCTGATATCCTTATGGCAAGGGAAGCGTAATCTGAGGTGACAAGGAACAGCAATTAAAATAAATAAATAAAATAACCGCCACAATTAGCTGCTGCTTAATTCACCACGATGCCCTGATAATCTAGTAATCTGCTAAAGCGACATCGGCAAATTCCCCCTTCTCTCTTCTGCGCGGGCTGATGTGTGTGTGTGGGAGTGAAAGACCGAAGAGTACGCAGATCCTAACGGAGAGCGTCGACTGGTATTAGGACTGACACCCGTCAATCTGGCTGATATGTCAGCCTGAATGAGGGAGGAGGAGGAATAGTAAACTGAGAGGGAAAGCAGGAGGAGGAAGAGAAGACATGCAGAGTACTAGAATAGAAAGAAAGTAAAGGAATAGATGAGAGGAAAGAAGAAGAGAGATGGGGTAAATTGAATGAGGGTAGGAGTGAAAGGCAGAGGAGGAGAGGGAGCTAACTGGAGGAAGGGAGGGGGGAGAACAAGGTTGGGGAGCAAGGGAGTAGAAAAATATAAGATGAGAAGGAGGGCAGAGAAAAGGGGGCGGTCAGAGGAGGAATGGAGATGGAGAGAGAGGAAACATCAATGAATAGAGAGTAGAGGAAGAAAGAAGGAAGATGCAAAAGCAGAGAGGAGGGCAATGGGGTGAGGGAGGCAGAGAAAAGGTGGTCAAAGGAGCAGTGGAGATGAGAGAGCAAGAGGATGAAAGCAGAAGGAAAATAAAGAGGAAGAGTGCAGAGGAGTGGGAGCAGAGAAGCAGAAAAATAGGGAGGAGATGAGGAGAGAGGAGGAGAGGTTTGAGAGAATCTTGGCAAGGTAAAGGGTAGAGGAGAGGAGAAGGAGAAGAACGGGAATGGGAAGTAGAGATTTATGAGGGAATAAGAAAAAGAGGAGTAGATGAAGGGAGAGAGGGAAAGAAAACATGGTCAAGGGGGAAATTTGGGTAGCAGGAAGAGAGCAGAGGAGCAAAGTGTGGGCGCAGAGATGGAGGGAGGAAAATGCTGAAGGAGAAAAAAGAAGGGAGTGTAAAAGTGGAGGAGAGTAGGGTTGGGGAGCTCGGATTTATGTTTGACAAGGGTTGGAGCAAAGGTGCGGAAGAAGAGAGGGTGGGAACTGGGAGAAGGAGGAAGAGGGCAGAGGAGTGAAGGACAGTTGTGGAGGAAATGGAGGAAGGAACAGTATAGGGCCGAGTGCCGGAGAGAGCTGCAGTAGTGTGGATGAGGGCAGAAGGGAAATGCAGAGGAGGAGTGGGAGCTAACAGGAGTGAAGGAGGAGGAGAGCAGGGTTGGGGAGCAGAGATTTATGTGTGGAGAGGGTTGCAGCGAGGGAGCAGAGGGAACCAGCCAGGCCTATTATAGATGGGGCTCTCCTGGGAGAGCAGGGCCCGGAGTTTTCCAGGCATTTCCAGCATATTTCACCGCTGTTTCGAGCAGCAAGCTGCAATGCACAAAGCTCCGCCCCCGACCGAGTCCTCAGCTCTCCAAGGATAAATAAAGTGGGTCTCCTTTCTCTGCATGAGTATTCAATAAAAGTGATAAAAGGCTAGAAGTAACCCTTCTTAGCTTTTTTGGAAGGGAAAGTGAGAAACCAACTGGCCACCCTCTCCAAGGAGAAGCTTTCAAAGAAATGCACACATCAAGCATAAAAGCACCAAGAACATAAAAGTGCCTCCCTTTTATATGAGGAAAAATGTCAACAAAAAGGGCCGCGAGATCAAATAAGCTGAGTGTGGAGGTAGTTTGTGTTTCTGCTTCTCCCTCTCTCTGTTTCTTTGTCTGCCTCTGTTTTCTCTCACTCGCTCGCTGTCTGAGTCTCATGTGTGGAGGTGAGAGAGAACAATTGAATGGGCCTCCCACATAAAATCCATTCAGAGACATCTTGAGGATTAAGAATGAGAAATTGTCCGGCGCAGTGAATTAAATCAATCTGATCCATTACAAGATCGCTATCACAAGGTTTTTCCTTTTGTCTTTGCCCTGGATTATGCATGCTGCTCCATCTCCCTCCCTCTGTGTGTGTGTGTGTGTGTGTGTGTGTGTGTGTGTGTGCGTGCGTGTATGTACTTGCACTTATTCCATACATTATGTAGCACTGTAATGCACCGTTCCATGTCAGCAGTGAAACACTTACTTGACTGACAGTTTATTCAAATGCAATTCTGACAATTGATCAGGGCGGTGTACTTGACTCAGTACTTTTAATAAAATGTACATTTGCAGGGTCACAGACACTCTGCAGCTGCAATATCACTAGTTCAAATCTGGACAGTGAGCTTTGTTGAATGTCATCAGATAATGTAAGAAAAGATACACACAAACACACACACACAGTCTTTATGAAAGTGGAAAGGAAAAAGCACCAAAAGCTGTCAGGTGCCGAAAGCTGGCAGCAAATATCTAGTCAGGTAAGTATCCTTGTTTGCTTACCCTTAGATCAGATAGTTCCTGATTTAAATCAGAAGTTTTGCCAGTTTTAGACTTTGCCGGACTTAGCTGATTTCTTTTGTTCAATTTAAAAACACTGAATGCCTTACTTTGACATTGAATCATTGGTACCAAACTTAGGAATCATTGGGCACTAGTAAAAAAAATACATGGGGCATGGATGTGACGTGACACGTCTGCCGCAGCATGCCCACAGCAGAGCTCATCCATTACAATCAACTAAAGCTGCCACACTGACCACGGAAGCGGCACGCATCACGGTGCTCACCTCTATTTTTGCTAAATGGCCTTCCAACAGGTAAAAACTACACAGAACTTTGTATACACAAGTTAAATCTCTGTAAAAACGATTCTATTGTATCAGAGGCAATGCAGCGCAGCACAGCAACCTTGTGGGTCTTTTAATATTTCACATTAAAATACATTATTCAAATAAAAGCATCCTGTAGTTAAAACGATCCAGTTAATTAATTCAATACCAGTTAATATAGCCTACACTTCCAATCCCTGAATAACCAACTGCATTATCGCTTGACAAAACTCAATATGCACACAGTTAAGCTGGGGTTCAAGCACACAAAGACGGTCTGTTGGAGGTTAAAAAGCCCACTCCACCCCACCTACGTGATGTGTCCGTGCCCCATGTATTTCAGTTTTCAGCTATTTTTTATATGTATAACTTTATGTTTAACTAAAAGTGTTTTTTATGCAAAAGTGAGTAAGCAATACTCTAAAAATGAAAACTAATTAAAAGATGAGATTAGTCAGTTGCAGTGCCAGTGCTGTGCATTACTATAACAGTGGTTAAAACTTTTTGTGCCTAAGGTACACCAAAGGGAGAGCCAAAATCCCAAGGCACACCTGTATTTATATCTGTGCACAACAGCTTCTATGAGGTGTGATATCACTCTTATCACAACATATGCCAATAATAGATAAATAAATAAGACAGGTAGCTTTCATGATACAGTCTATCAATGTTTTTTTTTTCCTGATAGTGGTAAGGTCATCTTCGCTGGTGCTTTGTTGGAATTTTCTCCATACAATAAAGCGATCCATTGATGTTACCATCCCTCACACTGACTGCCAATCAGACACTGGCAAACACTTAAAATTCCATTTTTTAGCTAGTGTTTGCCTATTTATGATCAACTGGGTGCACACAACATACTGATACAGTCAATTAAAAATTCATTCATAACTCTTTGTGTAGGCCCAGTTGAATATTGCAACAATAAGGTGTGGTTATCACAAACTCCGCAGTACACCTTGACTGGCATCAATGCACCCCAGTGTGCTGTAGCACACCATTTGAGAACCACTGCTATATAATATACTATATTATTCCCAACCACCAAGCTGCAGATTGGTATGAGTTGATGAAGCTATAGGATTAGGACACAAATCTGAGTTATAATTATAAATCTTTATAAGCCATCTGTGCAGTACTTGCCTTGAATCTGGCATGGTCCGTCTGTGCTGCAAATATCGTCATCACTTCCTGTCACAGCCACATCAATACAATACTAATTTTGAACTCACTTTATACTGTAGTCATCCATTCTTTATCACCTTCTCTTAGCTCTTGATTTGTAAAGTAGTTGGCTAACATGAGTAAACACAAAAAAATCCTTCAAAGGAAGGAGAGGAGATAACATTATATACACTCACTGGCCACTTTATTAGGTACACTTTGGTAGTTCTGGCTTGGCTCCCTTTTGCCTTCAGAACTGCCTTAATTCTTTGTGGCATAGATTCAACAAGGTACTGGAAACATATTGACATGATAGCATCACACAGTTGCTGCAGATTTGTCGGCTTCACATCCATGATGTGAATCTCCAGTTCCACCACATCCCAAAGGTGCTCTGTTGGACTGAGATCTGGTGACTGTGGAGGCTATTGGAGTACAGTGAACTCACTGTCATGTTCAAGAAACCAGTTTGAGATGATTTGAGCTTTGTGACATGGTGCGTTATCCTGCTGGAAGTAGCCATCAGAAGATGGGTACAGTGTGGTCATAAAGGAATGGACACGGTCAGCAACAATGCTCAGGTAGGCTGTGGTGTTTAAACCATGCTGAATTGGTATGTAGGGGCCCAGAGTGTGCCAAGAAAATATCCCACACACCATTACACCACCACCAGCCTGAACTGTTGATACCAGGCAGGATGGATCCATGCTTTCATGTTGTTTATACCAAATTCTGACCCTACCATCTGAATGTCGCAGCAGAAATCGAGACTCATCAGACCAGGCAACATTTTTCCAATCTTCTATTGTCCAGTTTTAGTGAGCCTGTGTGAATTGTAGCCTCAATTTCCTGTTGTTAGCTGACAGGAGTGGGCACCAGCTGTGGTCTTCTGCTGCTGTAGCCCATCTGCTTCAAGGTTCGATGTGTTGTTCGTTCAGAGATGGTCTTCTGCGTACCTTGGTTGAAAGGAGTGATTATTTGAGTTACTGTTGCCTTTCTATCATCTTGAACCAGTCTGGTCATTCTCCTCTGACCTCTGGCATCAACAAGGCATTTTTGCCTAGAGAAC
This sequence comes from Cephalopholis sonnerati, assembly GCA_019142605.1. Taxonomy (NCBI): domain Eukaryota; kingdom Metazoa; phylum Chordata; class Actinopteri; order Perciformes; family Serranidae; genus Cephalopholis; species Cephalopholis sonnerati. The sequence continues at coordinate 28,699,314 of JAGQAX010000010.1, read as the reverse complement.
TGCCACTCACTGGATATTTTCTCTTTTTTGTATCATCCTCTGTCTGCGCAGTAATTCGGCAGTTTGTGAAATAGTCAGACCAGCCCGTCTGGCACCAACAACCATGTCACGTTCAAAGTCACTTAAATCACCTTTCTTTCCCATTCTGATGCTCAGTTTGAACTTCAGCAGGTCGTCTTGACCATGTCTGCATGCCTAAATGCATTTAGTTGCTGCCACATGTTTTTCTGATAAGCTATTTGCGTTGAAGGAGTTGAACAGGTGTACCTAATAAATTATACTATAATACCCAAAGATATGAAAGACCTTCTTTTCAGTTAGCTGGTCCGCAAGAACATTTTCAAAATAAAAATGGTCTGTGGTGACAAAATGGGTGTAGACCACTACCACATTAAATCATATTAAACTACATATACTGCATGTACACTGACACATCATTATATTATATATTCCTTTCATGGTCGTGTAAGCAGGCTGTTACTAATTCTATTAGGACAGCATATCTACTCAAACTAAAGCTTCTGTTAAAGGAAAAGTTTGTAACATTTAATACTTTCTCTTTAAAAAATCCAATGTGTGACGATCATAATCCTAATTTTATACACCCTACAGACCCACTATCCACTGGCTCCACTTTCACTTAATTTAACATTTAGCGCCTTCCAATCTTTCCCACGGAGGCTTTTCCAAACTTATTTCCCTTATCAGAAACTGAACTTGTGTAACCAAATGATTTTATTGCGTGGGCACCACGACCACGTTTTTTCTTCCTTTTTTGAAGTCTCAATATATCCCTCTATCCCTTTTATTTCTTTTCCTTTGGTGGATTTTAAACAGTGATAAAAGAAGCAGCAGCGATTTAAAGATGGAGATGGACAACATGATTACAGATGATGAAAGCCAGTATCCATCACCACCCACTCTGTTTGTGTTTCCATCCTCCTTCTGTCTGTCTATCTGCCTGTTCCTCCTCTCTCCCCTCTTATGTTTTAATGTAAGTCGATAACTATCAGGAACTGATAACACCCCGGGCTCCGCTCGGCTTGGCGAGGCTCGATGAGGCGAGGAGAGGAGAAGGCGAGAGCAGGGTTTGGGTGAGGCGGTGGTGGTGGGGGTGACACTATCTCCCCTCAGTGAAGCCTGATATGCCCGGGTGCAGGGGAGATAAGCGAGCAGCTCTCAGCGGTGGCGGTGAAGGGGGGGACAGTGACGTCATGCTGCTTGTCTCTTGTCCCTGTGGCGGTAAATGAAGTTATGGCGTCACAGGTGGGGATTATGTCAGAGTGAGATTTGTCATTGTTCTGGAAAGGAGATTAGACTGCGAGTGTGTCTCTCATGGAGTGTGACTCCACATTTTTGGCATAGCACCTTGCAGTGTGTGTATGCTCGTGGTTGTTGGTAACAGACCTTTTTCACAGCAGATATTTGTTGTCATAGAAGGAAAAGCACAGGTGTAAACAATAACATTAACAATGGCTGTGTGTGAGCCAGCATGCGCAATAACAGGACCTTGAAACTGAAGCAGCTAATTATTACTTACACCTGTGCTTTCCCCCTTGTGACATGTCAATATGTCCCTGAAAAAGGCCCATTCAGTTTGATGCTGTGAGGACATAAATACTCTCACACTTTGGGGAAAGAAGTATCCAATCAGGGCACAAAAATCAAGTACCCAGAAGGAAACCAAACAAGAAGGTGTGTGTGAGAGAGAGAAAGAAAGAGTTGTCATGGGAAGAAAGTGTGTGTCTATTTTGTGTGTTCCTCAAGAAAGGCACTGTGTTGTGCTTGAGGTTGCGCTTGAGTGTGTGTGTGTGTGTGTGTGTGTGTGTGTGAGGGGGAAGTGGGGGGGTCGTCTCAGCTAAGAGAATCTAAGAAATAAGAAAGAGAGAGATTGTAGGTTTGTGTGTTCGGGTGTGTGTGTGTGTGTGTGTGTTCTAATCCACAATGTACGGCGAGGGCCAGAGGAAAATAAAAGAGAAGGTCTGCTCGCTTGTGATTGAGGCAAAGCGAGAAAGAGAGAGAAGTGGGGAGGAAGAGGGGGGAGGGCGAGTGAGATGAAGCAAGTGAAAGAGAGAGGAAGCGAGGGAGCAAAAGCGAGCGTGTTGGGGAGAGTGGGAGAAAAAGATAATTTCTTAGCTCTTCTTTTAAATAAGTCTGTTTCTATAGCAACCATCCAACCAGCCGCTGGAGAGAGAGAGAGAGCGAGAGAGAGAGAGGGGAAAGTGGGGGTGCACCAGAGAGACAGAGGGAGAGAAAGAGAGAGAGAGAGTTACCATAGCAACGGAGGAAGAGGGAGAAAAAGGACTTGGAGAAACTTTAAAAAAACATATAGGGAGAAAATGTAAAAGGCAAGATAAGCAAAGAGTGAATTTACAGCACTGCAACTAAGGGTAATTGGGCAAGTTAATTAAAAGATTTTTTTCTTTTTTTTTTTTGCTCATTGAAAAAGTGATTACACTACAAGAGATGAGATGTGATGTTTCGCGTGTCCAGGATTCACGTTGTAAAAGTCTGGTTTATTTTCTACATAAACAATGTGAGCTGACTGTCAGTTGGAGCACTTCCAAGACTTGGATGGGCATAAAGCTGTCCTGGTTTAGTACAAAAGATGAGACACTGTGTTAGAAAACATGTGCTTCTTTAATAAAAAGTAAATTGCCAAAGGCTGAAAGGAGCAGTTAAATTTACATTTTGCACAATGATTGGAGCGAGATGTTGATTTAAGAGTATTATTTGAATTCTGTGTTGATCTCATCCACGCTTGCCGCCATTTTTGTGTGTTTTTTGTGTCGAAGCGAGGAAGTCTGCTACCTATAAAGAAATTATCTTTCCATTCTTGATGTGGGTAATGATCCAGAGGTCTGGAACCAGGTTACAACTTCCACTAATGCAACAACAAATCATTCTGAGCTTTGATTCATGCCCCTGTTTGGTATCCTCTCAGTGGCAATGACAGCTGAGGTGTATGAGAATGTTAGTCTTTAAAGTCATCCACAAACCTAAATGGGAATTTATCAATAAAATAGATATATTAGAATCACCCCTCCCCCCACCCCCCAAATATGTTATAAATAATCTACATAAATTAAACATGCAGTGCATCATAAATGATCAACAGTTTACTCAGACTTCATGGGGGCATAATTAAGACATTAACGTTAGCTGAATAAGCCCATGAGCCGAGTTCTGCTTGGGTGCTGCAACACCGCTTAGATAAACCATGCACAGAACTGTAATACACTGTAATACTAGAATCGGTAGTGTAAAAATAATGGGAATTTGCTAAGTTAATTTATAATTATGATTACACTGGTTAATGATTATTGATTATTTCCGACAGTGGTGAGTGGTAGCCTGGGGGGGCGGGGCATTTTTAGTATGTTGGTATATTGGGGAGTATGTGTCGCCATATTATATATGAGTATTATTTCACTGGGAAAAAATATGCAGCTTCCCATGTTGATGCTATAAGATCTCCTGTGTTTAACATGAGTAGTAACTGAGATATTTTGGTTTAATGAGCAGTCAGCCTGCAGTTTACTGACAATCAAAAGCTAGCTTAGCCTCGGTGTCTGCACACAGAGCTCCAGAAGTGCCATCCAATGCCTAAGAAAACCAGGTGACTCTTAAATAAAGGTTTGTCAGTTTGCAGGTTTTGGTTTTGAAGGGACAGAGGCAGACCTAATAAAATCCCTCCCATCCATCACCTTGTAGGACAGCTCAAAGGCTGACCTTCCATAATATCAAAGTAGTTGAGTATTACCAGGATTAGTTATTGTCATTTAATTGTAATCCCTTACACTACGTATTAGTAAAAAAAAAAAAAAAGTTATCACATTGCTGTGCTGCTCAGCTCTGTAAATGGGAGATAAAGACAGAGTGAGCGGGGTAATATGGCTGTACTGTATAGAGCTGGCAGAGAGAGGGGGAGATATGAGCTGCAGTGATAATAGTGGGTACGGCTGCTGCCTGATTGTCCATTCTCAGCTCTTGACCACACCTGACCTCCATCACTGTGTGGAGAGAGCGAGTGAGCAATGAGAAACACAGACAGGGAGACAGAGAGAGAGGGAGAGGATTGATTGGGAGTCCCTGAGTTCAGACAGCTCTGACCACAGAGGCCTCGATCTGTTTCCCCGAAAGTACTGAAGCTACATGGTGATCCAAAATAGGAGTCGACATAGATCATGTGGGGGGAGAGTGTCCAAATTCTTCATCCTCTGATAGTGTAGAAAATTGACTGTGTGCGTATTAAACAGACAAAGTTCTTCTGGTTAGGCATGGATATTTATTCTTTAGTGTAGGGAACATTATATGGCCAGGATGAGTTAAGACATAGACATATGAGGTCCACTTAAGGGAAATATAAACCAACCCTGTCAGGCAGTATGGTGTCATTTGATGCCTGTAGTGCACACCACACATGCCATACACACAGAAGAGGTAGTCATGGTACAGTAGCCTGGATGGGCTACTGGGAGTGAACATAAAACTGCTGGTTTTCTGGACTGTTGACGTGCCTCAGTGCTTGAAAATAGTCCCGGCTTATCTTGACATGGCAACACGAATCAATCCACGGTGATGTGGCTGTTGACAGAGAAGGCAAAAAGATGGATGCAGGTGTTGTGATGTGCGTCATATGCCGTCTGAATGATTGAAAGCACTAAAGACTTTGTGCTTTTGCTAGCTTGTCTTTACTTCTTCTGCCACTTTATTGAATAGCATGCTTGAATAGTGTATGGAACACACTAATACTGCAAAGCATATATAATCTACTTATCCATTCATGCATTCATTTTCTATCTGCTTCTCTTGGTGAGAGTTGCAGTGAGTAGAAGGGGTTAAAGGTCCCTCTCTTCAGTAACTTCCTCTAGTTCTTCTTCTTCAGCTCTGTGTGCTTGAACCACATTGACTAGCCTCTATCAATACAAAAGCAGCTTTGTGTTCCTGGATCCTGAATCACTGAAGACCATAACTTACTCCATTTACCAGCAAATCAAGAGTGTTGCTTTATACCCTAACAATTGATTTAAAAGATCAAGATGAACATTTGAGAACAAATGATGCAAGGCATATGCTTGTGAACTTCAATGGGCCAATTTCAATCTAAAACTTTAGAAACAGTCAGTGAAATTTTCTTTTATTCTCTGTTTGGTTTTCTGAGCTGTACCGAGAGCAATTGTGCCGCCTTTTTTCACCTTTTCTACCCATAAGCACCTCCTTCATTTCTATTATGCACTGCATTGCTGAACAAAAATGTTCATCAACACCACAGGCATGCATTTTCATATGCATATTGGAATTTTTATGTGTACCTAGTTTAGTCTCTTTTACGAATCAAATGCAGAGAATTCATGGGTTAGCTAGTGTATTAAAGGAACAAATTTTGAGGGATTTAGTGACATCTAGTGGTGAGGATTGCAGATTGCAACTAGCTGAAACTTCTGCCGGTTAGGATCCCTTCTGTGTTCTTTGTTCAGAAGGTTTTTACTGGGAGCGGGATTATCCACAGAGGTCTCTTCCTTTCCAAATAAAGGGACCAGGTGGTTAAAACTAGTATAACACTGACCAAAGCAGTTTCGAGTTACAAATCAGTGTTTCCTAGATACTGTTTGGCTCAGCACAGACAGGCCACTAGCCCCGCACCTGCTAATATGTGCTCACCTTTTTTTTCTCTGATAACTAAAGACTCACATTTGGAGGTTTATACCAGGAGCTGAATTATCTGCAAGTCTATCCCTCTCCAAAGCTAACAGATGATTTAAATTAGTAAAAACACAGAATGAAGCAGTTTCACCTAAAAAAAAAAATTGGTTTTCTGACATTGCCACTACGGTGGCTGATGCAAAAATGTGTAAACATGAATGGCCCTCTCCAGAGCCAGTGTTTGGTATGTCCTTTCTGGGCTACTTTAGAAACATGGTGGTGCAACACGGCAGACTGTGGAGGAGAACCCGCTCCCTATGTAGATATAATTAGCTCATTCTAGGGTAATGAAAATGCAGCAATTCTTATTTTCAGGTGATTATACACTAAAGACAGCATACTTATTGCACTCCATTTCTGCCAATATATTCCTCTAAATCCCACACACTGGACCTTTAATGCTAACCATGTACTCTAGCAATAGCTTGCCATTGGACCAGTGTGTTTCTCATCATACTTTGTTTCTACACCTTGAAACAAGTGAAACTGAAAAAAACTGTTATTAACAAGTGATACCAACTCACACTTCCCATACTTTTTATACATACTTTTTAAAGGAGTTTTTGCAAAGCACACCAGCAGCCTAAGAATGATTTTTGTTTTAAATTATTAAAAAGGTAGTGTACTTTCATCAAACTTTTTCCAACATAAAATGCTTCTCTGTAAAGTTCCTCTGTAAGTTGCTTCCTCTGAGTGTGGGTGCGTGACTTTTTCAGCCTCGATTGAATCTGAGTCTTTCACACTGAGGCTTTCTGTGCCTCTGCCTTCATGAGCCTCTGTGTTCTTAACAGCACAAAAAATATCTTGTAGATTTGTCCTTTGAAACAGCTCACATAAAGCAAAGCCGTTATACACTAGACGGAGCAGGGTGAAATTAATGGGGTTTGGAACAAATGGTTTTGAGAAAGATTTCCTGACTATTCCCCATGCAATTACTTAATCCCTTGTAATTAGTCTCCTTGTTTGAAAAGGAATATACATTCTCCGTCTCTCCCTCTTTTCCCTCTTGAGTTGGAAGATAAAATTGCAGACAAAAACAGCATGAATGTCTTTTGTGGAGCATGCTGCGTATAAACATCCACACAGTCTGGCTTTGAACAGCAGTTATGCCATATACAATCATTAACGATTTACATTTGTTATACTCAACTTCACAAGGATAATTATTTTCCAAGAGGAATGGCCATTATAATTAGTCATAAACATGGTCCAGTTTTTCTGCATAGATTAACCTTTTTGAATTTAGCTTCAGTGCACTCAGACATCTGACAGGAAAAAAATGTTTATCACTTTCTTCTTTTGCTTTTATGGACGATCAGTGTGTGGTGAATTCACCGCAGCAGATAATGAGGAGCACATAGTCATTTCAAATCTGGCGGAGCCCACACAGGACAGCTGTCTATTTTAAGCTATAGCTGCTGGCCAGCGAACCATTAGCCTGTTTTACACCGATAGCAAATAGCCATTAGGCGTAACTGCAAGCCAGTTAGCCAACAGCCATCTGCCGCACACTGCAATTATGCTGCCTTAAAGTGCTGTTGGAAATATAGTAATTATGAGTTGAGCATGCATTAATGACCCAACACAATGGTAAATACGTCTGGGAAGGGGGGAATTTTCAATGATACCTGCGGTAACAATCTGTGTTCTGAAGAGCATGCGAGCTATGTGAATACTGATGGAGTTTGTAAGGATGGATTATTTTGTAAATAAAACAAAGAGCAAAACTACTTATGCGACCATTAAACTTTTAATAGTACTCTCCAAAAGCATTTTAATGCTCCACAAAGTTATATTTCCATCTGAGCTCAGCTGTAGCAGCTCTTGATGAGCTTTGAAAGCAGTAGGCGCCAACTGGAGTAGCTGGTTACCCATTAGCTACTAGCTCTCTGTGCCGTCTCCCATGATGTGCTCTGTTCTGTTCAATGACAGTGGGCTCATTGAGACCATGCTGCCACTACTAGCTCTCAGTGTAAATCCACAGGCTGTGTTTGGTGATTCCTGGCAATGACAGTCGCTGTAGTCAGCAGGCACATTCAGGTCAAGCAACTTGACTCATTTCGTCACATTCTGCCACAAGCCTTTTTGCTTTCACAATGCTCTGATTAAGTGGTACAATAGTTGCAAATCTGCTGGCGTGTTTGCTGAAGAGTAATTACTAGCGTCTGATAAGCGTTCTGGGGAAGTTTCCCAGCTACATGATTTCCACCGAGGCTTTATCTCAATTGAATGTGATTGTCTTTGCCGAATTGGCTCAGCCATGATCCTGGAAACTGGCCTTGTCTCACACACATGATAAGACAACAGATTGCCTTGTACGCCATCCAACCAAGAATAATGCTGCAAGCTGTAATAATTTACACCATCCGTCAGGGTTTTTCCACAACTACATGCCTTCTTCATCACAGAGATAAAACTGCTGCTCGCTGGCAAAGTCTGAGAATCGTAAATGGCATGGTGGAGGCACTAATTGGCCACATAGAAGCGGGCTCAGGCTTCTCATAAACACATCATACAACGTAAACACGGGGATGCAAATCAGGCTGTACCGCCGCACGGAGACGGGAGATGGAGGGAGGGATGCTGGGATATGAAGAACGAGGCTTCCCACTTTCTTAATGTGCCTTTTGTGTTGTTTTTTGTGTGCCGGCCTCGCTTCTCCTCTCCCAGGATCCCTCCGTTTGTGTTACCATGGGGACGGCATGCTTCCTATATCTCTCCTGCTTAACCCCCCCACCACCACCACCTCTCTTTTTCCCTCTCTCCTTTACTCACTGGTTTCAGTGTTACCATGGCGACACATGTCTGTCTCCTCTCTGCCTGCTACCTGTTTCACATGCTGCCCTGTCTCACTGGGTCAGTCTTCTCCGCCTGTCTGTCTGCCTCTCTGTTTGTCTGTCGGCCGCTGGTCATTTGTGTGCCCTTGGCTTGCCTTTCTTTGTTTACTCTTTGTTTGTTTGTTTATTTGTTTTGTGTTTTATGTATCTGCATGATTGTCTGTCTGCTCGTTCTCCTGTGTCCGTCCCTGTCTGTGTTTGCTTTCTGTCCCACTCTTTTTTTTTTCTCCTCCGTTTCTCTCCGGCTGACTGGCTGCCTGTCTGGCCACCAGGCTTTTCCACCTCTAATCCCTCCTCTCCTCTTTCTGCTCTGCTGCTCTGCTCTGTTGTTCCCCTAACATCAACCTCTCTCCCCCTTTTTTTTTCTTTTTTACCCCCTGACTCAATTGTTTGTTCCCACATCAAAACAGTATCCATTGAATGTCACTGGGAACACACAGTTTTAAAAAAAGGGAAAAAAAGGGAGGGATTTAGGTAATTTTCGCAGACGGCAGCTGTTGCTATGGTGACACAACTTTTGGATTTGCTGGGTAGAGCGAGGGATGAATAGACGGATAGAAGGAGGGAGAGAAAATGTGTGAGGATAGAAAAAAAGAAGGGGGGGAAGAAGAAAGAAAGAAAGCCATGTCTTTGGCTCTGGTAGTACATGCTGGCCCTGGTCTGTCCTTTCAGCAGTGTGAGCTTTAATACAAAATACAGACATTTTGGAAAGAAAGACAATCATTCAAAATCCCTGATGTATCAGATTGCTAGAACCTGTATGATTATTTTTATTCAGACAAACAACACCAGCTTTCCTAGCTTTTTCTTGAAAACTGACATCACATGTTTAAATTTGATGCTGTCAATCACTTTGTAAGAGTGCCTGTCAGTTTTTCCAAATCTCGCCTTTGAGATGAAAACCCGTCTCTGCTTACTATTGCATGTAGAAAGCCACTTCATTAAGCTCTCAGTGGTACACTCTGGCCTTGCTTTGTTCTGCCTCTCCTGCAGTTTTAACTGAAAAACTAGATCACCATGTTGAAAAAACACAAAATCATCTTCAGTCCATCTGTCAGTAAAATCGAGAGAATCCAGACCAACCTATCATCCCTTAAAAGCATCTTCTTCTTTGTTTCTGTGAATCATGTTTCACATGTGTTTGTCACTTCCCTCATAATGGTGAAAATTTCATTTTGGATTGAGAACCCCTCCCGTCTGCGTGCTAATGCATTTAGAAAAACCACTTTATTATAATACGCATTTGAATATTCATAGTAGGCAGGCAGGGGGGTGATGGAGGAGACTGGAGCCTTTGGGTATTGATGTAGAGCTGTGGAATTAGCTGCGAAACTGCTATTGATTCAAGCTGTGAGGACTGGAATATGAAACACGAGGGGGGAGGAAAAGGGCAAAAGACCTTATCAATGAACTTGGAGAATGAAAGAAAGAGTGAAAGAGAATGAGGGAGCTCAGTGGAAGAAAAAAGGAAAAGTAAAACCAGATTATCAGTCAGCAGAGAATTGAATTAAAGGGAGACAGAAGGAGAGAGTGGTTGAAGAAAGAAAAGGAGATTATCAAGCGACACAGAAGGGGAACGAAAGACACAAAGTACAACAAAAGTAAGGGAAAGAAAGAAGGATCACAAAGAAAGCATGAAAGAAAGAAAGAGGAGAAACATGATGAAGGAACCAACGGAAACACAGACGAATGAAAGAAAGATCAAATAAACTAAAGACGCAGAGAACAGGGCGAGGGGTCAGGGCTCGCTGCGAGTCGCACTTTAGCCTGGAGATGCCACGCTACAGTAAACCCTCCACCCCCGAATGTGCAAATTGTTGATGGGAGGACTAAGTTGACAAATGTCAAAGTTTATGTTTCATTATGGAAGGCGGGGGCTGCAGAAAGGATGGAGAGGGAGATGGAGAGATGAGGAGAGAAGGAGAAGAAGAACAGGGGGGAGGGAGTGAGGGAGGAAATGCCATGCATTCCATTAAGTGGCCAGAGAAAACCACAGAGAGAGGGGAGGGGAGGAAACGACAGAAATGAGAGAGAAATACAGGAAACAGAGGAGGAGAGGTAGAGGGGGGGGTCACCATTAGACCGCCATACATAAAGACAGATAGAGATAGAAAGGGGGGTTTATAAGCGAAGGAATGAAGTGCTCGATTCATCACAGCCTCGACTGTGGTCCTGACCTTTGAAAATGGAGTTAATGTTAGACAAGGCAGCACTTAACATTCTGACGGCCTCCATGTTTGTTCTATAGACGTCAAGGCGGGGCCTCGCATTACGCCCGCCCTTTGCTGATCTTGAAATTGCACAGCTTCAAAACTCCCTCGTTAAAGTTGACTTAACTGTGTTTTACATTCTGATCTGAATAGATAAGGCGGGTGATACCATACTACATGTACATGTTCGTAATTGTTAAGAAATCCCAAAATTAACAATGAAATGATTCAACTGAAAATTGCCTGTTTAGCTTAAGCCTGATATATGTTATTCCAGTATGCCTTGGACCTTCACTGTTAGCCAAAAACTATCAAAAACACACCAGTGAGCATCATTGAACTATACGACATGCTCTTTTATTACCATGAATGTTTTCCTTTAAATTGATCCTGTGCACTGTCCTGTTTCCTGTCGGAAATACCCACTAGAGCGCCAAATGTGTATTGATCCACAGCTGAAAATAGTCCCCACCAAATTCACTCTTTACTCCTCTTCAAGTAATGTTTGTTTAAAACCATAGTGCCCTGCTGGTTCAGAAAATGACTGAGCCTTTTTAAAAAGGGAAAATATATTTTTGAGACACATTTTTAAAGAGTCACATCGTAATTAAACGTGAGGCTGAGTGCCCACGTGCCTCAAAGAGGACGAAAGTCGAAAAGGATGAACAGACTAACGCATTCTACCACAACGTATACACTATCATCGGCCCTAGGGTGTATCATGATTGATAAATAATGTGTGATCAAATTACCTCACTGCAAAATATAAGATCAGGACAGTGTGCCTTTAGTGTTTGTTCTTGCATGCCAACAGTGATATCAAAAATAAAGGTATCAAATGAAGAACTCCATTGGTATCAATATAACTTTAAGGTACTGGTATCGTAATGTTTTCAACAATACCCAGTCCTTCTTGTTTCTTACATATGCACAGTCTTCTCTGGTCATAATGAGATAACGGTTTTTATCTCATTTTGAACAACTTTTGGATACTAAAATTTATGTTTTATGTCATATATAGGCCTAACATGTGCTGTTTTTAGGAATTACCAAAAGTCTTTTTTTTTTCAATCTTTGATTTTAAAAACGTGGATCTTTTAATTTGATACACATAAATTAATATGAGAGAATTTCAAATGAGGGTAGCATCTATGGGGGAAAAAAGCTGTACATTGCACTCTAATCTCTAAAAATATAGATAATGTAATGGAAGAAAACAGCGTCTGTGCATGACACATCTCTGTGTCTCAAGCAAAATTAGCCTAAACTCAAAACAACACTTGACCAAGCTTACTTAACTTTCCTGTTTCAGTCATTACAATGTGGAAAATACAGTCTGAGGGAAGCCAGAGGGACAAAATGACTGTGCATGTCTTCTTTTTTTTTGCATTTGAAATGAGCGCAGGCCATTTTCTCTGGTCCCTGACCCCTTTTGAACTGAGAAAATTGTATAATAACTTTTGAGTTTATTAAATCTTTGGAAAATCAAGTACATAACCTCAGAAATGCCTCGTCATTGGACTGAAAACAAGGTTTTATTAAGAGATCAAGGCTGTCTTTCACATGGCTGTATGATGTAACAATGCTAAAAAAGAGCACAAATGTGCCTCAGACTAGAAATTAAATATTGTTAGCATCATGTTGAGAAGTGCACTTTTAAAGGGGAACTTCACCCATTTTCAAAATTCATTAATGTTACTCCTATGGTCTTAGACGATCCAAAAATATTAGTAAACATCTCACTCCCAAAACTACAGTGCTAAAACTCTGGTGCTTTATAGACAGTAAACTGGGAATGATGTTGATGGTGACACTGACAGCACCCAGAGGAATGTTTTGAGTATATGGGTACATTTTCTGTTTCAGTACTGAGATTACTATAATAGAACAAAGCTCATCTGGGTATAAAAAAAGAAAACACAGAATCAGTCTCCCATTCATTGTCTATGGAGCAGTTTCAGACTTTATACCCTATGACATCACAAGTTTGAGACTTACTTCTGTGGTTTTTGGCTTTGAGAGGGAATAGCTCGTGCTCACAAATATTGAAACTTTCCTAAGCCATGGAAATAACATATCGGAATTCCTTATTTAGGTGTTGTTCCCTTTGTTTAAGCAATAGTTTAAGCATCCCCTACATCACCAACATTAGTCATAATAATAATAATGGGTATAAGGTGGAAAGCAACTTGGGAGCCAACTTTTTCCCCCATGATACCAACTCTACTGATGCTCAAATACAGGATATTGACTGATGCCAATTACTGATCCAATAGTGCTTTTTTCCCAAAATGTAAAACCTAAACCTTGTAAACCTCTCTGTGTGCAACTAACTCAAATTCATATAAGCTAACGTGAGGCTGTAGCTATGCCTCTTAACTGTAGCCATCAGCATGCCTTTTAGGCTTGGGAAAATCATATGTATAGTGCTTAGATGGTTCATGATATAATTGCGTCACTACAGTCAATCAACCTCAAAACAACAGACATGTTACACACAGTTCATGCTGCAGGATTACTGGTGTTGTGAACAGATGCAGACCTTCCAAACAGCACTGAGCTGCTGTGATAAACAAAGATAAGAGCTGATGCTGCATTCACTGTCCTCCGTGTGTCCACATGGAAAAGGCTTCCCTCTTTTTAATTACATGCTACATCTTTTCAAACCACAAAGCTCCTCCAAGTTGCTAAAAAAATAATAAGATGTGAAGTCAGTTGTCGTTTCCTGGGCCATTCTCCTTTCTAAAGCTTTGTTAAACGTGATAAAATTGAATTCAAAGTTTCAAACACAACACAGTTAACTGAATAAATGTTGGCATTGTCTCTCTGAATGCCACAGATATGTTACATTTCTGTGTTTTGCTTGAATTTGCACATTCTATATGTAGCAGACATGTTGAAAATGTATGTTTCTTTACATTTCAGATTTTTAATCTGATGTTGTGATAACGCTGTGGTTGAGGTTTGGTACAGGTTTAGCTGCTGACACTTGGTTAGGGTCAGGAAAACATTATGTTTTTGCTTAAAAGCCTGGTTTGGTCACTACAAATACAGCTGGAAATGTCTCACACCATCCAACATCTCCTCCTTCTTGTGGTGACAAACTCAGCTGGTATACATGTAATCTGATCTATGCCACTTGAGAAATGTTGATATCATAAGAATGAAACATACAAATGTAACATATCCATGCTTTGCATAAACGTATAATGCCAACATTTTATTCTGGCGACAGGCTGAAAAGCAGCCTCCCAGAAAATGTTGAAAAAAAATCTGTAAAGAGAAACATTAAGCACTGTAACTAAAGTCACTTTTAACACCTCTGGTTTTACAGATTTTGTCCTACCGCTGTCATTAAAATGCATTCATTGTGAAGCTCATGCAAGAAGTGGCACAGTATCAATGGTGGCTTTAGACACTGTAGCCAAAACTATATTGGATATAGATCAGTGACATTTGGCCAATACCCAATCCTCTTAAAAAGGTCAGTATCGGCAGAAAAATAAATCTACTAAAAAGAAATGGGGCTCATTCTTATTGCCCAAGATGACCTTTGTTTGACAAAGTGATGCAACACAGTGGATCATGCATGAAACATTTAAAGTTAATTCCTCCCAAATAAATGGGCCTAAGTTTGATGTAACTTCACAGTTTTCTTATGTGGTAATTATACTATGGTTGCCTCTCAATTAACTTACTGTTTATTATATATCTTACAAGAGCTCATTTGTTCATTTCTCTTACACTGTTTCAAACTGAGAACATTTTGCCCTGCGGTATATTTACCTGCATCAGCTGGTGTTTTAACCTTGAATCAAAATGCAGTTTTTCAGCAAACCCATTTCATTGCCTTGTAGATGCAGTGATACTATAGCTGGTCTTGCTCAGGAGGAAATCAGAAAGTGGATGTTTTTTCATTGCCGTAGCCCAGTAACAATTTCCTAGTAGGATTCAGGCCAAGATGAGTCAGTATGAGACTTGGGCAAGCCTTGAACGAATGCCATGGACGCACAGTGATCCTGGTTGTAACAGTTTCTTTGCATTCAGAGATATCTGCTGGAAGCCAAGGCTGAGAGGAAGGCATTTGTTTCACGCAAAGAAGTAAATGATTTTAGTGTTTTAATATTCTCTCATGTTGTATTATGAGCTTTGCCCTACTGTATGTAATGAAGCCATCCACTTACAGTAAAATTTCCTATTGTACATCATCATGTTCAGCTCATACATGGTTTTGTTTCAGAATATTCATCAGCTCTAATAGTTTGTTTTGCCAGTTTCTTTTTAAAGTTGGACTTCTTAAACTTGTTGGATTCTCAAGTGGATCTGTGTTTACAAATGTATATGGACTCCTTATTACTTCAAATTCTAATACTTATCCCAACATTTCCAAGGATACCAAATATGTCAGCTTAGATTTTGTGGAAATGTGCATAAATGATGCAGGAAACAGCAGCAGTATCTGACAGAAACAGTGCAGCCATGAAAACATCTTGGGTTTGAATATTTCACTCAATATGTGCAACACAGCCTCAGCACAGTGTTGGAACAGGCATATACAGAATATACGCACAGTGCAGGGAAGATTTTTAATAATTTAAAGAATGTTACGGCTGATATCAAGAGTTAAAGAGGTTAAATGCTCTTAAATGCACCTCCAGGCAGAAAAGTAAAACAAAATCTGCAGCTAACCTGGTTTGTAAGTACTAAGCACCAGGTGGTACACATGGCAATCTGTCAAAACGTATACTGAAAGGCACTATAACACTGTAAATGATGATGTCTCCCCAGAGGATACCAACAGTTCATTTTGTGTGTATTTTGCTGGAAAGAGAAAAAGAACAAAACTCACTTTTATTCTGATGTTTCTGAGCGTGACGCTCATTCAGGCCGCGAGAGGAAGTGAGCTATTTGTGATTCATATCTTTGAGTGTTTGATATCTAGGAGTGTGTGAGAGAGTGTATTTGAGTGTGTGCTGTATGTGAAAGGGTTTGTGGGTAAACACTGGAACAGGTTTGTTTGAGAGTTGGAGAAAAAAAGGGTTTTGTGAAATGAGATGAAGAGATGAAGTACATGTGAGCACACATACTGTCAATATGCAGTGATCAGGGCAACACAGAAGTGGCTTGAATACGGAGATTACTTCTTTGTGCTGAATAGTATAACCTAACATTTTGCTTTTTCAGGTCTTATAGTCTTTTATTGATTACTTTTTAAAGTAAGATTTTTTTCAGCTTTCTTTCACAGAGTTTTTATTTGTGTAAAGAAAGAAGTCAGTGATATGTAATGCAGAGGCAATGCTCTCTCATACCAAAACAACAGAATATCGGTCATTTTCCGCTGACTTCCAAAACGACTTACATGACCACCCCCAAAATGACATATATTACTGTTCTACTGGTCACATTTTTAAACTCATCACCTTCAAGTTTGTCAGGTTGCTACATTAGATTAGCTAATTAGCTTAACATTAAAACAGTTCTCACACATTGAAGGTACCCTGTATAATTTTCATACTATTACCTTTGAAGGCACCTTTTCACATCCAAATATCAGTATGCATCACTGCCCTTGATGGCCCATCAGCCCTGTACTAATGGTACGCAAGTTCCTCTGTCAGAGGTTCAAATAATATTTCTCCAAAGGCCTCCTTATCCAAATCTACATTCTCACCCCAAACTCGTCAAATACCGACACTTTGTCAGTGGCCCGTCACTTACATTATGACGTGCTAGGTACCCTTCTGCATCACTTTAAGATGCACAAGGACAGTGTGCCAATTATCATTTCTTACTAATGTAAACTTCTATTTTCACAGGAAGTGTATAGTTCCTGCTTCTTAAATGCATAGTCTCTTTAAAATAAACCAAGAATGTAGGTTAAAAACAGCTGACTTCCTTTGGTGTAGGCAACAAAAGTACATAGTTAGGTTTGAAACACATCATGGTTTGGCTTAAAATAAGGACGTTTGTTACTAATCTAATTCATAATTTGCATGGTATGCTAAGCATAGTAGCACACTATGTCCTTATTAAAACAGCTCCCTTACTTTTTGTTTTACAATGGACACAGTGATCTTCCATAGGAAAGTCTGGAGTTTGTTCAGACTTTGAATGCAGATTTGAGTATTTCTTCTTTCTGCTAATTTTGCTGTAAAAGATCTGAATACTTTTTCCGACACTGAAAATGAGATCAACTGTGCTTTTCAGACACTAATGATAACTCTCAAGGCAGCACCAAACAATGAGTTATTTTTAATTCAAATTAACATTTGTACATACAGCAGCTAGCTAAAGTAAATAACACTCTCAAACAAAAGACTCAGTGCAGAATATGGCACATTTTACTAGTTTTTTTTTTCTTTGTCTCGTGGACACACACACACACTGCTGCAGAGCTCCTCTTTAAGCACTGCTGTCTAGTGTGTGTTGTGTGTGTATACAGTATATGTGTGTGTACTGTATGACTATGTGTATGTGTGCGGAAGGTCTGAGGTGCTGCTTCCCTGCTGATAGTCCTGTGACTGGGATCTTCTGCCTACAGCCTCCCTCGCATCTTCCTCCACCTCCTTCATACTTTGTCTAATGAAAAACCTTCTGCCCTGTCTCTCTCTTCTTCACACACACACATACACACACACCCACACACACACACACACATACTTACAAACACATTTGAACACACAGAAACACATGCACTGACAGACAGAGATGCATTAACTGATATGCAGACACAGAAACACAACATGTACAGCGTGGGTACAAAAACAAAAAGAAGCACATGCATACACACAGATAGAGTAGGAAACACACTCAGAATGCCTTCTGATAAAAACATATACATGTATAAAGTGCACATGCACGCACTGGTCCCATGGCTCCACATGCGGGAGCAAAGAGCCGCCTTTAAAAAGCGAGTCTCCCAGTCCAACTCCACAGAGATCGCTCTCATTTCCCTCCTCCCTGCAGCAGTCGGTCACAAAAACATGATTTTTCTCACTGATGATTTTTAGAGTAAAAAACCCAAATGAAAAATTCATCAAATTGGAAGAGAAGTCCAGGTTTTTTTTTTTCTTTCTTTTTAAGATGTGGCGGTGGTATTGGGTGTGTGTGTGTGTGTGTGTGTGTGTGTGTGCAACAAGAAATGGGACTGATGCATCTTTTCTGTGTCACTGCTAATGTCGCATGTCGCGAGAACCTCCAGGGGGTTGCAGTCTACACACACATATGCATGCACACACACATCATACAGGACTACAAACACTCACACATCATTATACATATGATACACACATTCCTGCTCCTCACACAGACCACACACACACACACAAATCCTCAAATGTACTTTCACCTATATACAGAAACACAGCTCACACACAGAAATACTTACAGACACTCAAATACTTCAGAATCTTAATGCACACACACACATGCACACACACTTCATGTCATGTTCCTGCTCAGCATCATGGGTGTTCAAACTCATCCACTCTGACCATCAAAGGAGGAATCAGTACATGTATCTGCTGTTGGAATGGAGTGAAGGAAATCAGTTCTGCTTCTCGTAACACACACACACACACACACACACACACACACACACACACACACACACACACACACACATAAAAAGTGTATGTATACGTGTGTGCAAGTGTGTGTGTGTATTTGTGTGTGCTAATGCGGAGAAGCAGAGGTTGACCTCAGGCTACCAGCTAATTAAAACTGAGAAATGAGGGAGGGAGGGAAAGAGAGAGGGAGGGAAGGAAAACATAGAAAAAGAGGAGTAGTTAGGAAAGAGATTGAAAAGAGAGAGACAGAGGGAAGGAGGAGGAAACGAGAGAAAAAGACTAAAAGGCAAATGTATGAGAGAGCATTTTCAGTTTTTGTTGTTGTTTTGTGTTGTTTTTTAGCTTTTCCTTTTGTTAATTTAGGGTCTAAGGACAGAGCCTGTTGTGTGCTGTACAGACTGAAATGTGCAATGCAATTCATGCTCCCAGATGACTCATTTGCGTGAATGAATTGACAGAATGTAGCATTAAAGGAGCATATTTATGATAATATTAGTGGAGTAATGGCGTCCTGAGCGGAGAATGAAGTCACCTGTGTGTGTGCTGTAATCTAAGCCTCTCTGTTTTTTGTTGTGGTAAGCCAGTCTGGCCGCACATGCATGTTAGTGCATGTAAGTCCTCATGTGTATCTCACTGTCTAGCTAACTGCAGCTGCTTTGTGCTCATATGACGGGTTGCTGCTGATAATAGCGTACTAACCCACAGTGGTGGACGGCATTGTCGCAGAGGCATAACAACCATCCTCCGATCCTCCCCACCTTAACACCATTAGCTCTGTCAGCAATGTTGCTGCTGTTAACACTGTTGGCGCTGTTTGCACTGTCAGCTGCCTAGACACCAGCTCAGCCACCTCCATATTAAGAACCATGTGCAGCCAATCGTGGCCCAGATTCCTAATCATTAGGTATACATCTCCTGTAAACAGTATTGTTTAAATTTCAGCAATAAGTTAAACAACAAAATATGTCTCTCATTCATGCCCTTTAGAACTATCTATGATCTGACGCCCTCTGTTGGCAGGACGACATCGTTTGTCTGTGCATTCCAAACCTTTACAAGTTACTATTGAAAAATAAATCAAGGTTATCATGTGACAACACTTTGATTAAGATTTAGATTTAGGCAAAAAATGACTTGGTTTGGTGAAAGGAAACGATCATGGTGTGGATTAAAATACAGGCACCTGTTTTACCACAATGACATCCTCTCACTTTATTTATATATTTATTTATTTTGCTGGATGCTTTTGACAAGACTTTGGAACCTGGCTGCAGGAAAATGGCTCCCTTTGAGCAACAAGTGAGGTCAGGCACCGATGTCGGGCGACTTACATGTTTATCCCAAAGGTATTGGGTGAGGTCAGGATTCTCTGCAGGCCTGTCAAGTTCTTGAAAACCAAACTGGGAAAACCATTTCTTTATGGACCTGGCTTTGTGCATGAGAGTATTATCATGCTGAAACAGGAAAAGGTCAAACTGTTGCCACAAAGTTAGAAGAGCACTCTTGTCTAAAACTGTTGTTGCAGCCCTCACTAGCTTTAACTTCACAGTAGTGTGTGTGGCCCTAAAGGTGTTATGTAATACAAAAAAATGAATTCAGAATTCATAGAAAACCTTAATACCAAAGCTTTTGAGCATGGGTTATTGATGTGGGAACAACAACAAAAAACCCTCCTGACACCTGTAGATAAAGTGAAAGAGAGGTGAAGAGGATGTGTTGAGAGAGAAAAAAGAAAGCAAGAGAGACAGAGAGAGTGCTGGAGTGATGGAGGTCTGAAAATGTGTGAAAGTGTGAACAGACGGAGACACAGTGACCTGGATGGGTGGTGGAATTATGGGAGCTGAGCAAGAGATTCTAGTTGTTTAATTCTATGCATTGCACATCATTACCCTTTAAAATGTATGTGTTGTTTTTATTATTCAATTCACTCTATATATGTATCGTTATTTGATCAAACATAATGCCAGTAAAGCTTTATTGAGGTGAACTGAATTTGATTGCGAGACAGGCAGTGAGGGTAAGAGCACGCAAGAGACAGAAGAAACACAGGACGTTCATGTTTTATTCACACAGCAAATATACAATCGATGTCTCTTTATATAATTCATGGTTCATTTTAAATATTTCACTGTCAACAAGCCAATTAGCAATTTAAGTAGGCAGTGTGTTGCAATTTTTATCATGTGTTTCTATCTGTGTGCGCGCTTGCTTGTGCATGTTTTCAGGTTTTTGTATTACCCTCCACCCCCCCAATATGTGTGCGTGTATGTGTGTGTGTATGCACATGTGTACCAGTGGTTGTATGTGTGTATTTGAAGCAAGCCAACCCTGCCAAACAGGCTGCTAGGTCTGGGCAAAGGACAGAGTGTGTATCGAGGAAGAGGAGTAGGGTAGGAAGGAGGGGAAGAGAAAGATGAGGAAGAGAGGGTGTGTGCATATGTGTGTGTGTGTCAGTGTTTGTATGTGTGTGTATGGGTTCGGGGGAAAAGAGGGAAAGGAGGGGGGGTCGCAGAAGGAGGAGGAAAGAGTGAAAAGCCTAGACTGAAGTTTGATCTGTTTGTTCTCTCCCCCTTGTCCCACTTACATGTCCCCGTGGAGCCCAGAGTAGGAAGGCAGGCTGGTGTGTGTGTTTGTGTGTTCATGTTTGTCTGTGTGTGCACGTGAAACGGCATCGACACAACCTCGAAGAGAAAAAAAACTGAGCCAAAACAGATCGAGATAAACAGATAAATAGACGGATTGAAATAGACAGACTGACAGCGAGACGGGGAAAGATAAGAGAGAGGAGACATGAGTTGGAGAGGGCACACAGATAGAGAGATGAAGACAGTGGGAGATGAGTTTAAAAAAAAATCATACACATACACACAGCAGCAGCAGCAGCAGGGAGTGATTGACAGAGACCGACAGACACGCCTACAGACTGAAAAAACGATGAGCGGAAAGAGAGTGACGGTGGGAGAGGGAAAGACAGAGAGAGACGCAGTGATCCACAGCCGGTTACAAATCGAAACAGACAGCAGAGAGACAAACAAAAAGACAGACAGACAGACAGACAGACGGACCGAGTGACAGTCACTTGCTGTATTTGTCTGTTTGTGTCCTCGGTTGCTCCGTTAAACACCTTGCAACCAACTGGTTCGGTCACAAACATTGGTTTTGCCTCGACAGCAGTGAATCATGAGAGAAACCCACCTCATGAGGAACTGTTAAATTTGATTTTCTAAGCTCTTAGTGTTTGGTAGTGTCGGCCTTTTGCAGGGAAATCATCTGCAGCACAGGAAATGATGCATTTTGTGTTTGTTTTGAGGAACTGGAGTAGCAGCCATCTCAGCTTAATGTTGCAGCCAATGTGGAAATACTTTAACATGAAAAATGTTGAAATATCTAATGGATGCTGGCAGGAAATCATGCTGCGGCCCAATTTAGGGGTCACACCATCCCCCCAAAAAAAGCATTTAAAGTCTACATTTCTAGTCTGTTAATGCTCTGACAAGTTGGCAAGAGTCATCCCATGTCAAAGACTCCTCCAAAATATTGAGTAACTAACCTTTTTTTCTACATATTTGGAGTATGCAACCCTTGTATCCTTTGCGATCCTCAGAAGCCACTTAATTGTTTAATGCAGAATTTAGGTGATCCTCATTAGAGATGGGTGGACAGATTCTTTTCACAGTATTGGGTCCTTCAAGTTTTGAGTCAAGTAATGCAACACAGTTTGTATATCATGAGCCAGTGATTCATGTATATTGTGATCACATGACCAAGGCGCTGACAGAAAGGAAGTAGTCTGAGTAAGAAGGCAGTTTGGGGTGGTGGATGGATCACAACACACAGGACTTTCTAACACAGACTCCTGAGTTTTGGAACCGTGTAAAACCAAATGACATCATTTGAGTCATTTTAAGTTAACGTTATCACCATATTTCTTCTCCTAAACCTAACCAAAGTAACTTCACTTGCCTAGACCTTACCGTTAAGTATGTAACTTTAAGTTATGTGCCATATGTGTCATTTGTTGGCTGCTGATTTGTTTTATATCATACAAACCATTGTATGATGATACATTGCTTGAATTTTGATACTTTTTGCTGAATAGGGTGTCAGTTTCTCAGTGACACTCTGTTATGGGACATGCACACAAGATGATAATTTCAGTTACATTTTAATAAAAACATAATAAAAAAGACTATTATCTTAGGTTTAGGCAACAAATGCACTTCGTTCAGTTTATGTAAACGCCCCAATTTTAGTTTAATGCTAATAAATAAAAAGTTAACAACTGAAATCCGTTGTTAGTTAACATTTTGCTGATACGCTCAGTAGCTATTACCATTTTTGCAACTTGCCAGGTATGTTAATGAGCAACATTTCCTCATAATGTAGCCTAATTTTCTCAGCATTACGTGTTCCTCAAAACCTATTTGGTATTTCAAATAAGCTGTATATAGATGTAATTTCTAGGCGGCAGGGCTGGTTAAGCACAAAACTAAACCTCACATATACTACAGTATATCAACATTTTTCTTTGGCTCTGAGGTCAGCACTAACAGTGATAGCCAGACACGGTGCAACCGACTCAAAACTCAAATTTCATCAACAGAAAATAAAACGTCATGTGAAGGAAATCTACACTCTGAGCTCTGCCATTCTGTCAGAGTATCTTTGCTTTGAGAGTCTACAGCTGTGCTTTTCCTCGCTACTGCTGCTGTGATGGAGAGAGAGTAAGAGAAAGACAGTTCCCATTTAGAGCAGTGATCCAACCTATTACCTTAATTCCGCCCTCGCAGCAAATTTCACTAAGATCACTTTTAAAAATGTATTTTCCCAAAGACAAACTTAATTCAGCCTAATTATCAGGGCAAAGAGAGTACAGCTCCCCTCGAGACAAATACTTGGAAATGAGGCATCCCTTGGTAGAATCGTGATGCCTCGTCACTGTAACGTGACACTGATTGACTGACATATGATCTCTGGGAGATATAGCACAGTAATGGCACAAGATATCACTAGATTAACAGAAAACAGACTAATCTTAAGGCTTTTTACATAGAAACTAGCCTAATGTTCTAATGTCTCTCTTAATAAATTGTTTGACAGGCTAGATTATTATTTCAACTCTGTATAGCATTGAAAACGAAGATGATCTCAAATATTGCCTCAACACATTGCTCTTACATTAAGCATTAGGCAGGGACTACAGGGATTCCCTAAACTCTAACTCCACATACCACATCTAAAACATACAGTGTGTGACAGAGTCCAAATTAGCGCATACGGACCTGAGAAGTCTTTTCATATTTTACATTCTTTGCAATAGCATGATCAGATCTTTTAAGTCTGGAGCAGCTGAGGTATCTTGCACTTACATCAGAGAAAAAAGATGATGAATGTTGAATGCTGCTAGGCTGTGAAGTTCTGACAAAAAAGGGGGCCTCCAACGCACGGCTTTGGCAAGCTTTCACACCCTCTCCATGCAGCTCTATTATAGCTATGCATTAAGATGTGTAGGAACTGCAAGAAAGATGTCAGGCAGTCGCTGTGGGAAGGGAAGGGAATTTTTTGAAATGCAGGGGAAAAAATAAAATGCAAATTAGGTGTGTTTCCATCAGCCGCGTTGAAGGAAATAAATTGAATTTCCACACAGACTTTCAAGAACTGATTTCTATTTGGCAAGTTGTTATCGTGCTTTCGTGTCGGATAGTGTAAGTGATATTTCATGCTTTCATTTTCAAGATGGAAATCCAGGAATGCACTTTGCATACTGTAAGACACTGACTACAGCCACGCTGGAGCATTATACTTGGGAGAGACAGCATGTACGTTTCTTTTTCACTGGGAGGTCATGGTTTACACAGAACATCTCACAAAGAATTTCTTAACCTGCAGACCTTTCTTTTTTACCTCGAGTGAGCATAAAACTTGACATTTACATTCGGCTTTTCTACTTCTTGGAAGGAAGCCCAGCTCTTGTTCATGCTGCATTACTGCAGTAACTCCATGAAAATTCACTCATTACCACTGTAACTTATTAACAATTAGATTAAACCATATGAACATTTCAACCGTGTGGCAGCAGCGGCTCGGATTTTTCCTCCAACTCTTTTTTTTTTATCATCATTAAGATTAAAGTGTCCTCATCCCTGTTTGCAGCTGAGGTTTTTTTTTGTCCTCTTGTTCACAAGGCTTCAGCGAGGTTATTTCTCTCTTCACCGTTTCACTTCACAGCAGAATCTCATCTCCTCTGCCTCAGTGGAGTTCACATCACCAATTCTTATTGAAGGGGAAATCGCACAGCCATTGCTGAGCGAGGTCGTTATTTGGATAATGACTAATCTGCTCCCGACTTAATTCCATTCCTCTGATCCGACGGCCAGGTTGGAGTCAGAGGATGTGGCTAATGATGTGGCTGCAGCGTTGTCTGGGAATGCAGAGAACACACACACATGTACACACACACAGAAGATACTTGCAGACATTCACTTCTAAGTCACTCACTTGCTCACATACTGTAAGCACTTATATGTATGAGTCCTCTTTAATGTCACGCATTGACACACACATTTGGCTTTAACCCCATTTTTTCCTCTTAAATCACCCCTTTAAGAAACTTAGGGAAAACATTTTTCCACATTATTCAGTTGTCATGTAAATATTCTATAGCTACTCATTCCTAGTCTTCATTGCTCACTTTTAGTCAAATATTAAAGCATGACACCATTTCTAAGGACTTCCTCTACACATCAAACTGAGAAAATTTACTGAAGATGTGTTTCTAATATTTTATGCGAATTGTCTTGTTTTGAAAAGATGACATATTTAATGTCTCTTGAAACTTTTGGATTTGGAACAGATCATGAAATAAAAATAATGTGAAGTTTGAACAATGTCACAAATATAACTTTAAGTTAACTTAAAAGTTCTCCCAATCAATATATTTTATACAATGTAATCAAATTAATACATGTCATGTGAAAGGGGCTAGCTGTTAGCTAATAGTTTGATTTTAGGACACATTTACTGTTTGGTTGAGTCTCAGAACTTCAGAGACAGCCAGCAGCTGTATTTAAGCAAAAGAAAAAAAGCCTTGCAAAACCCACTGTGTACTAACCGCTCAGCACCAAACACCAGAAAGACAAAGTTAGTGACTAGCTGGTGGTTATAAAAAATAAAAGCATATTGCCTTTAAAAGACATTACAATATCACAGACAAGTCATAGGAAGAAAATGTTGGCATTATATGTTTCTGCAAACCATGAATACATTACGTTTGAACATTTCATGCCTATCATATCAATGTTTCTAAAGTGATGTAATGTA
Source organism: Cephalopholis sonnerati (assembly GCA_019142605.1). Classification (NCBI taxonomy): domain Eukaryota; kingdom Metazoa; phylum Chordata; class Actinopteri; order Perciformes; family Serranidae; genus Cephalopholis; species Cephalopholis sonnerati. The sequence continues at coordinate 28,673,673 of JAGQAX010000010.1, read as the reverse complement.
CAAGCTGACTTTGTCATTGGTTGGTGGAGGGGGCAGTAGATGGCGTGTCACCAAGGTGAGACAGCTGCCAAGATGCAGACCACTGCAGACCACCTTTTGAGACCAACGAACAACAAAACCTTTTGCGTTTTCGTGAGTCATTGCTGTTTTCCATTGGTGTTTTAGGCTCCAAATGTGGGTGTTTTCTAGCGACTCGTCCACGAGGATAGTACTACAAAAAACTATTGTTTCATACCAAGATATCGCTGCTTTTCCTGCCAGGATTGTGCCTGGGTATTATAAGCTAAAATATGATCTGTTTTTAACCATGACTGAGTGGCTTTTGTGCCTAAACCTAAACACATGTTAACCACAGCACTGTTGAAAAGCTAAGTCTCAACAAATTAGCAACATAATAACATGCAAATATAATGTATCTGTGGTTTGCAGAAATGTACAATGGCAACATTTTTTCTGGCGATAGGTTCAGTCTCTAGCATGTTGACACAGCTTTCTTTATTTTGCACTTAAAAAGGTCTGAATCTACTTTTTGTGGAGACGCTGACCGGTAAAATAGTAAACCAGACTTTAATCATCACATCTACATGCTGACCCCTCACACAAACCTTAATCCTTAATTCCAATTCTAATCTCAATCCTACAACTAAGTCTAAACACCAAAACACCACCTTATAGAGGTGAGGACAGGTCAAACTGTCCTCACTTTCCAAAAATGTCCTCACCCACAATGCCTCTAGTGGGTCCTCACAAAGATAGAAATACAAGAGGACACACACACACACACACATTCATCCATGCACTTGGTCTAATTTTTATTGAATGCAACATTCACAGCATTGACCTGCTCACTCATACGCACTCGCTCACACATGCACCAAAAAACACACATACACACAAACATAACCCCCCCTCAAACACACACACATATATACACAATTGCCCTCCTCTTCTCACATGCTTTTTCACTCCGTGCTCATTTGGTGATGTTAATGCTAGCAGACATGTACAGTGTGCTCTAACAGCGGAGGGAGGGGAGGGTGTGTGTGTCTGTTTGAGCGTGTGTGTGCAAGTGGGTATGTGCAAATGCGAGCGTGCGTACATGTGTGTGTACTTACCGCTCTTAAAAACCAATTAACAGCGCACAGCAGCAGCCGCCCCCCTCCTCCAAATGAAGAGGTGAATTAAACATCACCAAGACCAGATGGAAAGAAATCAGAGAAAGAAAGAGAGAGGGATGAATAATTGAAGACAGAGGGGGATCATAAAAAAAGGGGGAAATAAAACTGAAATAAGAGATGAAATGAAATGTAAGAAAGCAGAAGTCAATTAGAGAGACTGAGAGAGAGCTGCAGGGAAAAGCAGATAGGAAGAGAGGGGAGGGATTGCTGCAAGTGTGTGTGTTTGTTTTTGCGTGTGTTTGTGAGCATGTGCACACAGTGTTTGTGTGTGTGTCTCTCCTGCCTGTTTTCCGGAGTCAAACTAACACAACCCAGTTGTTTGAAGTCGACAGCAGCATAGTGAGGATGGTTGCAACACAGTGATGATTAGGCCACGTTCTCTTTCACGAAGCTGAACTTCAGTAGGACTTCAACGCAGTTCTGTACGGGTGTGTGTTTCTGTATATGTGTGTGGGAGTGTTTGTGTGACAGTAAATAAGCTGTGAAGCAGGGGCCCATTTTCAAAAAGCGATTTGTGAGCACTGCTTACATGCAGATCACAAACAGCGGCAGCAGCACGTTTCACAAGTGATTGACGCTTGCAAATTACAAATAAATTTGTGAGTCATACAGGTCTCTTGGATGCTCATATATGGCTCGCAAAGTATGCCACATATTTTGATTAGTGAAACATGTCAACACTAACTGGTGAGGAAATAATCTTGTGTCAAATCAAAGCCTTTAATGCTATATAGTATGTGTAAAAAAAATCTTATAGATACTTACATATCTAAAATCAGACTAGAACTAAATGTTAACTGTTAACAATAGCAGAAAGAGCACAGGACACATATTTGATCTTGTTCAACTTTCACCAGAGTACTCACAGGTTTTATTTTTGTCGTGATATGCCAGATCTGTGTTGTTGCTGATACTGACCTTTTTAAGTGGCCTGGGATATCGACCATGAAGTGAACGATCCACATCAAAACATTTTGTGTTTCAGCTTTCATTGACATTTATTCAGTCATTGTGGGCCACCGACCCAGTTTTTAGTGCCAAAACAATCCCTCGTTACTTTAAATAAAAAGATTCCAATTTCAAACAGACTGTTTTGAGAAAAAGAGAAAAGATTGTATCAGTACATACTTGATCTAAGGTATTAGGAGAGAAAAATGTGGACCTTTAAAAAATATTTCACTGCTGGAAAGATGGTCTTTTCATAAAACTGAGCTGTCTATGCAGTAGAGAGATGGAAATACTTTTGACATTGGTACGATATAACCAGAGAAAACAGTGAAAAGAACTGTGGCATTTGTGTTTGCTGAAAAGGTAGAACATCTATAACTACCACAATGCCCTGCTCTGCACCAGACCAATAAACATTCCCTCTGGAGGGTGACATACTGTAATGCGAGCTTGTCCGTGTAGACATGGCAAACAACATGGCAGCCAGCTGGTAACAAACAATCTTAAATACAGTTAGATGTTAAGCTAAAATATACTTTTGAAAACACTTCAAGTGAGAAATAGGCAACACAGTCACATAATTTTGGTTCAGATTTTATCAGAACTGTCTAGTTTTAACATTTTAGCTTAGTATTTTCAGTCTCTGTTTTTACAATATAGGTCACAGTATTGCACCCACTTCCTTTCCGCAAACTCTTGTATTACAGCCGAACAGTACACTGAAATATATTTCTGAAGACATTTTAGGCAAGATATAGGGAACAAAGTAACAGAATCTTGGTTTATATTTCATCAGCACTGCCTTTTTTCATAGTTGGGCAGGTCTCTCTCTCTGTCTGCTTCTATAGTCTTTGTGCCCACGGTGACGGACATACAAAAATGTAAAAGTACGATCTATAGTTTGAGCAACAGCCCTAGAGTCAGCGAAAATCCCCCTTGATGACGCAAAATGTGGCATCCAGCGAATTTGAGATGGGACACGAGTAGGGAGATCTGAGGGCTTGTAAGATGGAGGGAAGTTTACCATAGTTTATTTATACATACTACCCTCACTGTAATGAAACAAAGCTGGTTGCAAATGGCAAAGTATTCCTTTAAATTCTATGTTAATATCTATCACAGATGTAGTCAACTACCATGCTAACTCCGATCCCAAAACCTCTCTTATCATCTGATCACTTATGTTCCTCCCTTCATTACTTTGTTGAAGAAATGTTCCCAGATCTAAGCAGACACTTTGGAAATGATAGACAACACTACGAAAACATGTCCTAAGCTGTAAAGAACTAGAATAATCCATCAGTACTTTAATGACATCAATGGATTGTACTGTTGTTAACCATGTTCCTTTTTCTCCACCCGCTATTTTTCTTATCTATATGTTTTGGCAACACAAATGTATTTTATATGTTGTACCACTGAAGCAAATTGAAACTAAAAGAATTTAATTTAGAGAAAGAGACAGACAGACAGACAGACAGCATAGTGCGAGGATCAGATGTCATCCTCAACTTTATGTGTACCAGCAATGTCTTAAATGTGCAGTATGTGTGTGTGTGTGTGTGTGTGTGTGTGTGTGTGTGTGTGTGAGTGTAGGCGAATGAAAATGTCTGCGTTTGTATCCAGCCATGCTGTCCTGGAGTGATTTCGGGAGTGTAATTGAGTATATTTGTGTGTAAGTGCATTTAGATTTGAGTGTGCGTTCAACTCTGCAGGCATGTGTGTAATTTGGCAATGAATGTGTATGTGCGTGTGTGGTTTGGCAATTGTCCCTGCTTTAGTTTTTGTATGTGTGTGATTGTGTGCTTGTGAATCATGCGTGCAGTTGTCCTCAGAACTTTAAGCTGCGTGCATGTGTATGAGAGTGTGTGTTTCTGCATCTACACAATAGTAATTGCCCATGGATGAGCTTGTAAGAGTGTGTGTGTGTGTGTGTGGTTGTGTGCCTGTGTGTGATTTCCAATAACTGCTCAGTTTGCTCAGCATCTCCTCTGCGGTCGGCGTCACGCTGCTCCTCTGTTCTGCTGGAAGTGTTTGTGAGGGGAAATAAAAGCAGCGTTTGGTGGAGAGGGGGACACTGGGAAATCACTGAGCCACTGTTTACAGCAAACAGTGAGCGAGCCGGGACACACAGTGACAAAGTTATGATCTCGGTGTCTGTCCCTCTGTGTCTGTCTCGCTCAGTCCTCCTCTGTCTCTCTGTCTGGTCTTGTGTTCGTCTCTGTCAGTTTAATGCTGTGTGCTTCAGGGGCATAAATGTTACATGAATGATATTCCCCAAAAACATCAAAATAAACAAGGCAGCAGTAAATACCTCATCCCACAGGAATGATGCAGTCATCCCTCACGGCCAATCAGAAACAAACAGGTCGCTGTCTTCTGACCTTTGTTTGTAAATGACTGCAGGGACACGTGGCTTTGTAATGTGACACAAAACTCAGATTACTGCTCGGTAGAACTTTGTGTGTGTGTGCTGTGTCTAGTGTCCCTATACCCCACTGCAGACTGTAAGGAATCATAAATGTCTTTCTATATGGAAGACAAATACAGCAGAAACATTCAAATAGCAAACACCAATTAATAAGCAAATCTAATAAGATGCAGTGATGCATTAAACATTGTTTGCATGCACATGCCATGTCTATCTCTGTTATCTATAATTCATGTATCCTTTCTTTGTTGTCATATGACGACATTCTTTCATGCAACACTTTTTCTAGCTTGCGTTTTCTCTCATCTATAAGAGATATGTTTCAAATCCAGGGGCACAAAAAGGATTTGAGAGCACAGCTACATCCCAAATTGTGGCAGTCACACAAAAGTTACAGTTAATGTGTGAACCCTACAAGACACTTGCATGCTCATAGCTAGGTCACAGGTATTACAGTTGTTTTGTTTAGTAAAACATGACAAAAAGAACACAAGAGGAAATTATGTCATGTTGCAAATGGCCGCTTGTTTTGTTGAAAAAGACCACAGGAAGTCTAGTGTGATAGTTCATAGATCCATGAGTTTGTAGACTTATAAGACGCCAAAACATTTTATCACAATTCACGACAATGAATGACAATCACTTCCTCTTTCCTGAAGTAATCTCCCAGGAAAGTGCACTTGAAGGTATTTATTGGACACTAGTCTGTCCCACAGGATGTAGACTGTGGGTATGAGCCTGACAGTGGCCACCTATTCAAGACGGAATTCTCCTGGTAAATGGGCTGCACTTGTATAGTGCCATTGTAGTCTTCCGACCACTCAAATCGCTTTTACACTATGTCACATTCACCTATTCATACATACATTCACACGCTGGTGGCTGGGGCTGCATACATGGTTCCACCTGCTACTCAGTGCGCTCTCACACAACAACGGAGCAGCCATCAGGAGCAATTTAGGGTTCAGTATCTTGCCCAAAAACACTTCAACATGCAGACTGCAGGAGCCGTGGGTTGACCTGGCGATCCTCTGATTAGTGGACGACCCACTCTACTTCTGAGCCACAGCTGCTCCTATTACAGTGTTACCATTTTCAAAAATCCCCGTTGCTACATGAATCTAGTCTCGTATAGCCAGATCTATCTCCACACTTCACTTCCACTGTCCACAAAACAAAAACAACAGCCATCGAGCCAGCAACCAACACGCTAAAACCCTTAGTGTGGAATTATGGTGGGTTCAGCCAGACTTTTCTCCAGCACTGGCACAGCGCTAAAACAAAGTGTGGAGAACAATGCACCTTGCTAGATGACATTACGCTGTGTTGCAGCAGAAGTTAAGCCAGGCTTTTTCCAGGCAACCTTTTTTTTTTGTCCGGAGCCCTTTGGGTCAGCACCCCTGCTGCATCAAAGCAGTCGTCCTGATCAAATGAAAGAGGGTAGTCACAGTGCTGTTTTATACTTGAAAGTGGACCAAATCTGTTTCTACCCAGCTGCAAGTTTATTTTTAACATTTTGAAATGTGGTATTAAAAAAATTATGTGAATGAGGTCATTGTTTATTAGCTAAAAACATGACAAGATGTGTTAAAAAAAAAAACCCTGACAATGGTGTATTACAGTGCACCCCAGATGTAATGCACCAGCAGATAAAACATGTTTGATAGTCCACGATCCTGGTTGATAATATTATTAAGTTCAAAAAGTCTAAAATCTGAAGCCCACTTGTGCAGTGACACTGCACTTGTGACAGTCATTATTTAGAAAATGCTCTATCAACAAAAAAAAAAAAATTCCACTTTGAGAAGTGTCCCAACTTTTTTGCAGTGCTGAGGATTTGTGTTAGGATGATTTTAATGAACCTCCCCATTTCTATTCAACTTTCTGAGTACAATAGTAAGCAGGAAATGTCACAAAAATGCTTGAAGCGAAACCCAGTGACAGAGGAGGCTTTATTTTTTTCTCCTAATACTGCTCTCTCTGTGTCTCTCCATCCTTGCTTTTTCTTCCTTTTCTCTTCTCTCTTCTATTTTTCTGTGGTTTACTCTTTCTCTCCCTCCCTCCCTCCCACACAGACACACTCACTTTCACTCTCTTTTCGCTCTCTCTCATACAAACACCTTTTTTTTACTTTCCTGTCCACACTTTGCCCTTTGCTGCCTTTTCAGAAATGGCAAATATATGCACACGGCATACACAACACAACAATGACAGATATGTATGCAGGCATGCGTGTAAACACGGACAATACTCACACACATGCACACACACACACAGACCCAGCGTGCTCTCTCCTGCCTGAGAGTGGTGTGCGGTAGTTGAAATGGGAGCGAGCTGTAGCCCGGAGGCAGAGCTGGGACATGAATACACGGAGAGGGTCAGCGTGGCAGTTTTTCGGGGGCGGGGGTTAGGGAGGATGAAGGCTTCAGGGTGTGGAGGAGTGCAGTTTAGGGTTACAAACCTCACAAACTGTCCTTTCATTTCTGCATAGGAATAGTTTGCTTGCAGGAGATTGTTTTCGGCCTCTGGTGGCCATATTGGAGGTCTTAAGCTCTTAGGCAACAGTGGGTGCATTCCTCAATGAATAATGGGATCGTGTCTGATAAGATGACAAGATATGCCACTTTGAAGTCCAGAAATTAAAATATCTACTGTGTTTTTTTTATGTTTTACAAAGACGTTCTCTAATTTGAGTGAGCAGTGTCATCGTTTATACTGGTGCCTGGAATACCAGTTTATAAAACATTTCTTTCTTTCTCATCCTCGAGCCAATCAGAAGCCTCTGAACTGCTTGGAAAATGTGAAGTTACCAGATAAAATTCACTTCTGTCAATCACAGCAAAGACAAGTGAGCTAATGAAATGCAATCAGACACTAAAGGGCAACAACATTGTCAGTTAATGTGTGGCACCAAGTCAGAATACACCACTGTCCTATTTTATTGACGGGTGTCCACACTCAGGAAATTTCATCAAGTTGAGATTGGCACATCACTGCTGTCTCTTGTTGACATGTTTTTTCTGTATAGGCTGTCTCCCCTGAGAAAAGTGACAGCTGAAACAGATATCTCATCAACTATTGGACTGCCATGACATTTTGCACTGACATTGATGTTCCCCAGATGATGTGTCCAATGACTTTGGTTATCCCCCACCTTTCCTTTTGCTCCACCATGACCTGTTTAGTTTACAGTGAAGTGTTTCACCAATTGGTACAGATATTTATGATCCCCAGAGGATGAATCTCAATAACTTTGGTGATCCTCTGACTTTTCATTCAGCATCATCATCAGGGCAAACTTCATCAGTGCTGATTGCCCTTTGTGTTAACAAATGTGGAGACTCTACTGTCTTGTAAGTGAAAAGACCCAGACTTTTAATAAGACGTTTTCGTCTTGAAACTTCAGAGTTTTAAATAAATGTCAAAGCATACTCTAGCTAAATATAATCCCAAATAAGATGAAATTGCTAATGAGGATGTGGCAAGTGACATGTCAGCTAGGTTCACACTACATGGCTTTCAGAGTTGTCGGATCATGGTACTGTTCACACTACACAACTTCCTGTCTTGTAATCAGGAGTCTTGAAGTCATGGTTTTCACACTATGCTACAGACCAGTGACAGGCTCACACACTACAAGATCTTTCATCAGGAGGAATCCCTGATGAGTGTGTCATGACATGCGCAGGTCCAACTACAACCAGGGGTCCTAGGGGGTGGGGGGTGGACTTTAATAGAAGATATCAAAGTAAAAAAGTAACAAAGCAGCATTAGGCTAGTTATTAGACTAATAATTTACAGAAAAATTGTGGGCAATAGTCCACCTTCAAGCTTGTCCTTCCCTCTCTGCCACCTCTTTTCTCCCTCTCAAACACACACACACCCAAACAAATACCTTGGAAAGCACCACAGCACTACTTGTCTCTGTCCTCAACACTTGTCTTGCACTCTCATTGGCTGTAGCTTGCCGACAAAGTCCCCAACAGGTCCAGATGTTTAGCATACTAGATAACCAGGGGCCATCTGTGATGAATCGATGAGCCTCTCTGCTTGCGTCTTTGAACAGTTTACACAAAGTGCTTGTACGCCAATTTGTGAGCGCCGAGCCACTGACGATTTGGCTCTGATCTGGGGCTTTTGTCAGGGAGCTCCAAAAACTGTTGATGAGCATGCTCAAGTGTAGGCATTACCTGAATTATATCAAACAGCCTTGCATAGTCAGCACCAGATAATCCAACCCATATTCATAACAAGTCTAAATATAAGATTATCTCACTTAAAAATACAGTTTTTGCAGAGCATCAATTCAGAGAAACATTCTGGAGGCAGTCACAAATGACATGTTTGGTCATTTGCTTTTGTCTGTATGGTGAGTCCAGTGCGCTGTACTGGCATCAAATGATGCAACCCAGTGAAATGTGGCTGGTCTGTGTCGTCCATAAGCATTTCTAGGGCAGGTTCAAAACTGGGAGTTACTTACTGTCCTGATTGCCTGCATGTACATAGAACTGGACCCATGTCAAGTTAGACTTTAGAAATATGACTTAACTGTCAATCAAAAGCATGTTCACTGATGTTAACCTGCACCTCTTTGGGTTTCTAGCACAGCTCATTTACTGTAGGAGAGTCAGTGTTTTCCACTGAATCTTAATACCTTAGCTCATATATAATAGAATGTGTAGAAATATCTTTTAAAACCATGTACATATACTTAATACTTAAATATTAAGTGTTTAAATTGATAAAGGGTCGGCTGGATAGTACTTGTATGGATGTTTAATAAAGCTCGGTCTGATGGAAAATAGAGGACAGCGTGAATAAAAGATATTAAAGACATTAAGGATAATATGTTTGGACACCGAGGCTGTTATTGTGAAGCTCTGTCTATTGTACCACTGGGTCATTATGCAATGAGAGGGAGAGAGAAGAAGATAAGATATACCTAACATCATCCCTCAGGGTAATGATGCAGGGCGGTAAGGATGAAGAGGAGGAAAGAAAGGAGGAGGAGGAGGAAGGAAGGAAGGAGGCTGGGAAGAGAGACGGACAGAAACAAGTGCAGAGACAGGGAAAGACAGGCGGAGGAAGAGGGTGGGAAGAAGTGAGATGATAGAAACACAAGAGGAAGGAAATGTTCAAAGATGTGGACAGAGATTAAAGTAAAGAGGAAGAGAGATGTTGGAGAACTAGAGAGGAGAGGAAAGAGAGGGTGGAAAAGAGAAGAAAAGAGAGAGCAAGAAAAAAGTGAAAGATTGAAAACTTGCTATGTTGGAATACAGACAAATAGAAAGAGAAGGGAAGAGAAAATTGGGAGGATAGACGAAGTTAGACAAGAGGAGAGAAGAAAAGGGGACACAAAGAAAGAGAGACAGATAGGTTGGTAAACCTGGAAGGAGAGAGAAAGAAAGTAAAGGAAGAAGAGGTGAGCACATGGGAGAGGAGATAGACAGGGAATTTGAAAGTGGAGGGGGCAGAAGAGGTAGAGGAGGAGTTTGTGCGTGTGCATGTGTGTGTGTGTCGGGGTAGGAGGAGGAGGAGGAGGGTGGGTATCCCGTAGGGTTAATTACATCTCTGTTCTCTGTCAGTGCGGCTCTCTCCTCCGCGATCTGAGTCCCTGCTGCAGGCTGACAGGCCACACACACACACACACACACACACACACACACACTCACGCACATAAACACAGATAAATACACACACATCCATGCACACTCAAATATCACGACACACAAACAGAAATGTTCTCTGTCTCCTCCTTTTTGTCTTTCTGTCACTATTTCTCTCTCTCTCTCTCTCTCTCTCTCTCTCACACACACACACACACACACAATAACACACCGCAGTCTGTCCCAGGGGGCCTTGCGTTGTTCTGTACAGAGTTATACACGAGGAAAAGGGCCCTTGCTCGTAATAGCTGTTAATTTTGCATAAATCATGCATAACATGACCCACATGTAAATCACTCATGTCAGCAGGATATCACATCCCAGCAGCTCCGTCTTCTCCTTCTCTGTAGGAAATAGCAGCAACTTCCATTTTCATTGTTTTGTCTCAGCTCCTCTGTTTGCCTTTGACTCCTGAAGATGAAAGATGGACATAGTTCCAGTGTGGGAAAATCATGATCACTTTTCCTGTCAGGGTTTACAAAGAAAAAAACATTTATATTTTGGCACCTTCACCAGGGTTGTTTAACTTATTATAAATAGATAAATTACATAATAGCATTCTTTGGATCTGCACGTCTTGACTTGTGTGCCATCGATCTCATTTTTGTGCCAATAGAAGTGTGAGCTCATGTTAAACTGTGGGTTATACGTGTATGTGTGATGACAGTTTGTCAAGAGTTAGATCATTCACTGAAAATGTCTGACTGTGTATGTGTTCTGGTCCACTGAGGCTTTTTCGAGCTGCAACATTTGAATCATTGTGTCATCTTTTTGCCGATGCCCTTGAAGAACACATTTTCTGTGATTAGTAATTTGGAGCGTTTTTGCATTTATTTAAAAGCTATATGCAGTAAAAAAAAAGTACAGAAAACATGAGAAGGCATACAACAAAGGTCCCTTACCAGATTCAATCTGATCCTGTTTCTATGTTCAAACCTCAGAGAAAAACAGCCCTGTCTTCTAGGAATTATATTTATACACAACTGATGAGACTAGGGCTAAGAAACTAAGAAAAAGCAATTATGAGGACGAGGAATTGTTGCAAATTGATCTATCTGGCAAGTTGCAAAAATGTTGCTAACATCTCGATCAACACAGAACTCGATAAGTGCAAAAGTTGAGCCAGCTGAAAAACTGTTCTTTTGTAAACTTCTTTATATCTGTATCGGAGATGATATTTCAGAATCACAGTGGGTGCTTTATGTTTGGCCAGAAAAAAAAAACACAACCAAACAACAGCCATAGTTCAGTGTTTCAAGGCGGATTTTCTTTTACACTTCAAAAGGATAGAGCAACTATCAGCTCACAGTCACAGCAGTTGTCTTCTTGATTCAGTATTCAAAAGGAAAGTTGATGAAACATCAAAGTGCTTCTTGTGAAGTCTGAAGATCCCTGTCTTCAATAAAGGAGCCTTCTGCACAAATAACATGACAGGTCGTGTAATCCTCCTGACAAATCAGTAAATCTCCCTGTTGTTTGCACCTTTGTGGCTCAATCCCACTGAGACGTGTCCCTCAGAGCCACGGCCTGCTTTATTAACCAGTTTCTCCTTAATTAGCTAATAGGATTGTTTTAACCATGATCCAAGAACAGAATAGCCCACGGGAAGACAAACACCAACTCTGTGGAAGTGTATGTGTGTGTGCACAAATGTAAGATTGGATATGTGTGCCTGCATGTATTCTCAGCTGTGTGACTCAATGTGCAATTGCATGTGTGTGAATGACTCAGTGAGGTGTGTGTGTGCGTACGAGTGCATACTGGGTGTGATTCAGTGTTGCATGTGTGCAGGAGCTTCTGTTTGTGTGAGATTGAGCGAATTTGTGTGTATGCTCATGCACGTGCGCGTGCATGTGTCATCTAAGGCACCACAGTCTCCTTCTCTGCCTTAATTAACGCGCCTTCTTGCAAGACTTTCTCTGGAATATGAAACAATTTTACCTGATGATGCAAACGGCTGAAAACAGCAGCGGGTTGGTGCCTCGCCTCCTCACCTGACACTTTCTCTTTATGCGAGAGCGTTAATGTATGCCGGCGCTACACTTGTAGTTTTTATACCCGTGTATTTTAGCGGCACTGCAATAGCCAAAAGGCTTATTTTGCTGGAGGAAATGTGTGTGTGTAAGCAAAATCCTTTGTACTGTGTGATGAAAAAGAGCAGGCTGTATCACAGCTTGGCAATGATGTTCTCGCTACACGAGCGCACTTACACATCCATGCAGGCACACACACACACACACACACTTTCACTCACACATACCCACGCAGAGACACACATAAGCCTCAGTAAAGTCCAGGGAAAACTTGAAAAGGGGGCAAGAAAGAGACAAAACAGAAGCAGAAGGCACAGAGGAATGACAAATATGCAAATTCCAGCAATCGAGCTCAGGGCCCAGTTAAAAAGAGAAATGATTAAAATGATTTTATGAAGTATAATCTGTGAACTCTCCTGTGTCCCTCCATTCAGCCAGTGCATATGTGCATAAATGCAGGCAATTCAATTCAAACCTTACCGTCCCGTAAGAGAAATTTCACTCACAGACAGGGTTGATATTAAAACACACTCACAATAAAAAAAACATAATAAAAAAGGACAATAAAAACACCATATACACAATAAAGACACATAACAAATCACCCCAACAGCCTCCATATGGACGAGCACAAGTCGATAAGACCGTTGAGGGACTGTGTAGCTCGATACAGTGCAATAAAGGATGGCAGCTCACGGCCAGGTCACAATGAAAGGAACTTAAAATTGATTTCCCTCTCTGTCCCTCTGTTGCAGTGTGGTGCATTCGCTTCTCGCAAGAGCCCGCGGACCAGTCGGTGGTACTGGGAGAACGGGTGGTGTTGTCCTGCGTGGTCTTCAACTACAGTGGTATCGTCCAGTGGACCAAAGATGGCTTGGCTCTCGGCATCGGAGAGGGTCTTCGAGGTAAGGCAGGGGAAGGAAATCCTGTAGTGGGAGAGAAAAAAAAAACCTTGCAGCTTCACCGAGCTGCAGGGATCAAAGTGAAGTGAAGAAGGGGAATAACTCAGCTACGGTTTCGGTTCAGTTTTGACTGTAAGAACCCTGACAAAAGCTATTATGGCTGAAAAGTGTAGGGGTTTTTAACATTAAGGGAATGAACACTGAACAGAGAGAGAGAGAGAGAGTTAAGAGCCAAGAGGCGTGTGAGTGACAATCGGGGCAAAAATGAGTCCTGTATATCATGCTGAATTAGAGAAAATCCCTCACACTGCTGACAAAAGCAGACGCACATTCGCATTTACATTTTAAGCCGACACGCACATCCAGTATGACTTACTGTGAGTGCAACAGAAGAATACACTTCATTTCAGAGATGGGGAAGCATCACATGCAACAAAAAGTGAGGAGAGTCAAAGGGTCATAGCCACAACAGACAAAGAAGAGTTTTTTCTGCATTAAGGAGATGGATCTGAAGAAACTCAGAAGTGCAAGAATGAGAAGCGGGTAGAAGAAGAAGAAAAGTAAAAATGTCCTTCTCCACTGACCTTCAACCTCATTTTACAAAAATATTCAAACAGGCTTTTGACCATTGTGGCTGACTGTATGCTGGTATTGACATCTTATGTCTGCAGCTGCTGATAGCTCTTACTCTTTGCCCAGACACATTTTGGCAAATATATCTGTATAAAAAGCATCTCTTAGACTTTTATCTGTTGAAAGGTGAAAAAACGTCACAAACAGAATTGTCAAACTCTGCTGAAGGATGATTATTACGAGCTGTCTTGAACAGCTTAAAACTTTCTTAATACTGTTTTATCACCTTGATACTCAGTGACACTTTAGACTTGCTTGTAAACTTGATTCTGAACAAATTATGTATTTTAGAAGCAGTGGTGGAAAAAGTACTCAGATCTGTTAGTTTAATAAAAGTAGCAGTACAGCCATGCCAAAAATACTCAATTAAGTAAGTGTCATACATGTATTTAAATGTTCAGTTAGACAAGTATGTCTAACAAAATGTACTCAAAGTACCAAAAGTACAAATACTAGACAAGTTCATTTGCAAAAAACAAAAACAAAAAAAGATAAAAGCCATTCTTTCAATGAATCAACAACACTAGTTTGATTGATATTCCCTTGAGTACAAAACAAAATCTTGATTTTTGAAAACTATGAAAAAAAAAATTAAAAATATATATCTCTTGTCAAAACAACCTAGCAAAAAATTTGATTGATATTCCCTGAATTGGATAAAAAACATGACTGAGGAAAAGAAATAATGACAGAGATATCTGTTTTCCATATGAACTCTTCCCATTACAGAATATGAAATAGTAAATTGCTGAATTGTATTTATTGATGTATAAATGTGTACATCACTTTAGTGTCTGCCCACATGCTCCATACAAATGGGGGGTAGTATTTCACCTCCAAGCCAACTGTTACAAGCTCTCTCGGCTTTTTTTAGTCTAATAAATTAACACTTACTTTCAGCAAAAAAATGCACCCCACTTCCGTCTTCGATCTTTCTGAATTCAAGTTTCTCTCTTTCACCGAACTAAGTCTAGCTTAATTGGCTTTTGAACTCAGCGTAAAGCACACGTCGTTTAAACTCGACAGAAACAAAACAAAACTCACCAAAAACATCTTGGTTAGTCTTTCCATTGTTCCAACAATCACCAACTCTGGTTTGGTTGACATTAACCCATAATTCTCAGAGTTAGATGATTTTTGGGGGATTTGTTATCATATTACATTTGACAGTACGAGGACAGAGGTTGTCACGTGTAAAACTCTCTGACTCAAATTGTGATTTGTGATATTCGGCTTTATAAGTAGAATTGAATTGAATTGAAAATATGTTGGCTGTGTACGCTCTGAGCAGCAGCTCTCACTTGTTCTTTGGAGGCAGATCATTTAATTAGCAAAATAAAATGACCAAAAAATACCCCCAAAAAACAACCAACAATGTACTCAGCCAATTTACGTTAGCCAATAAGTTCGTCAATATGGCGAACCCTATTAATAAGCCCTTGGGGCAGCTCTACTTCTTTGTCCAATCATGTTGGACAGAGGGCAGACTGGACGCTACAGTCACTCACTATCACCTCTTAACGTACAAGTGGTGTCATGGAATAGTGTGGGCCCATGACTAGCTGGTTAGCATTCCCATTTCTGTTAATAATGTTAATTCCTTTTTGAATGTTTTAAGCTAAAATTCTGGCCATATCTTACAAATTGAACCTTTAATGTTGCAGTAATGTAGTGTTGATCAGTTTAATCAAACAAGCTGCATATGGCAAGTAAACAAGACTGGCAACTGGCAACAATCTAAATTTTGGTTAATGATCTGTGAAATCTCCCTTTTTATTTATTTAATTGTTTGGTTTGGTTGTCTTTTCTTTATCTGTCAGTGGATGAGGACTTTATCCATCCATGGCATCTCATATCTTTGATGCTAAGCGGGCATTGCTTTGGTGTCTCTGCTCTGCCTGTCAATCAAACTGTGACAAGGACTATGCCATCATACGGTTCTTAGATTTTGTGTTGGTGCAGTTTAAGTTTCAGTCAGTGACACAACAAGGACTCAAAATCAAATGCCATCTGAATACTACTAAATTGTTATCTTTTTTTCTGCAGAAAAACTCATTAGCCAAATCTTTCATCACCCACATGAAACCCTATCTAAAAATCATTCTGCGATAAAGGGTAAAACACATTTATTTATATATGAAAATGTCACAGATATTTACTTTAATGAAAAATCTAACAATATACACAACAAAATGTAACATTATAAACGATAAGTACATTAGCGCTCACATACTTTGTGCCCTTTCAGCTCTGCACTGCACATCACATTTCTCATCACACTGTAAATGAATCCACAAAGAACAGCACACACCACACAAACACATCACACACACACACACACAGTCACACAAGTGATAATCTGACATGTGATGTGAATCTTGTGTTCAACTCAATTTAATTCACAGGTTCAGTAAAGGTCAGCACGTCTCTCTGTCTCGCTCTCTCCCCCACCCTTCTCTTATTTCCTGCTCCCCGTCTTTCAGACTACAGCTCCATCATCACTTGCTTTATGTATTTCCCAGATCCCCTCCATTGCTTTTCATTTCTCTCCCTCTCCTCTCCTCCCTTCCTCCTCCCTCTCTCTTTATGTCGGTAATGCTCTCTTTGTCCTTGCAGCCTATTGCAAGCATGGTTCTGATGATAAATACACCGGCGTTTGATAAACATGTTGTCCTCTCTGTCTCTTTTCCTCTGCTTTTCAACCATCTATCATCACCTTCTGTCCATTATTTATCCTTAAGTTGTCTGTGGTGCTATTCTTCCCTTCATCCTTGACACACTGTCTCTCAATCTTCTGCTTTCCATGTTTAAAATATAAACAAGAGGTCGTGTCATGTATGGAGGAAAGTCTGTAAGTTGTCAGTATTTGCACCGACAAATCATATTAATTTATTCTGATGTAACGGCGTGTTGTTGGTGCATGAAATGTGATGTATAAGAGGTTGTTGTTATGCGTCCTGTATGATTTTATACAGCTGTTGATGACAGTGTGGGAGTGAAGATTGTGCATTAAATTCATACCTGCAGTTTGCACGCCCACACACACACACACACACGAACACACACACATGCAGGGGATCTGCGTTCATTCACCGACAAAAACAGTTTTCTCGACATCACATAGTTTTGCATACAAAAATAAAATACACGAAATCTCAAGAAAAGCCTTTCAGTATGATCAATGTATAGTAACATGTACATGTGCATCATGTTCACATGTGTCAATATAAACACATAAAACACACATCTACTCACTACCTGCAGGCATTAGTGGCAGTTTATTGTTCGTCCTCAACCTCCTCCTCCTCCTCCTTCTTCTCCTTCTCCCCGGGGTGCTTTCACCTCTGTGGTTGCTATGCTGCGAGGTGCTGGAGTGGATGATGTAATCTCCACTAATACTTTTGTCCCCCCCCCCCACCCCAGCCCCCCACCCTCACCCTCCTTCCTCCTCTCCGCACCCCAACTGCCTGCCTGTTTGCCTGCCTTTGCCATCTGAATCCATGATGTCATGTTAGGATTGGGCACGGAGGATCAATGAGTGCCCCCTAGTGGGACGTCACGCTCAATTATGTCTTTGTCTGAGAGGCAAGGGTTCAAATAGAGAGAAAAGCGGGGGGGGGGGGGGATTGGAACGCCGCTGCCTGTAGTTCTGCAGTTTGTGTATCGTACAGGAACTGATGTGGCATCATTGTATATGTGGCGATGTTTGATCAGTGTTTGTGTAAAAACCCTTCAGCTGTTTATCTCTGACGGTGTTTGCTGTATTGCTGTGTGCTTGTTTATGTGTGTGTGCATGTGTGTGTGTTTCTGCGTTCAGTACCTTCCCCCGTGTTGTTTGCGTAAAGGACGTGCTTCCATGATCTCCAGAGGATCTGCTTAATGCAAAAAGGTCTTCAAAACTTCTGAAATAAATGCTAATAATGCTAATAATGCTATTTGTGTGTTATGATAAAAAGCTTTGACATTTTCACTAAATACACATCCCATTTGCTGCTCTCTGTGTCTGATTGATGTAATGCAATTGTGATTCAGCTTTTATCCATTTCATGAGAGCTTTTACATCTGATTTATATTGTAAACAAGTCAGGTGTCAGCAGAGCACAGAAATACAGTCCCTGACACTGAATAAAAGATGATGAGTAGATGTATAAATGTTTTCAATGATTTTCTTTTCCTTTTCTTATATGCTTTTTATCTTCCTTATACTGAAAAACGACATGATGTGCAGCTTGAAAAATTATGATATAGAGTGGTATAGTTCACCAAAATTACTTTACTTCATAATTCTGCTGTCTGTTCATCCAGATAATTTTTTTTTTTGTTGAGGTTTTTGGAAAATAATATCAAAAAATTTAAAAAAAAAAGCGCTGTGGATGATCTGCAGAAGACACTGTGAACAATTTTTACAGGAACTACTTTTCATTGAAAATTGTGTTCAGTAGACTGTTAATTTAGATCAGGGGCCTTCAGCGTTTTTTAGGCCAAGGACCCCTTAGCTGAAAGAGAGATGGAGCAGGACCATGTACGGCGGCCTAAAGTAACATGTATGAGTACAATACTAAAATGATAATCATTGACAGATTCATGTATTTATACCGACAAGGATTAATGATAAGAGTTAGCAGTGGCGTTAGGTACTTACCACGGGCGCCAGTGCGCACTGTTGTGACGGGCCCCTAATGCACGCTAGTTGCTAGTTATAAGGTGCCCACACACACCACCGGCAACTGTTCATAAAAAAGCCAAAGGAATCTAATTTAGGGAGCTTTGCTACTTTTTCCTCTTGTTCGTTTCTCTCTTGTCCTTTCATACTGCTGCTTTTATGTTTAAAAGGCATGACTGCTCGCTGGACTTGCAGATGTGCTCAGCTTGTCAGTCTTGACAGATTTTGCACCTAAACTAGCCACCTTATCAAATCGTATCGCATCACATCGCATCGCATTGCATTGCATCGCTCCGTATCGTGTCGTATCGTATCATATCGTATCGTATTGCATCGTTCAATCATCAAATAGAGACTTGACATTAGGTAACATACAGTACATGTTACCCACCCATGACAAAAATATTAAAGAAAATAAGAAATAATTAATTTATATATATATATATATATATATATATATATATATATACATATATGTGTGTGTGTGTGTGTTTGTGTATGTATGTATGTATGTATACATACTGTATATGTAGTCCATTCATAGTTTTTCTATTTCATGTAGAATAAGCATATAATTTTGTTGTTGATTACTACTGACTATTTTACAAAAAAGAAAAGAGAGAAAATCATGACAGAGATTGGTTTGCCTTTTTAAGGGCATATGGCCTACAGCATAAGGCACCATTTATAATTTAATGTGAGTTCTTCTTTGAACACAGGTTTTGTTCAAGGTGGCAGTCTGAATCATTCACAAGGATCACCTCACGGGCCCCAGTGCTATCGCACTGTCTATATTTATGCCCCTGAGAGTTAGCCTGTCATGTGTAGTTTCAAACATGTTTAAATTTTTGAAGAAAAAAAAATTATTAAACAATAATTTGGCGGCTCCCCTGCAGTATCTCTAAGGATCCCCTAGAGGTTGCATATACCTTCTGTTGAAGATCCATGATCTAGATGAAGTACTGCTTTAAATTAACTACATGTCTTTGTATATTCAATCATCCACACTTTTCCAACCTAAACTTTCTTGGCAGGAAGTGAAAATTTGGAACAGTGAAAAATTACTGTCAATAAAACTATGTTCCCACAGATTTTAAGACATTCTTCACAACAAGAAATATCATAATAAGTGAAAAAATGCCAGCTCTAAAATGTGAACCTGGGGCTTTTTTTCCCCTGAGAATTTACATTTCCCCTGTGAATCTACATTTTGGTCTTGTTTACTAGACGAGCAGACGGAAATAAAAAGTTTTGTTCCAAAACCTGAAATAAAGTTATTTTTTCAGTGTTACTACCTGAGCCTCATCACTCTGTGTTTCGAAAATAAAGATGATATTATCCTCAGACAGATCATTTGTGAAGGCAGTGCTATTATGATGACTCATGAGTGTAATGGCAGCGTGAAGTGCGCCTCTTTCTTCATGCCAGCAATCATTTTAAAACAGTGGGTCATGTTTTTCCAGGTGGTACCACTATTTTTAAATTACATCCCAGAAGTTAATTTTGTAAACTCGTCAAGCTTTTCTGACCTGCAAATAAACACGCATGACTCACAGTGGAACTAAAACAGAAACTCCAACAAGTGAGTTTTCTACTGGGTGTCTCTCTGTCTATTTAACTGTAAACCTGGTGTGTGTGTGTGTGTGTGTGTGTCTCCTGCAGCCTGGCCCAGGTATCGTGTGCTGCGAGCTCTGGACATCGGCCAGTACAACCTGGAGATCTCCAATGCCGAGCTGTCTGATGACTCTCTGTACGAGTGTCAGGCCACAGAGGCCGCCCTGCGCTCCAGGAGGGCCAAACTCAATGTACTCAGTAAGTGAACTGGCTGCAGATAGAGGGGCCATTTTTCGGATACATTTTCCTTTCAGCCACCACAGTTTGAGCAAAGGACCTTTTCATTCCTGGGAAGCTGAAGATGATTATCAAATCAAAGAGACGGAGAGAATGAGCTTCACAACCAGAGTCAACTTTACGGATGAGCAGTGCGGTTAAAGTGCATGATCAGTTTAGATGCAGACATGTTAAGATCTAGTTCAAGTGACTCTATGCTGGTGACTACATTTGATGTGTCAGTCTTGCAGTAAATTTGGGTTTCTTTTTTTATCTGTTTCCATCAGCTTTCAGAATCCATGAGCTTCTTTGGTGTGGGAAACAGGTTCAGCTCTCAGATTTGGGTGAAACTGGAGAAAGTTAAGGAAAACCAGCACAAGCTATGTAACTCTTGAGCAGGGCATTCACTGTATCTCCTTATCCTCTTGGAGCTATCCATCTGACTAGTTACCATGGGTATCTAAACATTTGCCATAACATTTAGCATAAAGTTGCTTTATACTGTGCAAACTGATGAATAGGAAGAATGAAATATAGAGGAGAAACAAGATCTTGGAGAGGAATTTGGAAATAGTAAACTCGCAGCAAAGAGGTTTAAGGTCAAGCAGTTAAAACCTCCTGAGGAAAATGCTTGAGAGCAGATTTGGATATCACAACAACATGGTGTTAACTTCATCCTGATTCCCTAAAGAGCAGAACAGCTTAGCATTACGTTTTGCTGTTGTACAGTGAAAACCATGTTAAGTATTTCCAAAATGTGATCTTTTAAGGAACATAGCCTTGTTTTAAGAATGATGGTAATGCAATTTGAGGAATCCAGTTTGTTTTAGTGGTTTTAAGAGTTAGAGAAAGACACTTAGGTTGGCTTTTCTACTTGAATATCACCTAATCTGGACATATTTTGTGCATGTATATGCACATATTTAAGTCTGTATGCATGAGTGCATTCTTGCATAAATGTGTCCTTTTAAAAGCTTGGTTTTGTGTGTGTCTCTCCTCCAGTCCCCCCTGAGGACCCGGTGGTCGAGGGAGCCCCGGAGCTCCTGCTGATGGCCGGGACTCCGTACAACCTGACCTGCGTGACCCGCGGGGCCAAGCCTGCAGCTCACATCCAGTGGACCAAAGATGGAGTCCCTGTGGAGGGAGCCCATCAGTCCACGGTGACTCACACACACCCATGCACGCATGCAGATAACAGCAAGCACACATGCGCAAGTCATGCAACATAAAACCCACATAAAACTATGCAGAGATTATCACACTAACATGAGATCTGCATAATCTCAAAAGCCTACTGGTGGCTTCAAAGGAGTTTTCTAGTACCTACAGTCTGCTCCTCAACAGCAGCCACTCTCAGTGTGTTTGTTTGTTTATATGCTTTTTGCTGCGGGCACTGCAAAGGGGAATTACAGTATGTATACCTCAGGCCGCACATTACCCCTGGAGTCCTGCATTAGGGAAATACAGCATGCAGTGCAAAGTCAGCACTAGACTTTCTTGGTTCTTGGTTGACAAAATAACTTCTTGGCAGCAGGGACAGTATTTATTATTTAATGCGCTTGAATGCTTACAAATAGCAGATTCTGACCTGCTAACCAGTTGGCAGCAGCATTTTGTGCTTTGAAACCTGGTAGGAGACGATTAACACAGTATACATGTTCGATAGTGGCGATGAAGAGGCACAAACATCTCTGAAATGCTATTTACCATATCACACTAATTAACACACTTCAAAGGAAATATCCTAATTTCTCACTATAAGAAAGCTGTTACTGCTCCGTCCTTTCTATGAAAGGCACAACAGCCACACAAAATGAAATCGACAACAAAGCAATTGCACATTTAGTGAAACAAAACTGCATTTTTGGTCAAGACAAGAAACATTAAACTGAAATTTGACAAGACTTGGCAACCCCTGAAATTCCCTTGCCTGGCTCGGCTAAAGAAGGATGCCACAGTCAACGATGCTGACGCAGCATGTTGTGCATGTTTCATCTGGTAGACATACATAATAGTAAATATAAACATAACCTCAGCAAAGTCCACTACTGTAAACTATTTAAAATATACAGATATCAGAACCTATATAATGTGTCATACCGACACAGACATTTTTACCAAGTATAGATATGCACATAAGCGATGCTTTCAAAGTTTGACCTGACCCAACTGTTCCAGTGTTTTTCAATAGCCTTGTCTTGCCTATGATGTGTGTATACAAACCCACTTCAGTAAACTTTGTTATACCAAGATCGACCACAAGAAAAGCACATGTGGCGACAGAGCACACATATTCTAGACATCAGCTACTTTCCATGCTTTATGGTCGTGACACAACTTGAAAACATGCACAGATCCAAGACATGTTTAATTAACCCATGTGCACCACCACAGACTCACTCACACACACGCATACAGGCAGGAACTGCACTAGGTGACACTTAGGATCACAGTGTTACATTCTGCACTCTTTTCTCCCACATTCATACTCTTCACGCTCCTGCATAGTCTCCTACACACATGAAATTATGCCTGCAAGCACACACACAAACACACACACTCACATATGCACACTCATGCTTTCATATGCACAGAGAAGCAGCAGCAAACACTGACTCACACACACTCAAACACAGATGTTTTTACATCTCTTGCAGCCAGTTAACTAACCTAACCTAACCCTAACCCCCACACATGCTCATACATATTACATGCCGCTCTTATATTATCGTGTTACTGACCACGCATTTACACAGCAGTGAAGGCTGTACGCACTTTCTTGACAGATTTTGAAGCTGCATTGCAAAGCACCCCACCTCCAGAATCCAACGAGACTGGATTTATGTTCTTATTGTGCAGAAAAAGATTTAAAGGCTGCGTTTCTTTTTTTTGTTTGTTTGTTTTTTGACTGCAACAAAGGGTTAGTTTTTATTGTTTATTCTATTATTTTCCAATTAATAATGAAAATCTTTAATCTGTAAAATGTTTAAAACTGTTAACAATGCCCATCACAAATTCCCAAAGCCCTAGATGATGTCTTATAATCTGATCAATTAACCATACCCCGAATATGTATTTCATCTACAATGATACAAAAGTGAGAAAAGCAGCAAAATAGTTGTTTTAACTGATGAAACAATGAAATGTTTCAGCACTGCTGTGTCTCTTTTCTTATTCATAGAGGTATCCAGCTCTCATTTTGAATGCAAAGTCCAGTATCATTATAAAACTGAATTGCTTTCGATAATTGAAAGAACATTTGCAGACTGTTATTTTCCTGCACCAACATTAAATGTCTGAACTGTGATGATAAAGTACAAGAACGCGGATTTCTATAAAATTTCTCCTTCATGCTGTTTCTCCTTTGTACTTTTTCAGTTTCTGACTTCTTCTTTTCTCCACTGCATCATGTCTAAAAATGTTGATTTCTACCTCCAGACTGCTGTTTCTATTTCCACATTATGCTATTTCTTTACCTCTCTTGGCTCCATTAGTAACCCTCCTATGTCTCTCTCCCTTCTCCTCCCCTTCTTCTCTCCTGTTTCTCCCGTGATATTTCCCAATCCCTCCTTTTCTCGTCCTTTTCGTCCTTCCCCATCCACCGCGCTCCTCCTCCTCTTCTTTGATCTTTCTCCGTCTGCTCCCCTCCCTAAATTCTACCCGCAACCATCCTCTCCTCTCTTTTTTCTTTGACAAACAGGAAGTGCTACCAGACAGAAAGAGGGTGACGACCAGGAGCTACCTGCCCATCACACCTATCGACACTGACAGCAGCCGCAACTTCACCTGTGTGGCCAGCAACCCGGCCGTGCCAATGGGAAAACGAGCCACAGTTATGCTCAATGTCCACCGTATGTTGCCCCTTTATCTCTCTCAGAGTGTAAAGGTGTGGTGGGGCTGTTTTTGTGTGGGCATGTAGGAAAATCATGCAACAATTTTTAAATAACTGCCGGGAATGGTCAACTAGAAGTAATTATCACCAAAAAACAGCACATATGTTGTGTATATTACTTTACAGCAATGATTTTTTTTTACCATTCTCAGTCTTGGGCTGGTTCCAGATTTTTTTTGGTTGTTTGATTGATTTGGCACCATCTTTGGAGCCACTAATTTTCTCCTAAAGCAGGTTGATTTTCTTCAACATCTGGAAAACCTGATACTTTTTGTGTTTTAAGGGATTTCAGTTGTGTCCCTGAAGAAATTAGGAATGATTTCTCATAGGGAAACTTTAGTTTGAATTTTCAATCAAGAAGATTGATGTGTTTTTCCAACCCAGTATGGTTACTAATTACTGGGAGAATAACTGCAGTAACAGTAAATGTACAACCTGCTGTGTTAGTAGAGAAGGGTGTTTTACTATACCAGATTTTATTGTGAAATTTATAGTTTGTGTGACTTATTTGTGTGGGAAATCAATCCTCATGCTGCTAAGCACAGCTTAAAACACAGCAGTCATTCAGTTTATCTTCAGCTCTACATCGAATATGCATCTCTCTCTGTGTAGACCCTCCCATGGTGACCCTGTCCATTGAGCCTCGCTCCGTCCTGGAGGGCGAGAGAGTCACCTTCACCTGCCAGGCCACTGCCAACCCTCCCATCATTGGCTACAGGTCTGCATGAAATTTCACCAGAATTTAACCTTCAAGACCTAAAAACTCTGTACTATTACCAGACAAACGTTATGTTACTTCTCACTTCGACAGCATTGCTGCAACTTTAGTTCTGGTTGTAATGGACTTTGTGATGGCGGTTTTTTTTTGGAGACAGTGTTTCATCTTATACCTGCAGTCCAACATCAGGAGCCAGATTGCAATTCTGTTTAATGCCAATAGATTTTCTTTCATCTATTCCAATCTGCTTGTTACTACCATCTGGAGGCAATCCTGAATTGTAATTTCTGCTTGCAGAACAGAATTGGTGAAAGTATTGAACGTTTAAACAATTAAACACTGACTTTAATCTTAAGTGACAGCACTGAAGCACTAAAATCGCTAAATGCTGGACTTAAACACGGTGGTTTTAATCTGAGGTTTGAGACTCCACCAGAGGGTCCCAGTGTGGGAGCACTGCCAGGCACTTAGGCACTAAGCCTATTGAGTGTATATTAAAATGTCATCTAATGGCAGATGTGCAGTATGGTTATATGATTTTGAGCTGAAAAGAAATTAAGAGGAATGTATTTCTTTACCTTGCAATCATTCCCTCAGGTTTTGACATCAAGGCTTTTTAAACGTTAGTTTAATAGCTTTAATTGATAATATAAAAACACTCATTGTCTAATAGGGAAAATCTACATTTGGATCACCACCAGAAAATTATAAAAACCCATTATGCTTTTGAGATCTCCTGCTGGCAAACTGACATAACAATGATTTGTAATGCCTGAAAACTTGTTAAATGGTGATGTGTTCCTATATCAGGTGGGCAAAAGGTGGCGTGCTGCTGGAGGGGGCCAGGGAGAGTGTGTTTGTCACCACAGCAGATCACTCCTTCTTCACTGAGCCTGTGTCCTGTCAAGTTTTCAACGTTGTGGGAAGCACCAACGTCAGCATCCTGGTGGACGTGCACTGTGAGTAGAGTGCAAACACTCCTGAGCTGAGTGGGACTCTGGTGATATTTATGTGCTCTAGTAACTATATTTGTCAGTATTTGTTTGAAGAGCCACACTGCATTTATTTTTTTACTACACAGTATTCATGTGCTGTGCAGAAGACATTTGCAATAGATGGTTACTGTGTAATCTGTTCTCACAGGTCAGTCCAGTTCAATTCAACAAAGCCTTATGGCATTTATTGTCAATGCCTATATATAGTATAAAACGAGTAAGTAGTACCAATAGTGCATGCAATGGAATGATAAATAGTACTGAAAATATTACGATACAACAAATAAATGAATTAAAAAATGTTCAAAATCAGAAAAGGAAAGTCAAAAATTATGTCCATTATGGTACATAGAATTAAAGGAGAAAAAGGAAAATGTACCACACAAAAACATGTCTTTTTTAAGTTCTCTACAGGTGTGTTCAGACCAAACACAAAGCAAATTTACATCTTGCAAATGCTAACTAATGGTAAATAGACTTGCTATAGTGCTTCTCTAGTCTTCTGACCAATCAAAGCACTTTGTACACACACTGGTGTTTGAGGCTGCCATACAAGGTGACACCTGCTACTCAGTTTTGACACACTCACACACCAATGGAACAGTCATAGGGAGCAGTATCTTGCTCAAGGATACTTGAGCGACAACACGTGGACTGGAGGAGCCAGCGATCAAGCTGCCAATCCCCCGATTAGTGGATGATCTGCTCTACTCTCTGAGCCGCCCACAGACAGACAGTGTAACATACGTTTTTTGCTTAAGTTGAAGCATTTCAACAAGTTTGTTCACGAATTTACATGTAATTTTGTTTCCTGGTGCGAATGAGTCTATTTGATCTTTGCATTGACTTTCTATGTAATCACGGTATGCCAAGAATTTGATCGCATTTGGTCTGACCACACCTTAATGAGTTCAGCATGAAATTTGCTCCAAATTTGAAGCAAGACATATACACTTTTTTATATTTCTGGTATTCTATTAAAATAGACAGTGCTTCAGCCACTTGGTGATTATCAAGTCTGTATTTCACTGACGGTCCTGTGTAAAGGATTTAGGGGCATCTATTGGCAGATATCCTATATAATAGTTATAACTATGTTTTCATTAGTTTACCTGAAAATAAGAATTGTTGTGTGTCGTTACCTTAGAATGAGCCATTTATCTTATAAAGAGCAGGTCCTCTTCCTCAGAGCCTGCCATGTTGTTCTACAGTAGCCCAGAATGGACAAACCTAAACACTGGCTCTCAATAGGGCCATTCGTGTTCATAGCTTAAGTTTCAGTCAGCAACCTCACTGCTAAATATCACTAAATCCTACACACTGGACCTTACAAATGTGTCTGTGTACAGGGGTTTTAATTTCCATATGCTCTTTCAGTTGGCCCAATACTGGTAGTGGAGCCCAGGCCAGTTACGGTAGATGTGGACTCAGATGTCACTCTAAACTGCAAGTGGTCTGGAAACCCCCCTCTCACCCTCACCTGGACGAAGAAGGGCTCCAGCATGGTGAGAACAAACCATCAAGCCTTCCCCTGACCTATGAACTTGAACTCTATATTTTATATTGATGACTGTTTTAAGTTTTAGTTTCATTAAAATGTCACAAATGTAAATATATACAGCAGTGATACTCAACTTACGGTCCGTGAGCATGTGCCAATGGCCTTGCCGACCATTTTCTAATTCCCAAGGCAAATGAATTGAATCACACTCGTGATTTTTCTGTACTTTGAATGTAAATAATGTGCCTGGGTACATGAAAAAGCATCAAAATAAGGCTTGTTCCTTCTTTAAGTGCTAGAGTAGGATTCCTTGACCTGACAGAGGTCCCAAATGACCTAAAACCCAGAAACACTCCTGCATCTACCTGCGGGGCTGCAACTGGATTTGCATTGTTTATCATTTTATCTGATAAATATTATTAATATATGTTTATTAGCTGGCCCCCGGCATCCTATCATTTTGTAAAAGTGGCCCCCAGGCAAAGCAGTTTGGTATTTCTGGTATACAGAAGACAAAAAAAGTCACCACATTTTTGGGGTAAATCATATTCCAAATCCTCCAGAAAACCCAATTCCAGCCTATATTAATGTTCAAGATCTAGACTTCATAAATGTTTGCTCAGTTGTAAAGCACACGATAAGAAGTGAGACTCAGTCTTCATATCTTAAATCTTTAATTCATGCCTAACAAGTTAAGAAAAGCTCCAGGAAAAAACTAATGGAGCCTGCTGAGTAAATCAACATGTTTTATGAATTAAATATAGATCTCCCTCCCTCTTTTTAACATCTCTCCCCGTCTGTCTATCTCCACCTCACACAGCTACCTTCCTGCTTCTCATGCATACTTATACTTGTGTATGTGTGTCCAGGTGCTCAGCAACAACAACCAGCTGTATTTGAAGTCAGTGAGCCAGGCAGATGCAGGCCAGTATGTCTGCAAGGCCATCGTGCCCCGGATTGGAGTTGGAGAGACTGAAGTTACACTCACTGTCAACGGTCAGTTACTATCTAATTACTCTGCTAGTTTATTAATAACTGTGCTGATATTCACAAAAATTTTAAAAACACGTAGAACAGATCTTCCTACTCACAGCAAAACTCTGCTTCAAGGTGAAACATGAATAATGAACCCACACGGACCTTGATGATGTGTTTGTTTCATCTAGAATCATTCTTTACATTATGCATGCATGTATGTATCTGCATCTCCCAAAAGCTGAAGCCACTGACTGTACAGAGTAGAGTACTGCATGGGCTTAGAATATCTGTCGACCCGGCCTGATTCATTCAAGTCTAAGCCTGACCCAAACCCAACAGCTAATTTTTCAGCTCTGAACAGGCCCAAAGCCAACATTTCAATGTCAAAACTCTCTGCCCAAGAGACCAGCAGTTACTTAATAAATCAAAACTAAATCGCCAAGAACACAATGACAGAAGAGAGAGTTCTAAAATGCTCCTTAAATCTTCACCAGCTGATTAGGTGCGACATTCAGCGGCACATCCTTGCAAAATACGTGGTGCTGAAAGCTTGGTGGCTACCTCCGTCCTTGTTCCCTAACTAGATAATATTTCACACAAATAATATAAACATAAGTATTTGCATCATCCACTTCTTTCTCACAATTGACTACGAACCATGATGCATCTCTTTTGTGGCGTTGTTCATACTGCAGCAGAGCAAAGTTATTGGAACACAGCTAATATGATCACTGTATTGTTTTGGGTCCTCAAGCTGGCTCTATACATAACTTGACACAGTAGGCTAACTGTAGTCCTGCTGTAGATACTTATGGCAAAGGTTATGATTCATAATTCAGCATCAGAATTCACCCATTCAACACTTAAAGCACCATACTTAATCATGCTGTTATTATAGTGCCCACAGCAACTGTGTTTACATTCTATCATTCACTTAGTAGTGGTGGTCTATGCACATACTTAATATAAAGAGTTACATCAAGTTAACCTTTATTTCACCTTGACTCATAACTGAATAGGAGTCTATTGCTGTGCAGTTGCTGGGTCTAAGTTCTTTTATTCCTTGTGCAATATGAATATCAATTTTGCAGTGTCCTTGCTAGATGTATTGTGGTAAGTCAGCAGATGAGTTTTTCCTCAACTTCCTCATGGTATTTCTGCTGCCACCATGTCCGTGAAGAGGCGCACATCAGCTGGGGCAGGACGGTGGGACTGTTGTCTCACAGCAAGAGGGTTCTGGGTTCAAACTCATTGGACACATGAAATTTTAAATGTTGTTCTAAAGGTTGGTGTGAATAGGTCCGAAAGGAGGGGATTTTATTTCTCTAAATTGACCTACTACAACCTGTGTGGCTATGTCAAGCTCATCCACAGTTATCAGCGTTATTCTTTGAATGGATTCTAGCACTGGGTCATTTTTCTTAATCTCACGTACAAACTTCTGATTGGCTTAGTTCTATTTCCATTTCGGAAAGAGACATTGATAAGCAACACCCAGCTGCTTTGAATTTCTTTAAAAATCATGGAGTCTGCCTATGGTGTAGTTAAATATAGTTCAAAATCTTCTCACTGGTGGTCTCTGGTTATGGTTTTTATCATAAGGGTTGTTATGATAATGACTTGTTGATTTGTTATTTCTCAAACCTTATGATTTGTTGAAGTAAATCTTCTATCTTTCCTGTGTTTTTTCCCATCTCTCCCCCTCTCATCCTGCCTAACTCACTCAGGCCCTCCCATCATCTCCAGTGATCCAGTCCAGTACGCTGTCAGAGGGGAGAGAGGAGAGATCAAGTGTTACATTGCCAGCACCCCCCCACCTGATAAGATTGTAAGTCTATCCTTGGAAGTTGTAATCTGCCGCAGAGGTGCTCGACCTTTTCAGATTGCATCTGCCTCAAACAGAATCCTGATCACAACACCTCCTTGCCCGCCCTGAAAACAAAATGATTTCTATTTTCTCTCTTCTGCTTGGGTTAAACGATTGGCGCAAGTGGCATTATTCTCCAACTGTGTCACGAGCATGCTAGAACGATCTGTTCCTCTCTGTGGTGGAAGGTGTGACTCATCAAAAACAGCTGCTGAAGTGTTTGGTTGAAATGAAAAAGGAGACACAGAGTACTGTACACATGTTCCACTGAAATGTTGGAGTGCAGCAGATAAGATACAAGAATTCATGAGAAAAGAAGAACACGGCTTCTAGTGGTACTTATATTAATAGTTATCTTCACTATGAAAGGGTCAGTGCAACATCCATACCATCTTGTTTTTAGTATGAATTGAACCAACCTGCTAAAAATGTTCCAACTCAGTGATCCCTTTCAAAGTGGTAACCATCTTTTCTCTATAAGCAAGCGTTCACACAGATTGCCTCACCAGCAAACTGTAATGGAATATCCTCCTGAATGTGCCGTAACTGCAGAACTGTACGCTGTTTTTTTCATTCCTGCCTTTTCTTAAAGCTGCTGAGTGCAATACTTGATCAAACTGCAGTTTAAAATAAAGTGTCTGTGCATTATATGAGTTACCAAATGAGCAGTATGGTATGTGCTATAAACCTTTTAAAAAAGGGAATTACCAGAATGCTCACAAATCACAAAAAGCAACAAAATGGAGATAAATCCAGTAACGACATTTGAGTTTGAAGGCTAGAATGAGTCTGAGAGGGTGAGGGGGTAAAACAGATTGAAATGAGAGGGGGAGAGATGGAGGGAGAGTAAAATTCTGTACCTTTCAGCGTCAATTATCCAATTGTGCAGTGCCGACATGACAGAAATCAGAGCTTTTAGGAAGCTTCAGCCCCCTGCTGCACTGGCAGAGAGCTCAGAGCGTATAATGTGATACGACATTATAGTCTCGGCTTAATGCAGAGACACAAGGACTTATAAAATATGGAGTATGATGCTGTGTATGTGTGTGTACAGCGCGTGTGTGTGTGTGTGTGTGTGTGTGTGTGTGTGTGTGTGTGTGTGTGTGTGTGTGTGTGTAAAAGAGGCAATGAGAGATTGAAAGAGAGAGACAGAAATACAGACAGAGGTGGTGCAACTAAATCATTGTGAGAAAAAAGAAAGTGAGGGATTTTGAGAGGCAGACTGTGGAGACAGAAAAGACGCATTATGTAAGATTGTCAGAGAGAGAAAAAGCTGAAGATTTTTTTTTTTTTATTTCTCCCTCATCCCCTCTTGATCACATTCTTCTTGTTCATTTTTTTCAAAACCAGGTTAAAAGGTACATTAGCCCAACATATGGCTCTATGTATATTTGATATCGCCATGTTCCATATTTAATACCCTTAAATTTCTACCTCAGCAGATTTTAAGTAGAAAAACCTGCTTGAGTTTTTATCGCTCATGTACACACTTGCTGCACTGTGTGTGTGTGTGTGTGTGTCTGTTCTGATTTATTTGTGAGGAAATTCTTTCTTTCCTGGCCTGAAAAGTTGCTGCACAAACTTTAATTAGGCACATACTGCACCAGGAGAAAAAATAGATAGTTACCAAGGTGTGAGAATATAATTTGTTTTGCTTAGAATGTATTTCCTGCCCAGACTCGCTTTAGTCTCTCTTAACCTTTCTTAACACCAGCCCATCTGTTTGCTGAATGTTTACTTGTGATTATGTGTGTGTGTGTGTTTTGCGTCTGGATGTGAGTCTATTGTGGTTAATACTACATAAGATAAGATAAAGTGAAATTAGCATTATTGATCCCTGAGGGGAAATCGGGTGATTGCAGCAGTAAGGAGTGGAGTTTAGATAAAAATCAAACAAACGAAACATATTGGAAATTGCGTGCTAGCTGTCCTATCAGCTTGAAGGACTTTTCCTGCTGCGTTGATTAGGAACAGATTTACAGATTTGCAAATGTTTTAGTGTACAGATGTACCAAGCCTTTGATCTTATCTGAATCCTAAATTGATGTACACCTGCTTTACCATTTTAATGCAATCCTTTTTAAGTGGCAGATCACACAAAGTGAGGCTGAGAGCAGGTTTTGCATACAAAGTACTCTCTAGTGGTCTGTAACCACTGATCACATGCTGTAATGTATAAACTTATACTTCACTTTTTTAGTAAATTTACAGAATAGGGAGTGCTGCAGTGGCTCAAAAAACTGGTCATGTGACCTATATCACATTACATCTTAATGAGTTTTAAACTGAACACCTGTCCACAGTGCATTTTATTTCCTGATGAAGACTATTTAAGTCTAAACAAGTTGGTCATTCATTTAAGGTTCAGTTTGATGGGGATATATTGGCAGAAATGGAATATAATAAGTATGTTTTTTCTAGTTTATAAACACCTGAAAATAAGAATTATCATGTTTTCCTCACTTTAGAATTAGCCTTTTGTATGTATTTAAGGAGCAAGTCTTCGTCCACAGAGCCTGCCATGTTGCACCAAATTTCTACAGTAGCCCAGAACCAACAAACCAAACACTGGCTCTAGAGAGGGCCATTTATGTTTAAAGTCGGCCAATATGGTTAGCAGCCTTTCCACAACAAGCCACTGATTTTTAACATGAAACTGATTTATTTGTTTTTTTCACTGGTTTAAATCACTGGGTCCGTTTGTTTTGGAGAGAAAGAGCTAGATGGGCTAGAGACCCATCTGCGACAAGCCAAACAGTGTCGGAAAAACACTGATTTGTAATGTAATTTGTAATCTGCGGACAATTTGGCTCCCTGTAAAAACCTCCTGAACAATGAACACTGAAGGAATCGGTTTCAGCTGGGTGCAATCTGCAATCCTCACCACTAGATGCCACTAAATCTTGCAAACAACTCCTTTAACACCTTTCCCCAGTGCAGCTGTGTAACCTAATGAAGACTGTTAAGATTAAATGTATAGGTAGATAAAGAAAAGTAAATTAAAGACAGAGAGAATAATTACAAAAACACTTTTATGAATACGTTTTGCAAAGAGATTTTAAAGTTGATACCAACTTGGCTAACCTCAGATACTCAGCAGGGAGTTTGAGTCACCCTTGGTAATCAGGTGAGTTGACGTAAAAA
Organism: Cephalopholis sonnerati; assembly: GCA_019142605.1. Taxonomy (NCBI): domain Eukaryota; kingdom Metazoa; phylum Chordata; class Actinopteri; order Perciformes; family Serranidae; genus Cephalopholis; species Cephalopholis sonnerati. Next base: position 28,640,294 of record JAGQAX010000010.1, on the reverse strand, counting down.
TCAGGAGAGCCCTGTATAAGAATCTCAGACTACACTTTGGCTCTAAAGGGATTAACATATCTATTTATGCAGCAGCTCATCTTGATATAGATATATAGTTCCATCCTCCTCTCTAGTATTTGGTGAAGTTCGAGGACCAACATGTCAGTCATCAGAAAAAATGTAGAAGCTAAATAATTCTTCTAAATTTTGTGTTTGAGGTTTGGGCATGGAAGGAGAACGTGTGGGAGAAGGAGAAAGGCACCCTAATGGAAAGGTACACTGTGGAGCAGAGTAAACCACCATCCCAGGGCGGGGCTGTCCTCTCCACCCTCACCATCAACAACGTCATGGAGTCTGACTTCCACTCGCCCTACAACTGCACCGCCTGGAACTCCTTTGGACCGGGCACAATGATCATCACACTGGAGGAGACAGGTATGGAAAAACCCCACATGGGGGGAAATAACTGAGATACATGACAGTGTTTCTATCTGTTTCCACTTTAAATGACAAATAAGTTGATGGCAGCAAACAAAGTGTTTATGGCAAATACTATTTGTCACAAGCACAAGTCAAAATCCAAGTATGGGTTTTTTTATATTAAATTAGCATTAGTGGCACTGCTGAGCAATGTTTTGATAAATGAGTCCATGTATTGTTTGTGCCCCATGTTCCATTAATGGATGTTTTATGAAAACTGGATCCAGGAAACTAAGATGGCACCCATTCATTCTAAAAAACAGCGATTTCCTTTGTTGTGCTTTGTTGTCATGCACAAAAAAAAAAAAAAAATAAGAGAAAGATTACAGTCATAAATCTACAAGGCCCAAAGATTTCTAAAAGAAAGACTGACATTTTAGTTGTGTTTTCCACACTCACAGGCATCACTTTTATAATGGCAGCCCATGAAGAAAATGCTTTTTAGTGCACAGGGAATATTTTTATCGCACTACTGCATTTGGCCACTGGGCCTTTAGAGACCCTTTAAAGACCTTAAAAAAGTAGTTTTGTGTTTATTTAAAAAAAAAAGGCAGAAGAAGACTGCTCATGCAAAGAATAAATGTTTTTAAAACCTTAAAGGTCTAGTGTTTAGGATTTAGTATCATCTAGCAGTGAGGTTGCAGAACTGGAACTCTGTTGACATGAAGATATGAAAATGCAAAAGGCCTACCTAGAGCCAGTGTTTGGTTTGTCCGTTCTGAGCTTCTGTAGAACAAGGTGGTGGACTCCATGAAAGAGGACCCACTCTGTTGTAGATATAATGAGCTCATTCTAATATAATAAAAATACAATGGTTCTTATTGTCAGGGGATGATAAACAAATGAAAACATAGTTATGAATATTATGTACAATTTTTGCCAATAGATACCCCTAAATCTTACAAACTGGACCTTCAAAGAAAAGTCTTTGCTAATATTCCAAAGGATACGTTCAACCTCTTTCTCAGACCTTTAAGTACAAGTACAAGTACACAGGTAGCATAATACACAGTCCTCTACAGCAGTACAGCAGGGAGGAAGAATACTTCTACATGAAGCTGGCAGGCGTGGACATAATCAGTGCAGGTTTCCTAAGGTTATATGAGGAAAGAACTGTATTCAGCATGTTTGTCATGCATTCTATGGAGGAACGTGGAGTGCAAGCAAAAGTGTTTGTTTGCAATGAAAATTGCACACAGTATCTTTAATGTCCCTGAGCGAGATGCTCTCCTCCTTCTCACAAACTGCAGTGCCCTTGAGCAAGATTATTACACAGTGGCCTCAGCTGGAGGACAGAAGATAGATAGAGTGTTATAAGTCCATTCTGGATGGTTACGCATTTTATTGTGAGGACTTGGTATGTCACATTACATTGAGAAAATGATTTCTTCATGCTCTGTCAGTCTTATCTGGCTCTTATTCTTTCAGCTGTCAGATTTCGCAAGCTTCAGAAAATCTACCAAAATATCTTCGAGAGAGAAGGAGAGCGAGAGAGAGAGAGAGAGAGCTTTTTTATCCCTTGTCTGACTTGCATGCCTTATCAACATTTAAGCAGCCTTCAGAGATTTAATATTAAGCTAAGACACACGATTTGTACTTAAACGACACAAGATCCGTGCAAGTTTCTCTAACAATGAGGCAGCAGCTGTCCCTCAACCCTGACACTTCTGTGCTTGTGTTTGTTTCAGATATCGTTCCGGTGGGAATTATCGCTGGTGGTACGGTGGGCTCCTCCATTCTGCTGCTTATGTTTCTACTGGCGCTTGCCTTCTTCCTGTACCGCCAACGCAAAGGCAGTAAGTGCACACAGTGGTTCTCAATGTGTGTGTGTGTGTGTGTGTGTGTGTGTGTGTGTGTGTAGGGCACACATACTGTATGTGTCTATCAGTCTTTCTTTCATCCACTCACCCTATCTGTCATTCTGCTTCTCCACGTTTGAAGAAAGGAACATATGCCAGCTGTATAGCATTTTATTCAAATGAGATTAATGAATATTCATATAATATGGCAAACTGCCTTAAAACGCCTACTGAACCCTTTTCATTCTGCGGACATGGAATTGTATGATTATTTTTTAAATAAATTGTATTTATGTGCCACTTGTACGCCCGATAAAGTACGTAAATAACAGAGCAGAAAACAAGAGCATTTAAAGGCAAATAGTATTTAAATTATGAATTCCTATATGTTATTTCTACAGCCAAAGGCAAATCCAATTAGCATGTATGGGCACAAACCACACTTCTGCAAACCAGAGAGCTAAGAACATGTGGTGTCTTTAAGTTGTTTCATTTTGAGCTGCTCCACAGCAAATAAAGAATTGGGAAAGACAATGAAGGTGACTGGCAGAGTCCCCAGAGGGATTTTCTGGGGATAAGAGTATATTTTCTGGTTCAGAGCTGATAACACCACTACAGAAAAGATACCATTTGGAAATAGAAACTCAAACAAACATCGTTGCCGGCTCCAGATAAGCTGTCTCTCATTTGTTGTGCGATGCTGCAGCTCCAGACTTCACAGATTTAAATCTTTACTTTTAAGGTCTCAGCTTTTGGAAGAGAGTTGTTCATGTTGACAAATATTGACTGCTCTGTGCTAGGGACAGATTAAAATGAGTAGTATTATCATTTCAGGTTACACAAGGCAATTATAACAGAGAACTATACCTGTTTTATTGGCCTAAAATCACAGTTTCTGCAGTGGTATATAGGAGGCTGTCCTATACTACTCAACTAGCCTAAATAAAAGCCTCTTAATGAAACGACATTAAATATGTTTAATCCCTACCTATGCATATTTAACCTTGTGCTACTGTCACCATTATGTTAATATGACAGCACTCAGTTCAGACTTGAACCACGTTACAGAAATATTACTAGGTCCTAATAAGATTGCCGTCATCACTTAAAAGTGATGCTGGTGCTTATCAAATATAAGACAAACGTGTAAATTCGCCCACACATTTATGCGCCTTAACAAGGTGCATGTCTGAAAAGGGCTTAAAATACTGAAGATTTATCTTTTGCTCAGAATATTCTATCAATGCTTCTGTTGCATAGTTGTTGGCCGTGACTGAAACAGAAAAGTTAAAGGTATACTATGCAGGATTTTCCTTAAAAAAAGTAAACTGTATAGACTCATTACAAAAGAAATCCCTCTCAATCGTCACTTATGACAAACTGGAAGTGTGCAGTGGTGTATTTATCTGCAGAGACTCTGCTCTGTGTCTGTATTTTCTTATTTTCTTCTTCTTATGCTGTGTTCGGGACATTCCTGTTCACAGTGCGCAGGTGAGGTCAGAGCTTTCTAAAAAGCAGCCAGGTGTCAGAGTGTAAGCAGGCCACATTCAAGGGGAAGCTGCAGTCGAGAAAACACAAATATAGTGAAGTGAAACACCAAGTGGACATGCTGGGTTGGCTTTCACTTTCCCAGGAGATACCATTTAAAAACAGGTGCCAACAACTCCTGGAAAGTACACCTTATTACATGTAATGATTCAATAAGCTAATAAGCAGGCAAAAAGGAGACACAATCATGTACCTTTTTTGTGGGTTTGGTAGTAACAAATGAAGTTGGATGTTGTGGTGGTCGTGCCACTGCTTTTTGAGCTGCAGACCTTGCATACCACCTCTTACTACCTTAAGACAATATAATCCTTAAATACAAATTTTATTACTTTTTGCTTTGTGCTGGTCTGCCACGTCTTAATAGGTTGCCAGGTCTGCACACAGTGAACTAAAAATGTTTCAAAAACAAAACATAACCTCTTAGTGTTGACAAAAATGCTAATATTTAATAACACAGTCAATTCCTTTTGTCATCAGTCACAAGTCATGAACACCAAGTCTCCAGGCTTTAAATTTACAACATGTCTGACTCAAGTCAAGTCATGTGACTCAAGTCACCTCTGCCACCTTCTGCTCCACCAAAAAACTCAAGAGAAAGTATGTAATTGTTGAGCAGTCTACAGCTCATTGATGTTACATTATTGTGTATGATTTCTGAGGAAAGTATAGTCCTTAGATACCTTTTCCATGTTGAGACCAAATGGCAAAATGCAGAGTGTCACTAGGAGTCACCAATGCCAGAAATTCAGAAATCCTCATACAGTAGCTGCTTTAAACTTACTAAAATAGCATGAAAAGAATACTGGCTTTCAGTCCAAGTTGAATGTGTGGATAAAAAGAAATGATCATCAATAGTCAAAAGACTGGGATGCAAGGTGGTGCACTGTTATCACAGTTAGTACCTGTTGCCTCACAGCAAGAGGGTTCAGGGCCCTTCTGTGTGGAGTTTGCATGTTCTCCCCATGTCAGCGTGGGGCTTCTGCAGGTTCTCTGGCTTCCTCCCACAGTCACGCAGATTAGATTAGTCGCTGACGCTAAATCGCCCATGGGTGTGAATGTGAGTGTGAATGTTTCCCTGCATGTGTCAGCCTTGTCTGGCAACCTGTCCAGGATGTACCCCACCTCTTGTCCAATGTCAGCTGGGATAGGCTCCAGGCCCCCTATGACCCTGTATGGGCAATGAATGAATCAGTCAAAAGACCTTCTGACAGAAAGATCTGCAACAAAATGCAGATCTTCATTTTCAACTCTTGCAACCTCTAAGAAGATATTTATGCCAGAGGAATTTGCAGTTTCCTGACATTTTGTTACCTCATGGTAAATACTGAAGAAAATAAAGGAAACAAGGCCAATGGACAAGACAAGTCAGATGAAAACAGCATTAAACAGAATAAAGTGTTGTTTTTGTTTCTTTTTTAAAAATAAATCAATAATTTATCTTGACCCAGAGTATGACTGGAGGTTGTGTTTTTCTTCCAGGTCGCCGAGGTGTCACCCTCGGTAAACCAGACATCAAGGTAGAGACAGTCAACAAAGAGACCCACAGCCTGGAGGAGGAGGCAGCCGATGTCTCCACAGCAACCCGGATGGTCAAGGCCATGTACTCCGTGAGTAAACACCCATCTGAGTCACCGGGGGCCGTGGAGAGGAGGCGTATGGGTCAATGGGCTTAAATGTACAGATACACCGACACAAAGGGCGACGTGGCAGGAGAGGCAGAGACACACACTCGCACTTGAAAGTACACACACACATCCACACAGAGTAAAACAGATGCCCAAGGCTTGTCTACAAATAAACACAAGAAATACATCAAAAATATGCACACACACACTCAACCCAAAATCAAGAAAGCACATATTGCGTTGCTCATATACAAGGATGAAGAAAATGGATGGACAAGAAAGCACAAACAGTATACATGCGATAGATGCACAAACAACCTTGCGAATACACAAAGACACACACTCTCTTTAACATTATGTTCCTTTTAGGAAAGCGTTCAGCCCTGGAAGGCCTGGAGAATCAAATCGGCGTGGCTCCTTTGGAGCGGTTTTAAAGTTCGGTCCGAAACCTTTTTTCCAACAACTAACCGTTTCTCGTCTTCCACTCTCTTGGGATGAAAAACCTGAAACTCTGTTTTCCTCTCCCCTCCCTCTCTTCCTCCTCCTTTCCTTTCTCACCCTCCCTCTTTCCGTGTGTGTGTTTCGTTGTTTGATGGTTTAGTTTCTGCCCTCTGTTTCCCTCTCTCCCTCCACTCAGCCGTTCAAAGACGACATGGACCTGAAGCAGGACATCAGGAGCGAGAGCGACACCAGGGAGGAGTACGAGCTCAAGGTGAGATGGCAGCTCATTCTAGCATTTTGACTTTGGATTTATTTCTCTGCAGCATCTTGAACATTTTATCCTGCATGGTGCACAGACATATCATATGTCATGAACTTTGTGCTCATATTCATCATTACGTATCAATTACAAGTTCCTACTTTTTCCTCAGGTCCAGCATTTGTACTGCAGTTTGGTTTTTATAACAGTAGCACTTCTTTTCACAATCTGTGCCACTGAATTCACAAGAACAGATGTTGGTGATTTTGCATCATTTGCAGGATTCTGCTCAGGCTGTGATCGATCCTTCATTTTAGTTTCTTAAAGCTAGAGTGGTGCTAAAATCTCATTATAACCCCAAAAGCTTGTGTTTTGAGGTTATAAGGAGTAGTAGTAAGTAGTTTTCACTACCACAAACTACACTAACTAAAGGAGGAAACAAACTGCTTCAAACATTTATGGTATGAAACCAGCCTAGTGGAACTTTAATTCCAGAGCTAGCTGTTCCCCAGGTAAGCTTCCTGTCACTTTGCATTGGAAACCATGTTTATTCTGGTAAAATGAAGTTGTATCATTATGTCCCGTGTTCATACACATACTGTGTGCTGCATCGCTCACACACCATTACATTTTAAACATAGCATGAGCAACAGCACGTCACCAACTGCACCGACGTCACCAACCATACCAGCCTGCGCTGTGACTGACAATATACTGCACATACAATGAAAGAAGTATGTATTGATACAAGGCCAGGCTAACTCAAGCACAGACAAGATGTTTAGGTGTCTATGCCACTTAGCAAAATGTTGTTGCTTAAACTAATATTCTCCCCTCTGCTCACAGGATCCAACAAATGGCTACTACAACGTCCGAGCCACCACCCATGATGAGGCGCGCCCCCAGTCCCGTGCCATCCACTACCAAGGCGAGTTCCGCTCCCCGAACCCAAACAGCGGACCAGCCGGTGCTACTTCCAGTGGACCCCCAGCTGGCGCCAGCGGTGCTGTTCCCCCCAGCGCAGTGCCAGGTTCAAGGGCAGGCTGCTATGACCCTCGCCCACCTTCCAGGATGTCCCATGCCACCTACGCTCAGTTCAACACCTTCACCAGGGTGGCGCAGAGCCAGCAAGCACCTCCCAATCCAGCTCTTCAGTCACCTGGAGATTACCCTGGAGACTGCGGCCTGCTGGACAGCACAACACAGCTGGCCTACGACAACTACGGATACCCCTCCCAGTATCCCAGCTATCGAATGGGCTTTGCTCCGCCCATAGAAGAGGGACCAGCCTATGAGATGTATCCAACAGGACAAGGGACCGGGCCGGGGCCAGGTCCAGGGCCCGGACAGCAAAGTCCTGAAACAGGGCTGGGGCAGTATGGAACCTCCACTCGCTTCTCGTATTCGTCTCCACCCTCTGACTATTCCCAAAGACACACACAGCGGATGCAGACTCATGTTTGAGAAACACACACTCTTTGACTTGCTTTTTGCAGCTGCAGTACTTATTACACATAAAACAAAAACACACACAAAAAAAAAAAAAAAAAAACACATAACATTTGAAATTCAGTTTTAAGTTTCCATTGCATCCAGTGCATGGAATTTGGTTCATTTTCTGAACCAATAAAAGACCACAACAACGCACAGCAGTTAGCAGCATCGCATATAATACAGTTAGCAGCAATACATACATGCAAAGCGACATTCACACACATTTGCGCAAAGCCTCTGTTGCGTGCAGTGTTTATGCTCCATTGAAAGCAACAGCGAGAGCCACAATCAAGAGAAAAGAGACAAAAAGAGAAGAAGAGCACTTTGAAGACAGGAAGAAGAAGAGCGCCAGGAGCTTAAGGAGGAACAGAGGAACCTTTTTCTTCCTGCAATCCTCGTCTTGCTCTTGGATCATCTCCCTGCATCACATTTCCCTCCCACCCCATCTCTGTAAATAAGTGCAAATGGAGATTTGGGTCATTTTGAAGTTATTTCCTTGTACAAACCTATACAGTGTGATGCAGTACAGTGACCTACAGCAAACCTCCCTGTAATCCACACTTTTTGCATTTTCTGACTCTCACATGTTGCAAAAAACACACATATACACACAAATCTTTAAAGACTTATTTGTTTTGATGTATTGCAGCAACGGGGCAGCTTGGACTATAAATATATTTGGCACTTTTTGATCCCTTTTTCTCACTTAAAACCTGCCCAGTGGCCATTGCTTTCAAGATCTACCTTGATTTAAGTGGGACAGAGCTTCTTAAAGTGGTACAGTTAGTGACCAGAGTGCCAATGCTTATGTGCCAACACACACAAACTGTTATGGTGTGTCTTCTTTTGTAAAAAGTGGACAATAAGGTGGTCTGGACAAAGAGGTTTTGTACATGCCACATCTGAGAGGAAAGGAAAGGAGTGGTAGCAAGCGTCTCTGTATGCTCATTCTTCTCCTCATCTGTCATTTTTAATCATCATGATACATTTCTATACTTAACATTTCACACGAGGTCAATGCTGTATACAGTATTTGTGAAACGAGGTGCGGCGGGAGCGCTTTTTCATTCAATGAATTTCTGCAATTTGTACAAAAAGATACCTCCCCTACCCTCAAGTGTCAAACAGTATTTGTTTCTCTCACTTGCACAGTAGAATAGATTTTTTTTCCATATTTATACCGAAACGTATGAAAAAAAATGGCATTCAGAAACATTTTATAGTATTTTTATAAGGAGTTGTGGACCAAAGGTTCAGCGTTTTGGGTGAAACTCACTTTTTAATGTGTATGTGGCGACATGATCGTTATTGGAAACGTTTTGAGTTTCTTTAAAAAGCGATGGATGGTGTTTTTCAAGTGGATGTTGTAGACTTAAATTAGAAAATTTGAAGAGCTTCATTCCAAAATGATAAATATCCAGCAAGGGCAAATCTGTTTGGTGGATATCTCTGTTTGGTGTGAAACTCTTTCTTTGACTTCCAGTCTTCTGACTGGACTGCCTTTTTCGCACGTCGACGACATTCAAAATGATGGATGGAGAACAAACAGCTGCTCACTCTGAGCTGTGCTGTGAACTTTGTAAGCGATGAGAAGGTTCAAGCGTAGTCTAACATATCAAAATGAAGGTACAGAGGGTTCTATCTAGCTCATATGGTACTTTGTACATTTATATGTAAGTATACTGGTTTGTTCACTGCAACAGAAAATTTGGTGGTATTTTATGTCTGAGATTTTTTCATTATATTGTGTCAGCTGTGGTACGTGTGGTTGGCCTTTAACCTCACAGGTTCATAATGATCAGCATTTAAAATGTTGCTACTAACCTCTAACCTCTACTGATGCAGCTACTATACATGTTTTAATGAATCTCTACCACCCCACTATCAAATTATTTTCCACCAAGAGAGAAAATTAAATTTGTATGTCCTGTAGGATCTCGCAACGTCTGCAGTAGTAGTTTTGTTTAATTACCCAACACTGAATAAGACCAAATTCACACTATAATCAGCTTGCAAAAAGCAGTGTGAATGTACCTGTCTGCAGTTTGACCATTAAATTATTTACTCTTTTCTTTCCTGATATCAATATCTTGATGACTTATTAGAAGTAAGATGTTATAAAAAAAAAAAAGGAAGCCTTACTTGTAGAAAAACGTTGTTTCAGTGTCAACTATGGATGCAACCACTGACCCAGGATTAGAGACATTTATTTGATAGTTACAAAGAACTGAAAGCTTTGAATGGCTGTATTTGGCTCCATTTTGTATCCTCCATATAGAAAAAAAATCAGACATCTTATTGGCTGTTGATGAGCAGTGAGCCCAAGAATTCTGTTTTGACCAACTTATGTGAGCCATTTCTCCTGACGTACACCTCTACACGAAACAATTTGACCTCCGGGCCCTTATGTACAATGTTGCTGTCAGTGTGTACACTGAACTGAAAACAAGCAGCTACTCATGCTCAAGTAAGATCATTGAAAAACAGATCCCACCAGCTCTAGAAATGGTTCATGTTTGCACACTAACTTTTGTGAGTGAGATTGGCTTGCACTCACACAACTTCACCTTTTATGGTGACAATCATGAGCTGATTAACCTCCACAGCGGCAGATCAATCTTCATTTTATACTGAGCTTGAATTTATAAGGTTCCATCACCAATGTAACTATTTGTCAGCTTTAAGTCTTTAAAGGAACAGTGTGTAAGATTTAGGGTGATTTAGTGGCATCTAGTGGTGAGGATTGCAGCTTGCAACCAGCTGGAACCTCTCCTGGGTAGATTTCTTGCAGGGTTCATTGTTCAAGAGGTTTTTACTGGGAGCTGAATTATCCACCGAGGTCTCTCCCTGTCCAAATCAGTCTACAGGTGATTAAAACTGATAGAAACAATGAATAAAGCTGTCGCAGTATTAATTTTTTTCTGCCCTGTTAAACTCGTCTGAAATGGGCCTCTAGCCTAATACCTGCCAATGAATGCCCACAGTTTTTTCTCTGATAACATAAGCTCCAGATGTTCAGGAATCAGGAATCGTCCTCTCCAAAACAAATGGACTTGGTGATTGAAACCAGTGAAATCAGTGAATAAAGCAGTTTCACATTTAGAAATCCGTGCCATTGTTTGGTTTGGTCATTCTTGGCTACTGTAGAAACATGGCAGTGCAGCATGGTGTTCTTCATCAACAAGGACCTGCTCCCTATGTAGATATAAACAGGTAATTCTTAGGCAACAAAGACGCCATTCTTATTTTCAGGTGATTATACACTAAAGAAAACATACTTATTGTAATATATTCAAGGATGCCAATATATCCCCCTAAATCCTACACACTGAATCTTTAAGGGACAACGAATAGTACATGACTCTTTTAAACTTGTTTCAGCAACCACCAGGAATTGCTTCAACATTTTATTTTTCATCTTGTCTTAAGGGCACATATGCTTTATTGGATAGTCAAAGTAAAGAGGTTCTGTGTGAAATAAAGAGTCACCCTCTTGTATCTCTGCCTTACATTTTTGAGCAGTTAAAAAAATCATAGCAGATGAGACGAGGCTTTACAGAAGACCAGAGGCTGTAGAGTGAAGCCAGATATCTCAGCACCTCCAGAGGTAATCATTGAGTCTTTATACTTATCAGCCACCCGATCAACCCCTCACAGTTACAGTATATTATGGTAATTCTGTGCAAATGGGCAGTAAAAGTTGTATTTATTGCCCCTATTTTGAATAAACACTTTCAGAAAGCAAACCGCAGCCACGCCATTTCTGATTAGAATATCAGATGGAACCTTGTAGCTCCAAGGTCACCATATAAACCATTTCAGTAGTTATAGAGAGAAGAACGGCAGATGGAGCACCCTTTTAAATTTATATGGTTATCACAGCCTTGGTACTGCATACTATTACCTCTTTACAACCTTTTTACAGAGTTGTAGCTGCGCAGTATTTTGCATCTGACTTGAAATGTCGTTATGACCTTGTGTAGAATGAGTAAATTTCACACGGAGGAGACCAACAAACACCACCAGGCCATCCAGGTACTTAGTCATTACCTCTTAACTGTTTACAGTCTGTTTACAGTGGGGACGTATAAATATGTAAAAGACAGAAAGCCAAAAATGCAAAATATGTTTAGATTTGGTTCAGTAATGAAAAGGATATGCAGACGTGAATCTGGAAGTGTTTACTCCGCTAAGTTGTCATTTCATGTCTTTTTCCTTCTCCATACATTACACCTGTCACGCTGTACTCTCTCCCCTGTGTCATATTAACAGTCACTTACCAGCTGCCGAATTAAGAGGCTGAACCTGTCTTCATGAAAAAAAAAACCTCATTACAACATAGCAATCCTTTCTCTCATCAATTTCTTCCAAATTTTCTTCAAGCTAATAACATATGGAGTAGATATAACAATCTTAGCTTGCATTAATGTGTGTATGTTGGGGGGTTGGGAGTCTGTTTGTAGAGAATATATAGTGTCATGAGCTCATGACATCATCCTCATTTATTTCTCTTTCTTTCTATGAAAATCAATATTTTAAATATTATTTTCTTGGTATTACTTTGTGGTGTTACCTCACCAGTGGAGGAAATGGCTGTGGTCAAAAGTGTGTTTGAACTTTTATATACAGTATTTCATTTTAATTTGTGTGCATCAGATGGGGGGAGGGGGTCTGATTAATCAACACAGCGAAAAAAAAAAAAAAAAAAGAGAGAGGCCATGTGTGTGTCTGTGGCCAAACTGACTGCTCAGCCAGGCCACAAAAATAGCCAAAACTCTGTCTCAACTAGGCCAGCCCAGGCTAGAACCAGGCCAGGCCCACAGCTAACTGCTCTGTTCCATGCTGTGCTGTGCTGCGCCATCCCTGGCCAAGACTGACTCGAGTGGCTCAGTGTCCGTTTTTACCTTGTGGAGTCTTCAGTGAGTGCCAAAAGACTGTGCAAAAAATGAACTGAGCAGACAAACAAATGCAGCAGCCATTTTATCGTGTTTATGTGAATGTTGCTTGTGTGTGTGTGTGTGTGTGTGTGTGTGTGTGTGTGTGTGTGTGCGTGCGTGCGTGTGTGTGTGTGTGTTCATACATGCACATTTACTGTATGTTTCCATATGTGAACATGATGCGTGTGTGTATTTGTGTGTTTGCAGCCTGTAACACCAGTGTGTTTTCATACCATTACAAATTTGTTAGGACCACTGGACTGTGAAAATTAGGGTTTGAGTGATTTGACTGTTTGGGGTAAATATCAGATATTAGCAGCATTTTTCCTCAATTTCTGTGAAAAATGTTGATTGCTCCCATTTGTAGCAACGGTTACTGCAGCTTTCATGTCAACTAGAAATTATGTAGGAGGGACAGGATACAGCATTTGCTACTGATGGTTAAGGCGAAACAAAATAACCTTGGCTCCCAGACAAACATTGGCCAACATTATCATGATGTCAGACTGCATAATGAAGTGAGATGAAATGCCAGTTCAGTCTGATTGACAGGCTAGTGGACAGAAACACAAGTTGCTCTCCTGTTGTTGCTATCCTGGCCTCTGCTGCCCGTAGTGGTAAGCAAAGGTGTTATTCTCAACAAAGCACCGGGACCTGTGCTATCAAAATGCACTTGCAGTTACCAACAGTGACCACAAATAAACCAGGAACCAGAACTTCATCTACATTTTATTGTCAACTGACACTTTACAGGCATAGAGTGCTGCAGGGATTTTTATTTGTAGGCCAACAAAGAAGTTAGCATCACCCTGGTTCCCTCGACAAAAAGCCAATGGGATTTTTCTATTGCATTTTGGATTAGTGCCGAAAATAAGCCCTGTGGCAAACAAAAGTTTATGAGACTTGCACGTTTTGTTCAGCATGATCATCTACACAAATGAACACCACTTGCGTAAATTAAATCAATCAGTAAAAAGCTAACATTAGGCTATAAAGGGACTACACCATGGTCGCACAACTTCAACGTTGTCTTACAGTAAGGCTGTAAAGCCGTGTTCAGCATGATGACTCTTTGTAGTCTCATTTAGCCACTGTCATGCAAACTTCAATATTTACGAGTGGGTATTTTTTACTGACGTATTTTATGTTGTAGAAGAAAATGCGAAATCTCTTAGCTTGTGTTACCATAGAGGTGTAAATCACCAGTTTCATCACGATACAATATTATATAGATTCTTTTGGACAATGATACAATATTTGCCAATATTACAAAGTCTATGATTTGATGCGATTCAGGGGCCTGTGGTCTGTCATTTCCTGCAGCACTTTATTTCCACCTTGTCAGGGAGACTCAGTTTGAAACGATGTATATTTAGAATAGAAATTGTACATTTTAAAGGTGTTAAATTATGTCAGAAAGGAAACCATATCAGTCAAACCCTAGTATAAAGCAGGACAGCTGGTAAGACAGAGTGAAGGAGACATTGTGTGGCCTTAGGACACAAGGAAGGAGCTGAGCTCGTCCCTCATCCAGCTGCTGAGCCTGTCTGCTCTCTGAAACAGCTGCACGAGTGAACAGGATTAATTGATGTTCAGCTTGATATCGTTAAGCATATGAAGATGATGATCACTACAGAAAGAAGGATTCCATATTGCACTTAAAAAATGTTTCAAGTGGAGGTGTGCATGCGGGTGAGAGACGGACAGTGTGGGTGTTCATATAAGCATATATTCTCCATACTCCAGTTCTTTATTTTTAACCTTATATATTGTTCACATGTGTATTATGTTTATGTTGGGTTTGAGTACTTGTTTATCCCTTTTATTCAAGAAAAAAACTGTACAAAACATACAAAATATTATTGAAATTTTCTTTTATTTTCATGTTTGATTTATGTTTTTTCTTTTCAAATTGTATGTAATTATTTTTCCACAGTATTACAGAAAATAAAAGAAGACACGGCTTTTCATAAGAACAGCAGCGAAGGCTCCTTTATTTTTCATTTTCTTATTATGTCTTAGTTTACAGAGAGTTTATTTTATGAACTCTTATTTTGCATTTTTACACAGAGGCTCCAGGATGTGGCTTAAAAATGGTTTCAGCTCTTTGTTTTGAATGAAGTTTGTACATCACACATACTGCTGTTTATTTAGGTCAAACTATGAATGACTGCGCCCGAACAGTTGTTATGACGGTTTCACAGCTAAAGTAAGTGTGTGTCTATGTATAGCACACAGGCATGAGGGCATGTAAAGTGTTTACCTGAATGTGAGTGTGACAGTGGAGCTCGGAGCACGACGCCAAGATTAAAGTCTGCAACGTCTGCAGTCTCCTCTCTTTTAAAACTCTTCTCTGCTCCGTCCTCTTCTTCTCCCCTCTAATCGTTTTCACTTCTCCTCTTTCTCTAATCTCTTTACCATTCCCCTAATGTTTCTTTCTCCACTTTTACTTTCCTCTCCTCATTCCTCATCCTGTCACTCCTTTTCACATATAATATTGTCCGAATGTCCTCTAAACATCTTTCCTTTCACTCGCCCTTTGTCCTCCGCTCCTGTCCTTCAGTCTCTCCTCGAATCATCCGGACAGTCCTTCTTTCATGTCTTTAACCTTTTCCTTTCCTTACGGCTTCTCTCCTCTCTTTTCTCCTCAGTCCCCCTTTCACTCTTCTGTCTTGTCTCTCCTTTTTCTTTTGCCTTGCCTCACTTCTTCTCTTCAGTCCTCCTGTCTCCTATGCTCTCCTCTCATTTCTTTTCCTCAGTCAAGTCTCTCCCTCTCTTCTCCTTCTCTCCTCACCTGCTTTCGCCTCCTCTTCTCAGTCCTCTTTCACATCTCAAAACTTCTCCCTCCCCCTCTCCTCCACTCTTTTCACCTCTTCTCCAGCCCGCTCCTTCTCCTTACTTTGCCTCAGCTCATCAGTCCTCCTCTCCTCTTTCTTCTCTATTCCCTCCCTCGGTTTCTTCAATTTTCCCTTTGCCCGTTCCCTCTCCTCTACTTTCGCTCCATATTCTCCTCCTTTTTTCATTATCGTCTCCACCTCCCATCTTTTTTCTTTCACCTGTCTTCAGTCCTCCTTTTACCCTACTTTCTTCTTTCCATGACTCTTTTCTCTAACATCTCAAACCTTCCCTCTCCCCCTCCTCTCCTCCTCTCTGTCCCCTTTCTTCTTTGTTGTCCTCTCACCATCTCTCAGTTTCTTTCTCTTCTCCTCCAGTCTTATGTCCATCCATCCTTCTTTCAACTCCTCTACCTTCACTTCTTCTCTCCTCCTTTCCTTACTTGTCATTTCACCTTTTCTCTGTTCACCCCCACACCTCCTCCTCTCACCTCTCCAACCTTTTGCTGCTCTCATCTCCCTCCTATCCTCTTTTTTCCTCTTCTTTTTTCCTCTTCTCAGTCCACCTTTCACACCTTCTGTCTTGTTTCTCTGCTCCTCTCTTGCCTCATCATTTCCTCATTTCCTCTCCTCCTTCACTTCATGTTGTCAGTTCTTCTCACATCACTGCAACTTTTTCCTCCTTTCCTCTACATCTTTCCTCACAATTCTCTCTGAGTTTTTCCTCCTCTCCCCATTTCTCTGATTGGCCTCTTCTCATTGTCTTCCTTTATTCATTCTTCTGGTTCATTTCCTTACCTCCTCTCTCTGACTTCGTCTCCACTGTCACTCTTTCACCACTTACATCTTTTCAAATTATCTTTTCCTTCTTCTCAGTCCGTCTTTCCCCCCTGCAACATCTTTTCTTACCCATCTTTGTTTCATTTCTTCTCCTCACTCCTCCTCTCCACTGAATGACAGGAAAAAGCGAAAAGCAAGAAAGAAATAATAGATACAGCAGAAAAAAGCAAGACAAGGACAGCAGACAGACAGGAAGCATTAGAGCCTCCCTTTCTCATCTTAACTTAGTGTGTAATAGTGATTATCCTCTCCTCTCTCCTCCTGCTCTCACTGAGGAATAATGTCTGGAATAACCTTCAGCACTGCACTCCCGACTCCACTGGACCCCCCCTCCTTCTCCACCACCACCACTTCCATTTTATCCCCTTGTTCACATTTGAAGCAGACGTTGTATGGATTATGGCCCCTCTCATGCTTGGCACCGCACTCAGAGCCTGAGATATATTATCATATTAGTGGAGAATGATGTAATGCATTTCAAGACATTTGTCCTTCGCACACCCTCTGTCCCTCCGCAGATGATGTCACTGGCTTTGTGTCTCCGAGGCAGAGAAGTAGTCAAGTGGGTTGTGGGGGTTTTTTTTGGTTTGATGCTGTCACCATCTAGTGGTAGGAGAGCGGTATTGAGCAGTGAGTGGAAAGAATGGGAAGGGTGTAAATTAGGATGTAGGCAATTATTTATGACTGAACCAGAGGATAATGTGACTCATAATAGATGTCCTTGGTGTAACTGTACCGACGTGGTCTGTTGGGTCAGGGACAGAAGAATAGAGACAGACACTTTGAATATGACTTGATTACAAATCAGGGTTTGACCGATATGTATTCTTGGAGCTTGGTGCCAATGACAGGATTGTTGGAGGAAAGTTGTTGACAGCAGTTTTATGTCAGTAATCAAGATCTTTTAATTTGACCATTTTCACAAATAAAATATTTTTACATTTGAATTTCAAAAAACAATATAAAAAAGTCAGCGTGGTTATCGGCAGCACAGAAAAAGCCTAAAACTAAATGTAGAGAATGGGAAAAAGCTATAAAGCAAATCTGATGAGAAGAAAGAGAAAAGGGATGAATATGAAAAAAAGAAAAAACAAAAATATCGACCTTTTAGGCCTGGCAGTACGTAATCTGACCAAAAGTCAGATTGGAAAAAAAAAACTAAGCTGTAAAGCTTCTTTTTTTTTAATCTATGTTTTTGATGTAATTTCATCTACTTGACTTAAAATATACATTCCTGCAAATTGAGTACAGCATAGTGTACAATGTTTTGTTCCCTAAATCTATGTCTCCACTGCAAATTACAGTCTACGTTTGCTAAATGACTCTGAATTTCCCTTCCATGAAAGGTAAATGGTAATACTCATAATGATCATCATGATAATACGGTAATGCCTTTGTCATGACTCAAAGCAGTTTAGGTACTTCTCTCCCACGCTGGACATGCAGTCTACAGAAATAATGTATGTAACCCAATCCAGACCACGCAGTCTCTAGTGTGTACTTCAAATCATGCCTAATTAACCCTACATAGGGTAAGTATGGAGGAGTTCTTTTATTTTCTGTCCTAGCAAAAGGTATCGTGGGAAACACATCAGACTGCATTTTTGGTCTGTCACAAAATGTATGTTTTTGTATCACAGTCTCTGCCCTACTATTCATTTTTTAATGTGTACTCTTCATTACCATATGTACACCTTCTGCAATCCAACCCTCTCAGTAGGGTTCGGAGGTAGTCTCCAGGAGTAATTTTTAAAAACTTGACAGCTTAATTGACTGTTGAAAACCGTTTTGAAGGAAAAATCTTAGATTTGTAAGACATACTTGACTATACTATGACTTTTTAATGACATAGCCGACCATACAATATTTTTTTTAGGACGTACCATAATATGACTTTTTTTTATAATATACTAAACTATGTCTTTTTTGGTAAAATTTTAATGACAGACAAAAGGCTACTATAAAAACATTTAGATATACTATTTATGACACGCTGTGTTGTGACTTTTTATCAGATCTTTTATGATAAACTATAATGTCACTTTCTGATTAAACTTTTTACATACCATACTATGATATTTTTTATGACAAACTAAAATTGTAAACTAAATTTTAATGGCATACTACAATATGCCTTTTATTTACAACATTTTTATGACGTACTACACTATGATATTTAAAAAATAAAATTATGACATACTATACAATGACAAATTTTACATTGTTATGACATACTAACTGTGACATTTTTTTTCTTTTTATGACATAATGTATTTTATGACATACAATACTATAAAACTATGGGAAAAAAATGTATGACACAATTTTATGGCATACTATACCATACCATTTTAAACAATATTTTCATGACATACTTTACAATGACACATTTTTTTTTACATATTAACAACATACTATACTATGACATATTTTACAACATTGTTTTGGCATACTATGTTATGACACATTTTACAACATTTTTATGACATACTATACTATGACATATTTTGCTACATTTTGACAAGATAGTATACTATGACAAATTTTACATTTTTAGGACATACTATACTATGACATATTTTACAAAATGTGTATGACATCCTCAGCTTTTTTTAATGACATTTTCTACTATGATATTTCTAACTTTTTTTTTTTTTTACATACCATACTATGACATTTTAAGCATTTCACATAACATACTGACAGTTTTTACAATCATTTTATGACCTTCTTTTTTATATTACATTATTTAGCTTTTTTTGTGGCATACTAGTTTAAGTAAGGTCATTGTTATTCATATAGGCCAATATCACAAATCATAAAATTACCTCAACTGGCTTTACAATGTTTAAAAAAAAAAAAAACTCCCCAAGAAAAAAAGTTTAAACTAACAGAAAAAATGGAAGAAACTTCAGAGAGAGGAACTAAGAAGGTATTTCTCTCCCTGAACAGATAGACATGAAAAATATGCTGTGTTTCCTGAAAATAATAAAATGACAATAGACAATCCAAATGAGAAGAGACTTGTTCTGAGAGAAAAGAGTCTTTATTTAAATGTGCACATAAGGATAACAACTCTGAAGAGTTTTTGGTAATTAAACCCCAACGTGATGTCATATATTCAGGAAGGGTGGTAAAAACATAGTAGATTAGGGAACCCCCCCTGATCTACCCCCCGAAGAGATCTAGATCCTGGCGGTGGTAATAGTGGTGATGAGATGAGATAAAGAGGGAGCTGAAGATCTGGATGTGAAGAGGAGTGGGCTTTTGATGAGCTTGTCCTGGGCTCTGGATAAGGTGACTGGAGGTGGATGTGGTGGAGGAGGGTGCAACGATTCTGCCCAAAATGCCACCTGACAGGAGCAAAGAGGAGAACAGATTTAAAGTTTGGTGGCAACAACATGACTGGCTGAAGGAGACTCTGGCAAAGTTTGATTGGCTAACTAGGAGAGGGTACACTGATAATCAGCTCATTGGAGGAAGCGGTGGGAGTGGGATAGAGAGAGAATTGTGAGTGAACACATCATTAAGAAAGTCTTTCTGATTATACTTGCACTGAGCTTCATATATTCAGAAACAGATCTGGGAGGATGCGAAGCAGCTTCGGGGTGTCCCAAAACATCTAGAGCCTGAGCCACATAACCTCTCCACCATGTAACCTGGAAAGAGGCCACACAAACACACAAGAAGCAAGAGAGAGAGAGACAAGGTCCCAGGAGGGCCTATGGTCAAGCACAGAGAAGCTGGAGTTAAAAAAGAGACGAAGGGAGGACATGGAGAGACAGAGCCTTAAGATCAAGTCATGAAGTAGGAACCAACCTCACTGTCAGATGATGTGCTGTCGTGGTTCATCCTGATGAACTCAAAACAGTTGATACACAGTAAGCCTGCAGTTTGGGGGCCCCCTGGGCAGTTGCCCACATTGCTCAGTTGATAATCTGTCTTTGATGTTCTCAGTTTGCTCCAATGTTTTAACACAAGTGAAAAAAGTGAACACAGCATGCAAAGAGCAGTTCGATAAAAATCAGGCAATTTCATTTTGCATTAATGACCTTGTTTAACCTTTATGTATAACTGTTATGCCCTCATGTGCATAATGCAGAGGGGCATCACAAATACATTCATTTTTGTGATATTCTTGCACTGAAGCATCCATGTGCATGTTTCTTAAAATCAACACTAAAAACTTTAAATTCTACAGTATAATAACTTAAGTCTATATTCCCTCCCAAAAGCTCCCCCAAACAGAAAAGCAGATGAGTGTAAATAGCTCAGACAGAAGTTGCTACATTATACGTGCAAAGCCACTGGACGTATTGAACATTGAGGATGCATTTTGGCCGCCTCATTTGGGTGCTGTAGTTAAAGGTCAAACTCAAACTTTGAGAAGGCTCAGCCCCTACACAAGTCCAATTATCACTGACCTTTCTACATGCATACAGAAAGCCTCATAAATCACACTCGTCAGCCTTCAATTGATGGTCCAAATATGAAGCTCTGTTGTGATCTCAGACACCAGACTGAGGGATGATATATTTTAACTTTGTCCTCTAGTTTAATTAAAAAAGAAAAAAAACAGCAATTTGCCTGATGATAAATAAGTAAATTGTAATTGTGTGTCTTCATGTCACTAAAAACATGTTGATGACACCTTGAATGAAAAAAAAGGTTTGCAAACTGAAATAAAATATCGAACTATAAAGATATTAAGCAAATCTACTGTAGCTGACATGAATAAATGAAGCGGATAATAATGCAGATTCCAGGCTTTATAATGATCTTACTCCTCTGGACGTTGACGTACACATTTTCATCAGTAATTTATAATGCAAATGTATTCAGAATATGAGCCAAGTTACATCCTTTCTCTATTTGAAGATGGATTATTTGAGCCACGGTGTAAAAATCCCTGGCTGATCAGTGAAAACTGTTGGCGGATCATTCTTCCTGAGTGTTAATGCTGCTAAAGCCTCTTCTTTCACAAAGAGTTTATAGATGCAGAGATGCATCTGATGAGGCTATAAACTGATCAGCATGTCTGCGGACTGCTCGGGTTTGAGTCCAGGCTTTGGCAAGCAGGAGTCGAGCCTCCAACACTTGGCCTTTAAAATAAACAGGCAGCATTTGATCCTGTAAAGCACTTACTTAAACTCATACTGCATGTGTGACTAAGAAGGAGCAGCAGATGGATTAACATGAGAGTGGCAAAACACTGCATATTGGCAAGATAAATGCAAACACTGGGTATTCTGTTTGAAGACGTTGTGCTGGCATTCCTACCTGGAGTGAAGCAAAGACAGATTTGTTCTTCTGCTCCATGGGTTTGAGGTCTGGGGATTGTGGATTGGGAAAGATTATGAGTGACTTGTATGTCATCAAAATGCAGATGACGCATCAAAACCAAATCTGTCGCTGTTTGTTCGACAGATTTGGCTTCTTCTCAGTCACTTCTCCCTGTAAGTGAGAGTAAAACGATTCATGTTGGGATTCTCAGAAGAAAACCTCTTCACACTGTGAACACTGTCAGATGTTGTCATACACAAAATATAAGAAACAAAAACCACGCCATTATCACACTGTTAACCAAAACATTACAAAACTATTTCTAACTGCTTTACACACAATACGACAATTGTAAATCAGAATCACGGAATTAAAATAGGGTTAAAGAGGAATAAATAAGGCAAATATGAGGTGAATTTAACATAAAGACTACACAATTTGGATTTA
The DNA here is from genome assembly GCA_019142605.1 of Cephalopholis sonnerati. NCBI lineage: Eukaryota > Metazoa > Chordata > Actinopteri > Perciformes > Serranidae > Cephalopholis > Cephalopholis sonnerati. Next base: position 28,618,325 of record JAGQAX010000010.1, on the reverse strand, counting down.
AAAAACAATTTAAACAGTATTTTAATTCCCGATTTCAGGTCTAAATTGTGTTTGGTCTGCAGTGAGAGGACAACTACCCCGGCCTATCTGCAATGCACTGTAGCTAGAAGCAATATAAAAATTATATTTTTATAGCACAAAAATCAAAACCTAAACTTTAATCTAGAAGAAAGGTAAAACTCAGATGTGGTTTTTTTCTAATAGGGGGGAAGAACAGACATGACACCCAAAAAGATAAATGCTGTAGCCTGCAAGAACTAAAAAAAAAGCACTTCCTTAATCATTTTACAACATCGAGAAACCGCTGAGCTTTGTCAACTTCTTGTTTATCTGAGTGATTTTTTTCATGATCTTGCCATGCTTCACACGCTTATAGCCACATGCTGCATAGATATACACCAGACCTAAAACTAACTGCAGTGTACAACAGCCTTTTTTTTTTTTTTTTTTTTTTAAGAGTGAACAACACAGACTTTTTAGTGCAAAGCATTGGAGAGTGAGGGACAGAGAGCACATAAAACCTGATGATTAATGTATCAATGTTGTCCTTTACATGAGGATGGAGCAAACTATATTCTTACGTGTTCTGCATTATATCACTGGTGCAGTGCAAAGTGCTCAAAAGATCAGGTCAAATGGGTCTGCATTAACAACAGAATGCTGGCTGTTTTTTACTTTTGGTTTCTTTAAATTGTGTTCCTGTTTTGTAGTGGAGAATTATTACTGTGTAGAAATACTTGTGCAGGTTCATTTTTCTTTGGTACACAGTGACTGTTTTGAGTGGCAACATTTACAGTTAACCACACGTATCTTTGGCTTATGCATACTGAGTTCTGTGGAAATGCAAGAGGAGTTAAATATAGAGCTACATGAAAGGAAGTGGTTATTTTCTACGTGCAGTGAGCCACCAGTGATGAGTTCAGGTATTTAAGTCGAGCAAAACTACTGCAGCAAGCACACAATATGAGCTACAGTATTTTGTAGTTTTTATGTAGTCTGTTGATGCAGATGTAATGTATTCTTCTACCTTTGACTCCTCGTGTCTTTTTTTTTCTTTTCTTTCAAAAAGTTTTTGGCCCAGGGACCAAAGATGAAAATGATCCCTTAGGAGTTCTTCTTAATTAGTTCCTCTTCAGTGAATGAAGAGAACATGAATATGATACTATTGTTTATTCCAATTTTCATGGACTTTACTTCCTTAAGAAAGGGTTGAATTAGATCATTTTAGTCTTTATCAACAGATCTCAAGAAGTAAAAAATGCTTAGGAAGAAACTTTGAGATAAGAAGTCAGTTTCCTTACATCATAAACAAGGTAACATGATGAATGTTTATGTGGTTCTGACAGGAGAAACACATCTGTGACAAAGGTTTGACTCTTTTTTGCCATCTGCAACTTCAAGACATACATTTATTCCATAAGCAACATTTTTTCAATTTTTTCTCTCCACATGTTTTGTCCTTTTTAATTCCAATCAAATGACATGATGATAAAAAATGATCCCTAAGCTGACTCTGGCGCAACATACTAAACTAGCTCCTCTAACCTGATAAATCAAATATGAACAAAGTACTATTTAAATTATTTCAAAGGAGTCTGCAAGAGAAATTAAAACTATGATAGTACTCTTGTTTATCATCTTTTCACTGACTTTGCTTTCTTGACAAAGGTTTGAAATACATTGCTTCAGTCTTTCACAACAGATCTCAAGCAGCAAAACAGAGCTCAGAGAGAAACATTAAAAGGAGAAGTTGATTTGTTCACATCATGAACAACGTCATGTGGTTTTGACTGGAGAAACGTAACCATGACAAGGCTTTAACTCTGTGGTGTGTTTGTCAGAGCAAAACAGAACACACATGTTATTGCATTGCATAGTCAGACAGGGACAATGGACAGAGACTCTATAATGTCTGTCTTTGTGATACTGGGACTGCTGGTCTGCACAGAGATACAAGGTAGGATAACAACTGCTAAAATATTGTTAACAGGTACAGCAATTATATGTTAGGCTTCTTTATTGTGATTAGGAAACTGAACATTGTAAAGTTACTTCAGATTTTATCTTATTTTTGGAAATACACATGTGCTATGTGATTGAATTTGTTATTTTATCAGAGCAGTTGAGAGGAGGAGATTAACGATGTTTGCTTTGTTTGTAAAACCATTCAAAAGTGATAACATATCTAAGAAGAGGGACTGGAGTCTAAGTATTTGAGAGGAAGGAAACACAGCGTTGAGTGATTTCATTACAGTAAATATGCCCTGCTTCACTGTGCAGGTTTTAAAAACAGTCTTAATACATTTAGGTGTAAAACTACATCACTGAGGGCCTGAAGGTGTTTTGTCAACTTAGTTGATGTGAAGTAAAACTTGTCACTTCGTACTGACAACAGGGATTTGGCTTATTTGTCTAAAAAACAAAGTGGTTCTCAGAAAAAGAATCTGAATTAAATATTAACATAGGTGACGTTTAAAGAGGAGGAAAACAGTGACAGACATCTTGATTTAAAAAAAATACATAAAGTCAATGTTATTATGATGTGGAGTTTTCTGAGCATTCTTGATATATTACATTAATTTGGCAGATAGTTTTGTCCAAAAGATGTGACATTTTTCTCTCATATTCACTCACTGACAACAATTTGAGGTTCTTGCTCTAGGCCACCTTGGCACATGGACAGAAGGAGCAAAGGTTGGAGGTGCTGAACAATAGTGTTGGGCAAAAAAGAGGACGAGGTGCTAGAAAGTCCCCTGTTATTCAGAGAATACAAAATGGAAAGACTCTGAGGAGCTAAAAAGAATATTAACAACTTTATGTAACATCTTACTCTCACTGGGCTTAGTTAAACCTCTGTCCTGGGGCAAGGAGTAATTAGTAGTAGTAGCCATAGCTGTAGTAATTGAGAGGATGATGAAATATTTTTTGTAATACATGTCTGTTCACTTCAAGCAAAGTTTCAAACATATCACGGTAAGGTGATGGTACTTTTCCTCTTTATTTTGTATATGTGAAGGCCACAGGGTCAAATATGAAGCCTGCATTTAAATGATGATCCGATAGAAACTTCAGAAATGAAGCTCAGAAATTGAGTATCATTCAATAAACATTGTGTGAGATTTTTATTGTATGATGTGTCTGCTGTTTTCACAGGGTCCAGTGCTCTGACTCATGTGTTTGTGAAGAAGGGAGAGGATGTGCTTCTGGATGTCATGAAAGCTGATGATCTTAAGGAATTTTTTTTTGTTGAGTGGAACTTTAAGAAAACAGCCATTTTAGTAAGATTTCCAATGGGAAAAGATCCAATCATCTTTCCTGATTACACTGGAAGACTTGAGTTCCCTGTGAAAAATTACTCTGTGACACTGAAGAATCTGCAACACGCAGACAGTGGAGTTTATACTGCACGAGGGGTACTGTTAACAGGAGACCAAACACTAGCTGAATACAACGTCACAGTTCAAGGTTGGTTTGTTAACATTTTAGACACTAATAGAGTTTCTGCTGTCATGTTTGAAAAACCTCTCACCTGCTGTTTCCCTCCTCAGATCCAGTGTCTTCAGTTAAACTGACAGTGGACTCTCCCTCCAGAAGCTCAAACTCTTGCAACGTCACTGTGACCTGCAGAACACAGGACTCTCACATCAACAGCACTTTTAGATGTGACACCCAGACCTACAGTCAGGAGGAAGGAGAGCAATCAAAGGTCACAACTTTTGGTGCTTCTCTCCAGGTCTACCTGGACCTGAATGGCTCAATCATCTGTAACCATAGCAACCAGGTCAGCTGGGCCAAGAACACCAAGAATATTGAAGATTTCTGCCCCCAACATGCTGGTAAGACTGAAAGACAGATTGAGTTGCTGATATTAATGCACAGTTCGTCTAAACTTAGAGTATGCTTGCTTTTTTTTCTTTCTTTCTTTTTTTTTAAGAAAATGTGCAATAAATATGTTCTGAACATGATTCAATAAAAACTAAGTACAAAAATGTTATCTAAAGCGTATGATAAAAGAAAGAGATAAAACAGCATTACACAATTAACCCTCTAGGACCCACATATTGTAGACCCATTTTTGTCTATTTTAGGGGGGACAGGGAATCTTTGGGGGGAGACTACAGGTAAACAGTATATGCAACATAGAAGTGGTGTACTGTAAAACTTCAATTTACAGCTTAGTCTCAATTAGATTATGTTGGTTGCCAAGCAGTTCTTTTTTTTCTTATAGAAGTTTGTTGGATGCATAAAACCAGGTTGGTGGCTATCTCAAATTATGTGTCCATTCCTTGATCACCCTGTAAGTTATCCATACACTCTCTTTCTGATTCACTGTCTGTTGGAGCTAAATCAAATGAATGATTCATATTCAGAATATTATCTGAAGCTACAATTACACACAATTTAGTTGTAGTTCCTGATCATTGCTGATTAACAGTTTTGTATGGAAGGAAATTAAGGCCTGTCCCATATAGACACCTGTCCCAAATATAAAACTGTTGATTTCAGTGATTTAAGCAAATAATAGCCCGGGCTGTCAACTGAAGTTTTACAGTATATCACCTGAAAACTGAAGATTAATTTGGGATGCAGCTCAGCACTGTGTGTCAAATTTCTCTCATCATAAATGTGTAATAATAATTGCACACAAAAAGTGCATAGTTTGCACCCAAAACTGTATGGGACTAACATCAAATGGACATGTCTGTAAAGGGGAGACCCACACAACCCATTTTCATTCAGATATCTTGAGGTGAGAGGTCAAGGGACCTCTGTAAAAATGGCCATTCTGTCTGTTTCTCGCCAAAATTTAGCCCAACTTTGGAGCTTATCAAGCCCCCTTCCTGAGAAGCTAACATGATTAGCACCAGTGGATTCCTTAGGTCTCCTTGTTTCATATGATTCCAGTATCATCACTCTAAACTCAGCCATCTATAGCCTCTGAAAGACAGGCGGCGGCGAAAATAGCGTAAAACTGATTTGTTCCTTTCACTCCTGTTGTGCTGTAGTGTCACAGTCTGCATCTGTTGCATCAGATAAAAAAAAAATAAAAAAACAATTTTGTGTTGTATTCCAGATTCAGAGAGTCTCTCTCCTGGTATCTCTGTGTGCCAGGTGAAGACAGTTGTGTTCTCTGTTGGTCTGATCATCATGGTGTCTGCTGTCATCACTGTTCACCTCATGGAGAAACTCAAGAAGGAAAAATGAACAGTTTTCCACAAACCAATCTCACATATCTCTCACAGCTTTTAGTTAAAGGTAGCCTGCAGAGTATTTTTTTTACCTCTAATAGCTCTGTGGTGCAGCTGTTTTTCTGATCTGTTTTCATGCTATTCTACTGATTGACACTTGGTGGCAGTAACACACCAAGAAATGTAGCAAGACGCCAACAAAGACGAGGAGGTAGAAGATTGCAAGTCAGCAAACATGGACGTAAACAGCATAGGGTTTAAAATATTTGTAAGAAAAAAAAAATGGATTCAACATGTTTGTGAGGTTTCAAAATATTCACAGTGCATTTTAGTGAGTAAAATCTAATGTAAACATTGCTCTTCACACAAGAAAACTCCACAGGGCACCTTTGATACAAATGCTGATTATTCTTGTTCATCCATTATCACTATGTTCACTGTTAATAAAATAATTGTGCAGAGACGACCATGTCTAAAATGTTTTTGTTTATCTTGGAAAAACGAGTTTCTTTTTGTATATGATTGAGCCCAACAACAATGGGCCCCTGGGCTCAGATATGCAAAAGGCCCTACCACCTTTCCTACATAGAAGTCAGACACACAGACTTTATTGTTGTTTTGCCTCTTTAGTTTTCATTATTTTGTTTCTCTTTGCAGTTCTTTTGCATTTTTATAAGTCGATTTGAGTGACATTTTGCAGGTGAAGGCCTCTGACACTTTGGGAATTACACCCAGGAATCCATTCATGCATGTGGCCCTTTTTGCAAATTCTAAAAAGGATAGCATGTATGTGTGTGTTTATATGTACAGTATGTTTCAAAATTAGATGAAGCATGTGTAAATCTGGTCCATGCACCATTATTGGACACTTATTAAAGCTATATAATCATCTTATATGTTTTGTGAATGTGTTGATAAATAAAAGTCTCAATGAATGACATTCATGAATAAAAGTAACACTTAAATGAAAATCTGTCCTTGCATTGAGCATTACGAATTTTGAAAGGTGGCTCTGAAAGGTTTTAAGCTTGTGCTGTTTGTTGATCCATATGTTTGGAACAGCTGCATACTTTGTAGAGCAGCCTTTGCAAGTCTACAGGGAGCATTTAATTCCAAATTGGATTTTCAGATGAGCATTGTAGACTAACATCTTTAGAAACAAACAGAAACAATATTGTATATACCTTATCACGTGTTCATTTAACTCAAGCAACAATAAAATACAATAATGTTAAACTTCTACACAGGTGAAAAGGTGAGACAAAGGCTTAACCCTAAGCTGTACCTAAGCTGGGTAAAAATACATTCATACATAGATACATATGTATATATACATACATATTATTTAAATGTATTCATTCATTCAAAAGTAAACATAATAGTAAAACAGCTCTTCATGATGCTTGAATTTATATTGGACTTTACAGATCAAATTGTGATGATACAAAAGATGTATAATCTAAACAACGCAAGTGAAGTGTGTTGTCATTAAGCGCCACTATCAAACTGTAAACCACAACATGACAAAACTACCTCTAACTGTGCCTTACACACAATAAGACGATTGTAAATCAGAATGTCATAATTCAAACAGTGTCTGTTTTGAGCGGCAACATTTATAGTTAACCGCTGGTATCTTTGGTTTATGCATACTGAGTTCTGTGAAAATGCAAGAGGAGTTAAATATAGAGCTGCATGAAAGGAAGTGGTTATTTTCTAAGTGCAGTGAGCCACCAGTGATGAGTTCAGGTATTCAAGTCGAGCAAAAACTGAACTACTGCAGCAAACACATAATATGAGCTACAGCATTTTGTAGTTTTTATGTAGTCTGTTGATGCAGATGTAATGTATTTTTCTACCTTTGACTCCTCTTGTCTTTTTTTTTTCTTTTCTTTCAAAAAGTTTTTGGCCCAGGGACCAAAGATGAAAATGATCCCTTACGAGTTCCTCTTGACTAGTTCCTCTTCAGTGAATGAAGAGAACATGAATATAATACTATTGTTTATTCCAATTTTCATGGACTTTACTTCCTTAAGAAAGGGTTGAATTTGATCATTTTAGTCTTTATCAACAGATCTCAAGAAGTAAAAAATGCTTAGGAAGAAACTTTGAGATAAGAAGTCAGTTTCTTTATACCATAAACAAGGTAACATGATGAATGTTTATGTGGTTTTGACAGGAAAAACATCTGTGACAAAGGTTTGACTCTTTTTTGCCATCTGCAACTTCAAGACATACATTTATTCCATAAGCAACATTTTTTCCATTTTTTCTCTCCACATGTTTTGTCCTTTTTAATTCCAATCAAATGACATGATGATAAAAAATGATCCCTAAGCTGACTCTGGCGCAGCATACTAAACTAGCTCCTCTAACCTGATAAATCAAATATGAACAAAGTACTATTTAAATTATTTCAAAGGAGTCTGCAAGAGACATTAAAACTATGATAGTACTCTTGTTTATCATCTTTTCATTGACTTTGCTTTCTTGACAAAGGTTTGAAATACATTGCTTCAGTCTTTCACAACAGATCTCAGGGAGTAAAACACAGCTTAGAGAGAAATATTGAAAGGAGAAGTTGATTTGTTCACATCATGAACAAGGTCATGTGGTTTTTACTGAAGAAATGCAACCATGACAAGGCTTTAACCCTGTGGTGTGTTTGTCAGAGCAACACAGTACACACACGTTATTGCATCGCATAGTCAGACAGGGACAATGGACAGAGACTCTATAATGTCTGTCTTTGTGATACTGGGACTGCTGGTCTGCACAGAGATACAAGGTAGGATAACAACTGCTAAAATATTGTTAACAGGTACAGCAATTATATGTTAGGCTTCTTTATTGTGATTAGGAAACTGAACATTGTAAAGTTACTTCAGATTTTATCTTATTTTTGGAAATACACATTTGCTATGTGATTGAATTTGTTATTTTATCAGAGCAGTTGGGAAGAGAAGATTAATGATGTTTGCTTTGTTTGTAAAACCATTCAAAAGTGATAACATATCTAAGAAGAGGGACTGGAGTCTAAGTATTTGAGAGGAAGGAAACACAGTGCTGAGTGATTTCATTACAGTAAATATGCCCTGCTTCACTGTGCAGGTTTTAAAAACAGTCTTAATACATCTAGGTGTAAAATTACATCACTGAGGGCGTGACGGTGTTTTGTCAACTTAGTTGATGGGAAGTAAAACTTGTCACTTTGTACTGACAACAGGGATTTGGCTTATTTGTCTAAAAAACAAAGTGGTTCTCAGAAAAAGAATCTGAATAAAATATTAACATAGGTGAAGTTTAAAGAAGAGGAAAATAGTGACAGACATGTTGATTTAAAAAACAATACATAAAGTCAATGTTAGTATGATGTGGAGTTTTCTGAGCATTCTTGATATATTACATTAATTTGGCAGATGGTTTTGTCCAAAAGGTGTGACATTTTTCTCTCATATTCACTCACTGACAACAATTTGAGGCTCTAGGCCACCTTGGCACATGGACAGAAGGAGCAAAGGATGGAGGTGCTGAACAATAGTGTTGGGCAAAAAAGAGGACGAGGTTGTAGAAAGCCCCCTGTTATTCAGAGAAGACAAAATGGAAAGACTCTGAGGAGTGAAAAAGAATATTATCAACTTGATGTAACATCTTACTCTCACTGGGCTTAGTTAAACCTCTGTCCTGGGGCAAGGAGTAATTAGTAGTAGTGGCCATAGTTGTAGTAATTGGGATGATGAAATATTTTTTGTAATACATGTCTGTTCACCTCAAGCAAAGTTTCAGACATACTGAATAACAGGCAAGCATGAGAAACAAAGCAAAACATATAAATTATCACGGTAAGGTGATGGTACTTTATTTTGTATATGTGAAGGCCACAGGGTCACATATGAAGCCTGCATTTAAATGATGATCAGATAGAAACTTCAGAAATGAAATTCAGAAATTGAGTATCATTCAATACTAACAAAGAAAAAGAGAACATTGTGTGAGATTTTTATTGTATGATGTGTCTGCTGTTTACAGGGTCCAGTGCTGTGACTCATGTGTTTGTGAAGAAGGGAGAGGATGTGCTTCTGGATGGCATGAAAGCTGATGATCTTAAGGATTTTTTGATTATTGATTGGATCTTTAATAAAACAGAGATTTTAATAAGATTTCCAATGGGAAGGGATCCAATCATCTTTCCTGATTACACTGGAAGACTTGAGTTTCCTGTGAAAAACTACTCTGTAAGACTGAAGAATCTGCAACACACAGACAGTGGAGTTTATACTGCACATGTGATAGGGTTTCAAGGAGAACAAACACTAGCTGAATACAACATCACAGTTCAAGGCGAGTTTGTTAACATTTTAGACACTAATAGAGTTCCTCATGTCATGTTTCTAAAACTCTTCACACCTGCTGTTTCCCACCTCAGATCCAGTGTCTCCAGTTGACCTGACAGTGGACTCTGTGTCCAGAAGCTCAAACTCCTGCAACGTCACTGTGACCTGCAGAACACAGGACTCTCACATCAACAGCACTTTTAGATGTGACACCCAGACCTGCAGTCAGGAGGAAGGAGAGCAATCAAAGGTCACAACCTCTGGTGCTTCTCTCCAGGTCTACCTGGACCTGAATGGCTCAATCATCTGTAACCATAGCAACCAGGTCAGCTGGGCCGAGGACATGAAGAATATTAAAGATTTCTGCCCCCAACATGCTGGTAAGACTGAAAGCCAAATTGAGTTGCTGATATTAATGCACAGTTCAACTAAACTTAGAGTATGCTCGCTTTTTTTTCTTTCTTTCTTTCTTTCTTTTTTTTTTTAAAGAAAATGTGCAATAAATATGTTCTGAACATGATTCAACCACCCTGTCAGGGGGCAGAGGGGAGATACAAATAAAAACTAAGTACAAAAATGATATCTAAAGCGTATGGTAAAAGAAGGAGATAAAACAGCATTACACAATTAACCCTCTAGGACCCACATATTGTAGACCCATTTTTGTCTATTTTAGGGGGGACAGGGAATCTTTGGGGGGAGACTACAGGTAAACAGTATATGCAACATAGAAGTGGTGTACTGTAAAACTTCAATTTACAGCTTAGTCTCAATTAGATTATGTTGGTTGCCAAGCAGTTCTTTTTTTTTCTTATAGAAGTTTGTTGGATGCATAAAATCAGGTTGCTGGCTATCTCAAATTATGTGTCCATTCCTTGATCACCCTGTGTAAGTTATCCATACACTCTCTTTCTGATTCACTTTCTGTTGGTATCTGAAGCTATAATTACACACAATTTGATTGTAGTTCCTGATCATTGCTGATTAACAGTTTTGTATGGAAGGAAATTAAGGCCTGTCCCATATAGACACCTGTCCCAAATATAAAACTGTTGATTTCAGTGATTTAAGCAAATAATAGCCCGGGCTGTCAATTGAGGTTTTACAGTATATCACCTGAAAACTGGACACCTGAAGATTAATTTGGGATGCAGCTCAGCACTGTGTGTCAAGTTTCTCTCATCATAAATCTGTAATAATAATTGCACACAAAAAGTGCATAGTTTGCACCCAAACTGTATGGGACTAACATCAAATGGACATGTCTTAAAGGGGAGACTCTTGTATACCCACAGAACCCATTTTCATTCAGATATCTTGAGGTGAGAGGTCAAGGGACCTCTGTAAAAATGGCCATTCTGTCTGTGCCTCGCCAAAATTTAGCCCAACTTTGGAGCTTATCAAGCCCCCTTCCTGAGAAGCTAACATGATTAGCACCAGTGGATTCCTTAGGTCTTCTTGTTTCATATGATTCCAGTATCATCACTCTAAACTCAGCCATCTATAGCCTCTGAAAGACAGGCGGCGGCGAAAATAATGAAAAACTGATTTGTTCCTTCCACTCCTGTTGTGCTGTAGTGTCACAGTCTGCATCTGTTGCATCAGATAAAAAAAATAAAATAAAAACCTATTTTGTGTTGTATTCCAGATTCAGAGAGTCTCTCTCCTGGTATCTCTGTGTGCCTGGTGAAGACAGTCGTGTTCTCTGTTGGTCTGATCATCATGGTGTCTGCTGTCATCACTGTTCACCTCATGGAGAAACTCAAGAAGAACAAATGAACAAATAGTTTTCCACAAACCAATCTCACATATCTCTCACAGCTTTTAGTTAAAGGTAGCCTGCAGAGTTTTTGACCTCTGACAGCTCTGTGGTGCAGCTGTTTTTGTGATCTGCTTTCATGCTATTCTACTGATTGACACTTGGTGGCAGTAACAAACCAAGAAATGTAGCAATACACCAACAAAGGCGAGGAGGTAGAAGATTGCAAGTCAGCAAACATGGATGTAAACAGCATAGGATTTAAAATATTTGTAAGAAAAAAAAGGGATTCAACATGTTTGTGAGGTTTCAAAATATTCACAGTGCATTTTAGTGAGTAAAATCTAATGTAAACATTGCTCTTCACACAAAAACTGCACAGGGCACCTTTGATACAAATGCTGATTATTCTTGTTCATCCATTATCACTATGTTCACTGTTATTAAAATAATTGTGCAGAGACGACCATGTCTACAAATGATTTTGGAGGATGTTACCTTGGAAAAAGAAGTTTCTTTTTGTATATGATCGAGCCCAGTGACAATGGGCCCCTGGGCTCAGATATGCAAAAGGCACTACCACCTTTCCTACATAGAAGCCAGACACACAGACTTTATTGTTGTTTTACCTCTTTAGTTTTCATTATTTTGTTTCTCTTTGCAGTTCTTTTGCATTTTTATAAGTCAATTTGAGTGACATTTTGCAGGTGAAGGCCTCTGACACTTTGGGAATTACACCCAGGAATCCATTCATGCATGTGGCCCTTTTTGCAAATTCTAAAAAGGATAGCATGTATGTGTGTGTTTATATGTACTGTATGTTTCAAAATTAGATGAAGCATGTGTAAATCTGGTCCATGCACCATTATTGGACACTTATTAAAGCTATATAATCATCTTATATGTTTTGTGAATGTGTTGATAAATAAAAGTCTCAATGAATGACATTCATGAATAAAAGTAACACTTAAATGAAAATCTGTCCTTGCATTGAGCATTACGAATTTTGAAAGGTGGCTCTGAAAGGTTTTAAGCTTGTACTGTTTGTTGATCCATATGTTTGGAACAGCTGCATAGTTTGTAGAGAAGCCTTTGCAAGTCTACAGGGAGCATTTAATTCCAAATTGGATTTTCAGATGAGCATTGTAGACTAACATCTTTAGAAACAAACAGAAACAATATTGTATATACCTTATCATGTGTTCATTTAACTCAAGCAACAATAAAATACAATAATGTTAAACTTCTACACAGGTGAAAAGGTGAGACAAAGGCTTAACCCTAAGCTGTACCTAAGCTGGGTAAAAATACATTCATACACATATACATACATACACACACACACACACACATATATATATATATATATACACACACATTCATATTATTTAAATGTATTCATTCATTCAAAAGTAAACATAATAGTAAAATAGCTCTTCATGATGCTTGAATTTATATTGGACTTTACAGCTCAAATTGTGATGATACAAAAGATGTATAATCTAAACAACGCAAGTGAATTGTGTTGTCATTAAGCGCCGCTATCAAACTGTAAACCACAACATGACAAAACTACTTCTAACTGTGCTTTACACACAATAAGACAATTGTAAATCAGAATGTCATAATTCAAATTGGGTTAAAGAGGAATAAATAAGGCAAATATGAGGTGAATTTAACATATAAACTCCATAATGTGGATTTAAAAAACAATTTAAACTGCATTTTAATGCCCAATTTCAGGTCTAACTTGTGTTTGGTCTACAGTGAGAGGACGACTACCTTGGTCTGGTAAAGGTTTTAGATATCTGCAATGCATTGTAGGTAAAAGTAAATGCAACATAAAAATGATATTTTCATGGCACAAAAATCAAAACCTAAACTTGAATCTAGAGGAGAGGTAAAACTCAGATGTGTTTTTTTTCTAATAGGGGGGACGAACAGATATGATGCCCAAAAAGATAAATGTTGTAGGCTGCAAGAACTAAAAAAAGCACTTCCTTAATTACTGTGCCACATCTAGAAGGTGTTGAGCTTTGTCAACTTCTTGTTTATCTCTGAGTGGTTTAACTAAGCACGCATGCTCCTGATATGCCATGCTTCACATGTCCTGCATAGATATACACCAGACCTAAAACTAACTGCAATGTGCAACAGCCTTTTTTTTTTCTTAAGAGTGATCAACACAGGTCACATGATCTCTGATTTCAGACCAGACTTTCAGTGTTAAGCAGTGGAGAGTGAGGGACAGAGAGCACAAAATGCCTGATGACTAATATATAAATGTCGGTCTTTGGTTTAGGATGGAGCAAACTATATTTGCACTGCATTATATCACTAGTGCAATTAAGTGCTCAAAAGATCAGGTCAAATGAGCCTGCATAAGGAACAAAATACTGTCTGTTTTTTTCTCTTGGTTGGTTTTCTTTTAATTGTGTTCCTATTGCAGGTTCCTTTTTCTTTGGCACACAGTGACTGTTTTGAGCGGCAACATTTACAGTTAACCACAGGTATCTTTGGCTTATGCATACTGAGTTGTGTGAAAATGCAAGAGGAGTTAAATATAGAGCTGCATGAAAGGAAGTGGTTATTTTCTACGTGCAGTGAGCCACCAGTGATGAGTTGCAGCAAGCACACAATATGAGCTACAGTATTTTGTAGTTTTTATGTAGTCTGTTGATGCAGATGTAATGTATTTTTCTACCTTTGACTCCTCGTGTCTTTTTTTTTTTCTTTTCTTTCAAAAAGTTTTTGGCCCAGGGACCAAAGATGAAAATGATCCCTTAGGAGTTCCTCTTGACTAGTTCCTCTTCAGTGAATGAAGAGAACATGAATATAATACTATTGTTTATTCCAATTTTCATGGACTTTACTTCCTTAAGAAAGGGTTGAATTAAATCATTTTAGTCTTTATCAACAGATCTCAAGAAGTAAAAAATGCTTAGGAAGAAACTTTGAGATAAGAAGTCAGTTTCTTTACATCATAAACAAGGTAACATGATGAATGTTTATGTGGTTTTGACAGGAGAATCACATCTGTGACAAAGGTTTGACTCTTTTTTGCCATCTGCAACTTCAAGACATACATTTATTCCATAAGCAACATTTTTTCCATTTTTTCTCTCCACATGTTTTGTCCTTTTTAATTCCAATCAAATGACATGATGATAAAAAATGATCCCTAAGCTGACTCTGGCGCAACATACTAAACTAGCTCCTCTAAGCTGATAAATCAAATATGAACAAAGTACTATTTAAATTATTTCAAAGGAGTCTGCAAGAGAAATTAAAACTATGATAGTACTCTTGTTTATCATCTTCTCATTGACTTTGCTTTCTTGACAAAGGTTTGAAATACATTGCTTCAGTCTTTCACAACAGATCTCAGGGAGTAAAACAGAGCTCAGAGAGAAACATTGAAAGGAGAAGTTGATTTGTTCACATCATGAACAAGGTCATGTGGTTTTTACTGGAGAAACGCAACCGTGACAAGGCTTTAACTCTGTGGTGTGTTTGTCAGAGCATAACAGAACACACACGTTATTGCATCGCATAGTCAGACAGGGACAATGGACAGAGACTCTATAATGTCTGTCTTTGTGATACTGGGACTGCTGGTCTGCACAGAGACACAAGGTAGGATAACAACTGCTAAAATATTGTTAACAGGTACAGCAGTTATATGTTAGGCTTCTTTATTGTGATTAGTTAACTGACCATTGTAAAGTTACTTCAGATTTTATCTTATTTTTGGAAATGCACACACTATGTGATTGAATTTGTTATTTTATCAGAGCAGTTGGGAAGAGAAGATTAATGATGTTTGCTTTGTTTGTATAACCATGCAAAACATTAAAAAGTGATTTCTAAGAAGAGGGACTGGTGTCTAAGTATTTGAGAGGAAGGAAACAGAGCGTTGAGTGATTTCATTACAGCAAATATGCCCTGCTTCACTGTGCAGGTTTTAAAAACAGTCTTAATACATCCAGGTGTAAAATTACATCACTGAGGGCGTGAAGGTGTTTTGTTAAGTGGAGATAAACTTTTCGCTTACTTGTCAAGAAAACAATAGGTTCCTTGTCTAAAAAATGGCCTGAATCTTAGAAAAAAATGCAGCAAACAATCTGCCTTGTTTTCAATGCTGAGCAGTAGAAACCTCCTGAATTAAAAATGTTATACATAGAAGAAGTTTAAAGAAGAAGAAATTATTATCAGACGTCTATAAAAAAAAAAAGGAATATTACCAGTATACTAAAGTAAATGTTATTATAATGTGAAGTTTTAAGAGCTGTTTTGATGCATTGCTTTAACGTGGCAGATGCTTTTGTACAACTTGACTTACATTTTTCTCTCATATTCACTCACTGAGAACAATTTGAGGTTCTTGCTCTCGGCCACTTTGGCACATGGACAGAAGGAGCAAAGGATAAGAGCTGGTGAACAGAGGTGTCAAATGAAGTAGAGGACAAGGTTGAAGAAAGTCCTATTTTTCAGAGTAGACGCAGTGGAAAGACTGAAGAGTTAAAAAGAAAAAGAAAACCTTTGAGAAACATCTCTTATTACGTTTAGCTTCACCTCTATGCTCGAGGGAAGGAGTGTCAAGAGTTATTAGTAGTAGTGCTACCATAGAAGTGGTAGTCATAGTTGAAGAATGGTAAAATATTTGTTGTACAACATGTCTGTTCACTTTAAGCAATGTTTTGAACATACTGAGTGATAGGCCAGCTGCAGCAACAACAAAGCAAAAAAAAAAAAAAAAAAGCCAACAGTTCTTAATTACACTGCAAGAATTTTGTTTTTGTTTTTTTTCTGGAAAATGACTCTATGAAAGGACCTGATGGTGTATGCTGACACAGAATGATCATCTTACCAAACAGATGTACATACCCTGGCAGAAGTACATGCCCTTTGAGTCATTTTTAATTCTTATTTTGAAATTTCCTTTAATTTCTGCTTTGAATTTTAATATGTCTTTTGACATTTACAGTAAAAAACATTGGTTGCACTTTTAAAAAAATAGAGAATAGGTTAAGGTGAAAGAAAGTCCCCTATTTTTCAGAAGAGAAAGAGTGCAAAGAAAAGTAAAGACTCTGACTAACATCTTACTCTCAGTGAGCTTAGTTTCAGTTAAACTCCTCTATCCTGAAGCACGCTGTGACATGAGACAAGCCTACACAAGGCATTTTTAAAGACATTTTCCAACCCTTTACAAGTCGTGATAAGCCAAAGGTACTAGATGAGTCAGTGAGTTAGAAATATAGTAGGAATGGAGTAACATTCAGTACTGACCAAATAACCACATATTTTGTGTGATTTTTATTGTTTGATGTGTTTACTGTTTTTACAGGGTCCAGTGCTGTGACTCCTGTGTTTGTAAAGACGGGAGACGATGTGCTTCTGAAGGTCATGAAAGCTGATGAGCTTGGGAAATTTTTTCTTTTTTCTTGGAAATGTAATGCAAGAAACATTTTAGTATCACTAACTCCTAATAATGATCCAGAAATCAGTCCCAATTACACTGAAAGGATGGAGTTTTCTGTGGAAAATTACTCTGTGAAATTGAAGAGTCTACAACACACAGACAGTGGAGTTTATACTGCACGTGTGACAAAGATTCCAAAAGAACTAACAGTAGCTGAATACAAGGTCACAGTTCAAGGTGAGTTTGTCAACACTGAAGCACTGATAGAGTCTCTGCTGTCAAGTTTTAAAACTCTTCACATCTGCTGTTTCCCTCCTCAGATCCAGTGTCTCCAGTTAACCTGACAGTGAACTCTGTGTCCAGAAGCTCAAACTCCTGCAACGTCACTGTGACCTGCAGAACACAGGACTCTCACATCAACAGCACTTTTAGATGTGACACCCAGACCTGCAGTCAGGAGGAAGGAGAGCAATCAAAGGTCACAACCAATGGTGCTTCTCTCCAGGTCTACCTGGACCTGAATGGCTCAATCATCTGTAACCATAGCAACCAGGTCAGCTGGGCTGGGAACAAAGAAATAAATGAACATTTCTGCACCCGACATGCTGGTAAGACTGAAAGACAAATGGTTTGAAACTTAAACTTAAGCTTAGAGAAAATAATCTTTTTGTTTGTCTGTTTGTTTGTTGTTTGGTTTTGAAGAAAATGTCTGATAAATAAGTTCTGCACATGACTTAACCACCCTCTCAGGCTGTGGAGGGAAAATACAAACAAAACTAGAAAGTACAGAAATGTTGTGAATGAAGGAACATCAACTGACAATTATAATTAAATAAATCAGTTATATTTATTTTTGCTAGTGCAGTTTTTCTGTATTTGGCACAGAATGTGCCATTTGTATCCATTATTGTAATATTAAGTACAGAACATTTTTTAATTAGCAAAAAAGACAAATAACTGATTATTCCCTCTACCTCTGTTGTGCTGTAGTGTCACAGTCCACATCTGTTGTGTCAGTTTTGTGATGAAACCACCTGTTTTGTTGTTCTCCAGATTCAGAGAGTCTCTGTCCTGGTATCTCTGCGTGCCTGGTGAAGACAGTGGTGTTCTCTGTTGGTCTGATCATCATGGTGTCTGCTGTCATCACTGTTCACCTCATGGAGAAACTCAAGAAGGAAAAATAAACAAATAGCTCTCTACTAATCTTGCATGTATCTCACAGTGTTATCTAGAAAAAATGAAGTTAAAAGTATCCTCTGGAGATTTTGACCACTGTTAGCACTATGGAGCATTTTATTTTATTTTATTTTATTGTATTGTATTTCATCTTATTTTATTTTATTTTTTGTTATTTTATGTTATTGATGAGCCTGCAGGGCAACACATTTATACATTCCTGCCACTGACTTCATGCTATTCCACCGAATGACAGTTGATGGCAGCAACACACCAAGAAATGTGGCAATGAAGCAACAAAGGCCAGGAGGTAAAAGTCTTCAAGCCAACAAACGCAGATGTAAATGATGTAGGACTTAAAATACGTGTGAAAACCTTTAGTACAAATGCTTGATTATCCATTGATTGCTCACTTTGTTATACCATATTAAAAATGTTTTTGGAGGACGTTACCTGGAAAAAATAAATAAATAAATATTAAGATCTGTACGACTAACAGCATACTGATAAATACATAGTATGTAATACTGAATGTGGTCCTACTTACAATATTCTAAAAAAATGCACGTGTTTGTTCATTTCTATGTTTATTATTTGTGTAAGTATGTTTTATTATTTGAGTGAAAGCAGTTTGTGGAAGATGCACCATCATCAGACAATTATTAAAGCTATATACTCATCCTATGTGTTTTGTAATTTTCTGAATTAATAGAGGCTGAAATCATGTGTCACAAACTTTTTTCCACTCTGGTATACAGAGCTGTGAGTTTTTCAGTAGGGAATCGATCATCGCTGTTGTTATAAGAAACACACTTGAAACACTGAATTCACAACAAAATATTGTATGGAAAAATAAAGCATTTAATGACACTTTCAAGCTTGTTCCAGTATTACCTCTGCTGCTGATGTTCAGAACAGCTACAAACTTTGCAAAGCCAGCTTAACCAAGCCTACTGGGAGTATTCCTATAATATCTTCATAAATAACTAGCCTATGTGTTTAAAAAAAAAAGGAAAAAAAGATCTGAATCTGAATACATATATATATATATATATATATATATAAACACACATAAATAAATTAATTCAAGTCAAGTTCAGAAAAAAACTACAATACTGTAAGCTATATCTGTTAACAGCAGGGTCAGGTAAACGTCTGGACAGGTGAATAAGTGAGATAAAACTCCTTCAAATGTTTTCTCATTTTAAGTCCTGTTCAACATGTCTTTCTCTGGCTGAGCTGATACAGAGAGCAACTTCTAAATGTGTGTGATGCATTGTTTTACAGTCTATTCATAACGGAGCAGGTCATGTAAAGTAAACATTGACAGCTTGGGCAACACTTATATACAAACTAGAAATTGCAGTGAGTGCAGATTGTGAAATACAATTCCTGATTAATTTTTTGAGGTCTTGGCCGGCTTTTCAACCTGAGCATACAGGCTCTCTGGCAGAGGCGTGCTTCCAATCTCTGTGGATCCCACAGATCCAGTGTGAGGCCCTACCAAGCAGTATGTGGAGGTTGGAGAAAGCTCTGAAACATCACGTTTTTGTCTCTGATCCGGAGGTTGGGCTGTAGTTGCGATCTGGAAAATAAATCATACAATATTTTTAGCATTTTTTGCCCCTTTACTTAACACTTCTTTAATGGTGTTATCACACTATGATTAACAGCAGCTCATAATTTCTTCAAAAGCTATAGACTCCGAGACTACAAAAATGACAACCCTATTTTCCATAACATTACATCAAATCTGTAATTTTATCCAAATGCATGAAATGGCTATAGCATTTTTTAGGTGTTCTTTATCAAGTGCAGAGTGAGGCCAAACAAGCACAACACACTGCAAGTAAAAAAAAGTCACATGAAGAAAGCATCTATATGACTCTGACGACACATACAGCAAGCTGCATTTAGAAAAAGACACTGAAAATTACAGGTTTTTTTCTCTTGATTTGTTCTATGGCTAAAAAAGATTTCTGGTTATCTTCAAACATTTCTCTTTACTGTATTTACTTCTCACACAACTGTAACATGGTTCGCAAAAGACGTGCAGCTTTTTCTGAGAGTCTTCTGCTCACAATGTTTACTGGGTAAGAAAATGCAGAGGCACTAAATTTTTGGCTTAGTCGGAAGTCTCATGTAGCTTAGATTGTCACAGCCTGCATTCTGCTTCCCTTCTCTCCCTCACCTGGTCCTGGTAATTTTTCCATTCACCTGCCCCCTGCCTGCCAGCCAGCCACGCCCCCTCATCAAGCCAACTCCATTCCCCTGTTTCTCAGATGCTGCTCATCAGTTCTCCCTGCTTTTAAGCAGCTGCTGCCTGTTCCTCAGTGCCAGATTGTTCTCACACCTCATGCAAGACTTTCCAGCACTCACTTTCGACTTGATTCCCCGGTACCGACCCTGCCTGCCTCTGACCTGTCTACATCGTCTATTTCCCAGTAAACTCACCAGCCTTCTGTCCCTGACCACAAGTTCTGCCTCTGCACCTCTGGTTTCTGTCTGCCTGTGGCTGTGTGGTGTTTTGCTGCCACAACGTTTCTACATGAGTGTTCCCACCTCCTTTTGGTTGCCGTGTGTGTGTGTCGCTCTGTTGTTTTACCTGTCGGCTCATTCCCTGGACCTTGAACCCAAAGACTGTTTATGGGCTCTGTGCCCAAAGAATTACCTGTCTGTTCATGCTCCTGTTCCCTTGCTCAAGTCATTAGGCTTGTTCGAGATGAACCAGGCCTGCGCAGATTCGATCACCGGTGATCGGCGCACAGTGCACGCCGGTTAGTTTTGTGTCCGACTTCATCCCGACTTGCTCTGACATATTACAAAAGTGGACAGCGATAAAATCGCAAGAACAAGGCAGCCGCAGTTTTTAGAGCCAGGCGCTGCAGTTGCTCTCCACCGACTGCAGCACCTGGCTCTCACGTAATCTAACAGCTGATTGGTTTTGATGTGGACTCAACAATATGACTTTAATTTTTATTAAATATCAGATATTTAGATTTTATTTGTCCAATCTGAAGGTTTATTCTCTTCACAGAATACATGTTGTGTGACTGATGGAGACTGAAAACAAACTTATATATAAGTCTGACAGTATTTTAATAAATTGACATCATATCGGACAGGATGAAATGTTTCTGCGACTTCCTGTACAGACTGAAGGCTGCTGAAAACTGTCAGGAAACTGTCCGACTTGATCGTGGCTTTTTGTCACCGCCTCCTGCTGCGGCCGCCTGCTCTCGTCTACTTTCCAAACGAGGCGCAGTTCATCTCGAACGAGCCTATTATCAACTGTCTTCCTGCCTCAGAGTGCTGCATTTGGGTTCAGTCTCACCCCTGTGACATAGATTAACTGGTGTGTGCCAAAAAGGGGAAGCAAAGGGAGATGAAAATACATAACGTAATTTAAATTATATTATAGCAGTAATGTCTCTTTAGACACCAGTAAGTGATGATCATCACTGAGCAGTGTTATCATCAAGACCACCAAAACCGAGACCAAGTCAAGACCAAGACCAGAGTGTATCTGGCCCGAGACGAGACCAAGACTCTGAGGGGTTGAGACAGAATCAAGACCAGGACCAGACCAGTGTGAATCCCATCACCCCAGCAATGATATAGCAATGAGCAATTTACATTGAATGTTTGCCAAGGGCACAATGGCCCCTTCCCTACTTCCTACCGCCATTTCAAGCCCCCTTACTTTTGGTGCCCTTGCATGGACTATTCTCACTCTTTGAACTTTAACATGAGCTAAACTTCACACCAGTAATGTTTTTTAAGACGAAGACAACACCGAGTAAAAATACCTTTTGAGTCTGAGACCGAGGCTGACCGAGGCCTTTACAAAGTGGTCTTGAGACCAAGATCAATATTAGAACGTTGGTTTTGCTCCAACAACTTTGGAGCATGCATTTGCTGTTTTAAAAAGCGGAACACAGTTTTGGTGTTTGTGTCACCTTCTCTCAAAAATGTTATTTTTGATTATAACAATGTATTAAATTGATGACAAAACTGTAATAAAACACAAGCAAACAACACATACGCAGCATAAAAAGTAAATAAATGCATCATGGTATATCAGGTTCAGCGGGTCCAAAGCATTCTGCTTGAGCACAAGCAAGCAGTACAACTAGTGATGTGTGCATATAGCAGGTAGGAACAAGCAGCAGAACCTGGAGCAGCAGACAGATGAAGAAGTTGGTGCAGCAAGGAGTCACAGGTCATATACATTAACAGACCACCTTGTCAGGAAAATGAACAGTGATTGGTGCGCATAGCGATAGCCAACAGTAGCATGTGAGGCTCCAGTTTTTGATTTTGAAAACATTTCTTAATTTTGCCAGTTTCCTAAATTCCAGTCACAATTAATGAATTGCTCAAAATTTGAAGCTCTGTTCCTCGGCGTGTCAGACAAATTTGAGAGAGTGATGTTAAGAAAAGCTTGACCCTTACCTGAGGAACTTCATATACTGTATTTTCCATGCTGTCTCTGTTATCTGCGAAATACATGTTGATTTGCTTTAATCATTTTGAGAGCTTTACCTTATCTGAATTAATTGCATTACATTTACATTACGTGAGCTGCAGATACAACAAGTTCAGGTTTTTGGTGTATCTAAATAATTGAATCTTCACACAGCAGCGCTTTAAAAATATCAAGCCCTACACCTGGATGCTCGGTGCACAGGATTTGATATTTTGTGTTTGCGTGACCCCCAGAGGTTGTGGCAAAAAAAAAAAAAAAAAAAAAGGTGCTTTGACAAACAGCAATGCATGCAGATAACCCTGGGATCTGGCCTGGGAATGCTATGGCTAGGCTAAAGCATAAGGATTGCACCAATGTTGAGGTTGTTTCTGTTTTCTAAAATGAAAATTAATTATGGTAATATATCACATAAAAAATCTACATACAGGGCCTTTAAGTTACACAGAACGGTACACACAACATTGGTAGCAATGGTAAATAATGATCATCGGATTCCCTTCCATACTTTACATTGTGTGAAGGGCTCATGATATTGTTGACTCTATAATTGTTGTGATTGCATTGCGGGACATGAATTTTGCTAAAACACTAAATTCCCATACGCAGAAATATTTAGGATTTTGTAGATTTTACTTGTAATTTTATGGTAAAATGCACACTTGACTTACTTTTTCTTCTCTTCCGAAGATGAAGAACTGCTGCAACGACGATGAAGAAGACGATGAAGATGAAAATAAGTGGGACCACCACAGCAGTCACAGTGCCAGCAATATGTTGGTGTAGTGGTTTAAAATCTGTGAAGAAAAAAAGCAGCCAAGTCAGAAAAGTATTTCTGGTTGAGCCATGCATCATAACAGAGTGTGCTGTAGCATAACATCTTGTCAGTCAGTACTTTTAATAGACTGCTGATACCAACCTTCCACAACTTACTATATCAGGTAATTTAAATACCACCTGCTTCTTAGTTTTACAAGGCCACCCTGGCAAAATTCCATTGACCATTTTCTGGTTCAGCTTCATTATCTAAAAAATACTGTACAACTAAATTATATCAGCAAATAGATAAGGAACATCTTTTTTTCAAGTAGGTTTCACTGAAATATACACCTTTCAAATGAAAAAAATAACCATCTATTTACATCTAATAATTTTAAATTTAAATTATATTTCCCTTCCCTTACACACAAGTTATACTGTTTTCTGTCTTCCTTGAGAAATTCTAAAATCCTATAGCTTAGGCACCTCTGAAAACACTGTGAAAAATGTATGGACTTAAACCATATTTGCCATGGAAGAAATCACGGCTTATTTACTTAGACATGTAAAGGTTTTCTTAAAAAAAAAAAAGAAATTCATGTGCTCCAAGTTTAGCGTAATTCCAAACTGTAAATTACTATCAGCAGTTTATGGTTTGTCTTTCAGTCTTACCAGAATGTCGGGGGCATAAATCTGTTATTGGTTTGATGTCCTTAGTCCAGCTGACCTGGTTGCTATGGTTACAGACAAATGAGTCATTCACGTCCAGGTAGACCTGCAAAGAGGCACCAGAGGTTGTGACCTTTGATTGCTCTCCTCCGTCCTGACTGCAGGTCTGGGTGTCACATCTAAAAGTGCTGTTGATGTGAGAGTCCTGTGTTCTGCAGGTCACAGTAACGTTGCAGGAGTCTGAGCTGTTGGACACAGAGTCCACTGTCAGGTTAACTGAAGACACTGGATCTGAGGAGGAAACAGCAGATGTGAAGAATTTTAGAAACTTGACAGCAGAGACTCTATCAGTGCTTCAATGTTGACAAACTCACCTTGAACTGTGACCTTGTATTCAGCTACTGTTAGTTCTTTTGGAAACTTTGACACATGTGCAGTATAAAGTCCACTGTCTGTGTGTTGCAGACTCTTCAATTTCACAGAGTAATTTTCCACAGAAAAGTCAATCCTTTCAGTGTGATTGGAATTGATTTCTGGATCATTATTAGGAGTAAGTGTTACCAAAAAGTTACTTGCATTACATTTCCAGGAAAAAAAAAAGAATTTCCCAAGCTCATCAGCTTTCATGACCTTCAGAAGCACATCTTCTCCCGTCTTTACAAACACAGGAGTCACAGCACTGGACCCTGTAAAAACAGTAAACACATCATACAATAAAAATCACACAAAATATGTGGTTATTTGGTCAGTACTGAATGTTACTCCATTCCTACTATATTTCTAACTCACTGACTCATCTAGTACCTTTGTCTTATCACGACTTGTAAAGGGTTGGAAAATGTCTTTAAAAATGCCTTGTATGGGCTTGTCTCATGTCACAGCGTGCTTCAGGATAGAGTTTAGTGTCAAGGAAATTTCAAAATAAGAATTAGAAATGACTCAAAGAGCATGTACCTCTGCGAGGGTATGCACATCTGTTTGGTAAAATGATCATTCTGTCTCAGCATACACTATTAGGTCCTTGTGCAAAAATGGGTAATCTGAATTTTTGTTAAATGGACTGCCGTATTTTACTCTCTCTCAGACTGACGATCAAAAGAAAAGCACATAGGTGAGAGGTGGGGTAGTGACGGACATAACTGTATATCTCCCTATATGTCAAATAAAATTGTATACTTTCAGATTATATTATTAGCATCACTTTTGACATAATTGACAATGAGCACATCAGTAATAATTGTATATATTTCTCAATAGTTGTAATGAAACTTTAAGTTTCTTATCTACCTTGTATTGCTAAAATAGTGCTACAGCACAACTTTGACTTTAAAGATAAACAAGGTCAATCAGCAATGGGGAATATAAATTAGAAAAAAAGGCATTACCTTGTACTTTACAAAGCAGCACAGCCACAGCACAGAGAATGAACTCCATTTTGACAATGTGCCTATGAGGAAGTAGTCTGTGTATTTGAGAGCCTCGCTTAGCAGAAATGACTGTGACGACACAATACCATGTGAGAAGTTTTTAATGTAACTGCTTCTACAAAAGTCCCATTTCTTAAAATGTTTCATCTCTAACACAAATGAACCAGCACGGTGGGCATTTACACTGGTAAAAAAAAAACAATAATAAGGGCACACTTCATCACCACAGTTTAACACAAAGTCAGTTAAACTTCAGGGATATCAATCTGTCCATTTAGGACGCATAAGTGCTTGTCAAATCAATTTTACCTGCTTTGGTGCAAACAAAAGTGACAAAAGGTGCAATAGGAGGCAAAAGCAAGACAAGGCCCAAAAAAGGGAATGGCTTTACATGTGGTGGCTGCAGACAGTTGTTCTCTCCTTTTCCTTCCTGACTGATTCTTCTCTAGTTTTGTGTTCTGCTAGTGTCCTTGTTACTACTGGTAGCATGAGGCGGTACCTGCAGCATAATTAGGTTGCACAGGTAGTCCAGCTCCTCCAGGATGGCAGATCCATACGTGCGGGTTTGCTGTGTCTCCCAGCACAGTCTTAAGAGCATAGAGGAGATACCAAGAGACCAGGTGTTCAGAGGAGATCTGGACAGGGCCATAGAAGGGCATCGACCCAGCAGCAGGACCGGTATCTGCTCCTTTGTGCGAGGAGGAACAGAGGGAGCACTGCCAGAACCTACGAAATGACCTCCAACAGGCTACTGATGTGCATGTTTCTGACCAAACTATCAGAAACAGACTCCATGAGGGTTGCATGAGGGCCTGATATCCACAAATGGGGCCTGTGCTCACAGCCCAGCATGGTGCAGCTCAATTGGCATTTGTCAGAGAACCCTAGAATTGGCAGGTTTGCCATTGGCACCCCATTCTCTTCACATATGAAAGCAGGTTCACTCTGAGCACACGTGACAGGTGTGAAAGAGTCTGGAGATGCCACGATGAACATTATGCTGCCTGTAACGTCATCTAACATCAGCGGTTTGGCGGTGGGTCAGTGATGGCCTTGGGAGGCATATCCTTGAAGGGTTGCTCAGACTTTCATGACATAGCCAACGGTACCCTGACTGCTGTTAGGTGCGTGGATGAAATCCTTGGAGTGATTGTCAGACCTTAGGCTGATGCAGTGGCCCCTAGATTCCTCCTAGTGCAGGACAATACCCGGCCTCATGTAGCCAGAGTGTGTAGGCAGTTCTTGGATGATGAAGGCACTGATGCCATTGACTGGCCCTCTCATTCCCCTGACCTAAATCCAATTGAGAACCTGTGGGATATTATATATCAGTGCATCTGACACCGCCAAGTACTCCCACTGAGTGTCCAGGAGCTTACTGATGCCCTGATCTGGCTCTGGGAGGAGATCCCTTAGGACACCGCCTACTCATCAGGAGCATGCCCAGATGTTGTTGGGAGTGCACAAAGGCATGCGGGGGCCGTACTCACTACTGAGTCATGTTATGAGTTGCTGTGATGAAATTCAAGTTGGATCAGACTGTGATTTCAATTTTTTACTCTCATTTTGGTGTGATTTTGAATCCAGCCCTCAGTGGGTTGATGATTTTGGTTTCCATTGACCATTATCATTTTGTTCTCAACAAATTATACAATGTACATGAATAAAGATTTTCCACTTGAATAATTAGTTCATCAAGATCTGATGTGTGATTAAGAGTTCCCTTAATTTTTTTGAGCAGTGTAGTTCACAGGGTACATACAGTGAGGTTTGTGCCATGGTTCTTATAAATGACCATCAATCTAAAATATTCCATCAGCTTCAGCTACTCCTCTACTGTACCTGTCTGTATGAGACATGAAACAAAATGTGGCCTATAATGTTCATAATCAGCTTTATTAAACTGCTTTTTAGAGAGACATGTCTCTCTTCATCTGCATTTTAAACACTATTAACATTCCAGAGGTTGATGTTAATAAAGAAAATGTAGCACAGACATGCAGTTATCAACATAATCATTTCCATCATACTCAGACTTGCTTCATCATCGTCACACATTTCCATCAGAAAAGAATCACTGTCAGTGACTTACAAGATTACTCTCACATTATCAGCACTCACCTCTGGTGGTTCTCCTCATGTTCTTGTCATCTTTAGTGGCACATAAAAGGGGCTTCAACAAAATGTTGTTATTTTGACAGTGTTAGTATCTCAAAAATCACATGGACATACAGAGGGCTCCTACTTCACACAGAAAGCTCCTGATGTTAACAGTAACATTTGCAACCTACAATACCTGATGGGCATTTACATCCATGTACGTCCAGCAGCTGTGCATTATTTCACTTGTATATGTTAGTTTGCTTAAAGCCAGTGAGACAGAGAAACTGAAATTCCAATTGTCTTTGTAGGAAGGAAGCATCTTAAGTTTATTCTAACTTCTTCAAATACAGTGATATTTATTGTGTAAGTGCTATTAGTAGTATCAAAAACATATCTTTCTATGGTAAAGTTCCAAACATAAGCAGCTAATCCTCCTAAGGTGCAAATATACATAATGTACTTACATAAAGTGCTAACTGACTTGAAAAAGCAGTAACAGTCATACATGAAATGCCCACACCATTAAGAGACACAGAGCACCTTGAACTCAATATATTCATCTGAAATTTGTCTACATTCCAGTTGTAGTGCTACATTAGTTAAACAGGAAGTGCTTTACCTAACATATTACAGTGCATTACTATGTACAACACACATAGTTGTCATTCTGCTTATGCGTCTTTAACACAAGTACTTCCGTCATTTTATAACAGGAAATGTAAAAATATCATCATGAGTGTTGCAAAAAAGTTTGGGGGTGGGGATTTGATGAGCTCTATATAAACTGGTTTAGCACTACTCATTAGTGTTTTTACAGTAATAAAAGCAAACCGAGCAAATATGACTTTTTCCAAATGTGTAAAACACACACTGTGTATTTATTAACCACATTGTTTTAGAGGAAGTATAGGAAGTTCTACTCTGTCTGTGTGTTTCCTGCCCCTCGTTATCATAGTAACCTTACTCCTACTCTTGACATACGAAAAAACACACTCATACTGACTGGCACAAGTGGGGGAGGACCCAAACCACACTAGTGGGGTTTGTGTCATCTCAAATGCTTGTTTAGTTTCCTTTTGTACCTTTGTTTTTATGTTTATGTCTGTGTGAATAAATAATCTAACCTGTTATTTTCTTAGTTATAAAAGTGTGTACAGTATGTGTGAGGTTGCCATACTCAAATGTAAATAGTAGCTGCAGTTTGGAAGTGTGTTAAGCTGTCATATGAATACAGTCAAACCAGTGTAGAACATGTATCATCCCAGCAAACATATAACAAACTTGGAGTTGACCATACAGTACTTCAGTAGTCCATATTTGGTGCTACTGGGACCTAGATATCATTTCAAAAGTTCAGAACAGTCTAAAAAGAATCACCGGAGCTGCTTTGACATCGAAACGTTCCCTTCTCCACCACTTCATCTGTTCACACGTTGCTGATGCGAACACTGAGAGCAGTGTCTCTGACCCGGCCACGTTCCTCCCCTCTCTCCCTGTAGCTTTGCTCCAGACGAATTTTCTCTGGATCAGACGCCTCAGGCACAGTCCCACCCCCGTTGCTCTGGTACCCATGCTGAGGGCTGGATGGTTTGAAGATGGGCGTTGTCTTGGTCTTGGCCACTTTGTCGAAAAAGGCGAAGTCCGCTACGTATTTGCCCGATGGGGAAAGGGAGACTACAGGGGGGAACTCATAGCCCCAGAGAATCTCATCCGGCAGGTAGGAGGTGCGGACCTGGCAGGTGGCAGAGGTCGGTTCAACTGTAGCGCTCATGATCACCATCAGCTCGAAGTCTGCCAACTCTGGATCACTCCAGCCCCCACCTGTTGGAGGTTAATGAGAGGGGAGGAGATGGGGTACATTACAGAGGGGTGTAGAAAGAAGAGGCAGAAAATGACTACTAATACTGAATACTAATACTTAAAGGTACAATGAGTTTTTATCCACTAGCAGTGATATAGAGCAGAGCTTCCCAACTGGTCCAGCCATGGGGACCAGATTTCTCCTTAGTCATTAGTCCGAGGTCCTACAGTTTGATATTCAGCGTAGTATAGTTTGCTGTCTCTGTCCAGTAGCTGTCAGTCACTTACTCTATAGCAGGAAACAGCACTTCATAATAAAAGCTCAGTGATGGAAATTTAATGCACTTAAAAATAAAGTGTGTTTTTTTTACAAACTTGACACTTTGCAAGTCACATGTGGTCCATTTAGAATGAGCCTGGGACCCACTTTGGACCGCAACCCACCAGTTGGGAACCACTGCTTTAGAGTAATGAGCAGACCCCCATGTTGTTTGTATCTTGTAAATGCTCATGGGGATGCACTGATGATACAAATCTATGCCACTGGCTCAACACTACTGCACTGACCAACTGTTTGTATGCACCAAGAAATACAGCAATATAGCTAAGCATGTCGGTAAAGATTCACAGTCATCCAGGTCATGGTATTCATAAGTGCTATATCAATGGCAACTGGACTTGCTGAGTTTTTTGAGGACGTTTCACCTCTCATCCAAGGGGCATCTTCAGTTCTAACGGCCTGGTGCGGAGTCACAGGCTTTAAACTGTAAGGGCTCACACCCACACAGAGTGTAAAGCCTGCGACTCCACACCAGTCAGTTAGAACTGAAGAAGCTTCTTGGATGGGAGGTGAAACATCCTCAAGAAACGCAAGCAAGTCCAGTAACTTTCGATAAAGCACTTATGATAGCAATGAATCATAAGAAAATGAAGAAGAAGTCTGCAAGTTTACAAACATATATGTTTTTGGCCAGTAATGGTAGGAAATAAGGAAACAAGAAAATAAAAATTGGTATTGACGGGAAGAATAGTGGGCAGAAATGCAGGAATGAAAAGAGGAACAAAGCCTGGGAAGTAAAATGATACACTCATTGTATTTATTTAAATTCAGAAACAATGTATGATCACAGATGTAAAATCCTCTCAGCTAGCAGCAAGCAAAGACTCAAGCCAAATATAAAACAAGTGCTTCACGCCATCTGAGCTCGCCAACCACTAAAAAGAGGAACTTTATTTCTGGTATGCTGTTACCATTCTGTTACACATTTCCCAGTAAAGAACTTCTTCTACATCAGAATTCATTACTGAAACTGAACCTTTTATGGCAAAATATTGGTGCAACTAGCATGAAGCAAGTTCATATTAACAGGCCATAGATAGCTAGAATTACCACAAACTGCTGCATTGTAAGGCAGTATGATACTCTGCAGTAAAGAAAGAAATAAAAACACAGTGGTGCAAGCAGTGAAGAGAGATGCATGCAGACCAGACTGTGCCTTTTGGCAGCCCAGTCACTGGAGTAAAATGTTGACATTGTACATGTTTGCAAACCATGAATATGTTACATTTCATAAGTATGGCGTCGTTCAGATTTCATGTCTATAAGCTACGTTTCTCATCAGGAGAAAGAGGAGATGGTGGATGGCTTGACACTGAGGCGAGGTGGCTGTCAAGCAGCAGACAGCAGCGGAGCAGCATTTGAGACCAACAAAAGTGAATGTTTTTTAATGCAAGTTCAGGGCGTGTTAGGCTGTATTCATGCCAACAAAAGCAGATGTTTTCAGCCGTATTTGCAGCAACAAAATTGGATGTTTTTAACACAAGTTCAGGACATGTCCCACCATGTTTGTAGTGACCAAACTTATTATTTTAAGCCCAAACATTATGTTTTCCTCACCCTAACCAAGTGGTTTTTGTGCCTAATCTGAACCACACATTATCCACAGCACTCCCACCACTTAAAACATGTGATATGTCAGTGATGTGTCACACACTGATGTATCAACGTTTTGACATTTAGTTTGACATAAATCATAAAAATGTAACATATCTCTGGTCTGCAGAAATGCACAATGCTAACATTAATTCTGGTGACTGAATGGTCTTTGGAGACCCTACAGACACCCAGTGCAAACATAGCTTCAACACACTACAAATCAGCCTTCATTACCAATGGGCAGTGAGAATCTATGTTGGTACTCTCTGTTAGCTAACTTAATTATGCACAGAGGAGTAGGTGAGGGAGGGCCCCTAGCCAGAGGGCTGTTGTCAGGTCGAGAGTGGGAGACTGGATTTTGGGAAGCAGTACACGAACCAGTTGCATATTGAGCTTGAAAACCAATCGTCATAAATCATTTTATTGTTGTTTGTTGCGCTAACCTTCATCTTCCACCAGACCTTGCAATACTACCATCAAACTTACCTTTGGCTGCCCAGGCTCGCAGGGGGCTGTTGTCATCGATGAGGTGGTAGAAGGTGAGGGGCAAGATGAGGAAGGGGCTGTCACTGGATGTGTCAACTTGGAAGGGCACGTTCCTCTGGTCCAGACGAACCGTCTCACCTTCCTTGGTTAGAGATGTCTGGAGAAGTTTTCCAGTCACCTGGGGGGGAACAAAGTGCATACACTTGAAATCTATACATACTGTATTGTGACCTGTTTAACTTCACTGTCAGTGCGTTCAGACAAACTAGTAGAATTTGTTGAAATGGTGGAAATATTTGATAATCTATACTCTCTATCTCTACACGTACTTACCTGACAGCCAAGCAGGAGACTCTTGCGCATGTTGGCTACCCTGATCATCAGGCAGGGTCGGCCTTCGTGAGTGGACACCACTGCGTGCTGGCTAAACTTCACTGTCTCACCTCTCTTCTTTGGCCGAGCAACCTGAGCAGAAAAAGTTCAATCAGTCGTGATTTCAGTCTGATAATCATGCAAGAGTGCAAGAGTCTTCACTCAACACAGGAACAGATGAACGCACACTGCAAGGAACTGTATGCACCCATGCTTTAAAGTAGAATAACACACACCTGCTTTTACTTGAAAATGCTTAAAAATAATCAAGTCTCTTTTACATTCTGTGACAATTCTTATGACTATAAAAATGCCATGTATCTATGTATAAAGAGGTTCTCTATTCTCACTGTGTCTCACTTTGCAGCTGGATGTTTTAAGCATTGGCTACCTTGGCCAGGAAGGTACCAGTGATGAAGATCTCCATCAGCATGGTGATGACAAGCTGAACAATGAGGAGGATGATGGCAGCTGGACACTCCTCAGTGATGCAACGGAAACCATACCCAATGGTTGTCTGAGTTTCCAGGGAGAAGAGGAAAGCCCCCGTCAGGGTCTGCATCTGCATCACACAGGGTGTGTGGTTTGATGGGGGGTCGAACTCTGGGGGAACATGGTTGAAAAGGCGACAAGAACTCACTGAAGTTATCCTTATGTCTTATGTCAACAAAACAAATAACAATTTGTGTGCTGTTGTTTTTTCTTTATATTTCCAGAGCAGAATATCTAAAATATGTAACTGATATGCAACAATAGACATCACTTCTATCTAACTTTTACTAGCACACTTGGTTGAGTGAACATTGAAAACATTAGTGGCAGTAGAGGAAGTGGGGGAGAGCAGGTGTCCTATTAAAGATACGAAATAATTTCCTGTCAGCACTTATGTTTCATGTTATCATGGTTAGTTTCAGTTCAAGTTCCTGTTCAGGAGATATAATAAACACCAACAAGTCTTTGCACTGTCTGAAATAACACTCACTCTCAATCAAAGTATATACATGGATTAGTATTTTAATCTTACAGTACATGGCTAGTATTAACTTACTGATATGGCACCCACAAAAATAAAGTTACAAAGTATTTTATATTTATAAATTTGATAAAACAGTATCACAAATTAGATTTAAAAAAGTCAATCAGACAGACACATTGGAGACATGGCTGCTTTAAAACAGCAGTTCTCACTGTTCTCACTTCCAGCAACCCTTTGCACCACCCGCTGCAGACGTGACACCATCACACCACCATATTAGTCATCTTATCTCACCTATGTTCACACTACCTTTCTGTTTTCTTTGGTGTGAAGGATGCTGGAGATCTTTGCTTGACTTTTTTATTTTATATTGTCAAAAGTCACATAAAAAGAGGTTTGGCAACATGAATTCTGTGTAACAGGCAAAATATTTTGACGTGTAAAACCAGAGAATTTGGCTGTAAAACTTAAGCATTAATAACAGTAAACATTCATGACTAGATAGGCAACAATCATGGTTTAAAAACTATCTTTGGTTTTTATTTATTGATATTTTAACACCCAAAAACTGTGCTTTATCAGGACTGTGTTGTCGTGGTTTAATCAGATTTGACTGACAGTAATCAAACTACCTGTAATCAGTCTGATTCAAATATTGCTAAATCCTGATTGGTGAATGAAAGTATGTGATATCTGCATTTCCAGTGGAGTCCCTGAGTTACTCAGTAAGGGGTATGTTGAGCCACAGATTTTGTTTTTAATCACCCGTATGCAGATAGTTTCAGTTGTATTGCTTAGGTTTCGAGATATGAGATGAGAGGAAAAATGAGATTTTCTGCTTTGACCCTAAGGGCCCTGACACACCTAGCCGACAGCTGGCCGTTGGTCAATGTGAGACCGTCAGCTGAACGTCTTTCACCCTAGTTTTTGCAGTGCATCATGCACCATGGGCACTGGCCTGCCCTTCTCTGCCTTTTTTTCAGTAGATTCAGCATGTTGAAGTGGCGTTGGAGATGGCAGAGCAAGTTGGCGAGTAAAATCACTCTGATTTGGAGTTCAGCTCAGTGCACAAGAGGAGAAAAGGAAGTAAAGAAAGCAGACAAACAACTAAAGTCAAGAGGTCCTGAGACTGAAACAAACTCGTTGTATTAGGTAAGGTTTTGGTATTATTTTTAGCCATTGAGCTCTTTAGCACAAACGCTGTGAAACTGTGCTATGGTTCACTAGCACACAGTACATATTATTTGTTCTTTAATTACCGGGTTTCATTATTGATGTGCTAACTGGCTAACAAGCATCTTGGAGCGATACGGTCTTGTTTTCCCTTTTTTGAGTGATACAGACTACTAACTCCTGCTGGTGTGGAGTTATTTCCACTCACACAGGTGCAGGATATATGTGCTAGTTGGCTGTTGACTTTAGTCTTGGTGGTGTGTTCAGGTGCAACTTTTTGGCGCCTAAGGTAACGAGAGGTGACACAAGCCTTTGTTGCCACTAGTTCTTTGATGTCAGTTTGGTGTGTCTGGGCCTTAATACAGTGAGGGTGAAAAGAATTTTGTTTATGCTGCTCATAGCACTCAAAAAATTAATTTAGAAAAACTCAACAGCAATTGCAGGAACAATGCCCTGGTGATTCGAAATAATACTTGTTGTGTGTTTTAACTGGAGCTCCTTTCTATTGAAAACATAGTCTCTATGAAAAGTGTTTACAGCGAGGTCTGTGGGTCATCTAGGGTGACCCCAACAAGTTTTTCTGGGAAAACACATTTAACTACCTGTTAACCTGTAAACCTATGACATTCCCCCCTC
Source organism: Cephalopholis sonnerati (assembly GCA_019142605.1). Classification (NCBI taxonomy): domain Eukaryota; kingdom Metazoa; phylum Chordata; class Actinopteri; order Perciformes; family Serranidae; genus Cephalopholis; species Cephalopholis sonnerati. The sequence goes on along the minus strand of JAGQAX010000010.1, from coordinate 28,583,622 downwards.
CGTCCTCACCAATCAGGTCTCCGTGCACTAGTGCCACTAGATACCACAGCACCCCGAACAGGAACCAGGTCCCTGCAAACGTGGCTGTGAACAGGAAGAACTTGTAGCGCCATTGCATGTCCAGAAATGTTGTCCAGAGGTCACGCATGTACAGAGCACTTCGCCCGCTGACGTGCTCGATGCGCACGTTGCTACGCCCATCTTTGGAAAGGACACGCCTCCTCTTCCTCAGAGTCCCACCCCCACCGGATGAACCACCACCCAGCAAGGGTTTCAAAACATCTGTCTGTGTCTGGGAGTGGCACACCTTCTGAGGAGAGGAGCTACGAGAGGATGGAGGTGTGGCAGATGTCATCTGGTGAATAAAAAAGATGGAGGAGTTAAATCATTTCTCTGATTAACTTGTTAACCAGACAGTGCTGTTAAGAGGCTCATTTGAGTTTAGTTTAGGGTGGACTGGGAGATCCTACATTTAAGCTTACTGAAAGATATTGAAAGGACTGATACATGTTAAAGTATTCACACCATCAGCAGTGCTTTGTGATCTGGTCACTTCCTGTAGCATGTGGGGAAGGCTAGAAACCTCTCATGATGACTGTCAGTTTCCATTACGTGCCCTGCAGCCACCTGCTCTCAGTCTCACTGGAAATTCATCTCAAGTGAGCCTCATAATACTTGAAGCCAAACCTGTGACTGATTATATTCAAAATACTATGTCACAAAATAAAATAAAAAGATTAGCAGACAAGTTAACACCAAACTGTTCTGAATTGTAAGGAGGAGATTACAGTTTTAACAAAAGTCAAAACAAACCTGAAAGGCCACGCTCACCCACGCAAGTGTTTTGAATATTTTCGCAAATATTTCAGTTGAACTTCACTGTGGGAGTTTCCCTATAAAATCAAAAATGATATGCTAAAAGAAACTGGGTCATACCAGGTACTTTTCCTGGGAAATTGATGTAGATTTTGTTAAATATTTTCTGTAACCCTACCAGCTGGCACATCAATATGTCATAAAAAGACACCGGACTCTTATGATTGATAGATGTTAAATACTGGTTGGAATAAAAATCTGGTTGACAATATTTTAAATATCTAATGATGTTAGAATTTCACATTGTGTGGATGCTAACATTTTAGTATTTTACAGATGTTGGGCTTTGTTCTCCATACCTTCCAACTAAATGTCATTATTCTACATTAAGATGATAGTGGCTTGAGACATTCAGAGGAAGCTGCACTTTGGTAACTTAACCACACAACTTAAAATCAACAAAATATCGATGTCACCAAATTGCCATTGGCAATAGACATTGTCCTGACATTGAATAAAGTCCTGAGAGGAGGTCTAATCATCCAGAATAAGTAAAAACATGTGTGTGGGTGCGCTGTGTGAGTGGCTCTCAACCTTTGGCTTGTGTTGTGAAAATTTAGGGATTATAGGGATGAAAATCATAAGTGATGGATCAAGGACGACCACCAGAGTTGATTCTAGCAGCCTGAGGGAACTGTCAGTCAAGGCAAACAACTCCAAAACTTTGCTCTTTTAAAGCACTAAGGTCTCAGTTTGCTTAAAACATGTAGTACATGTAGTACAACAGCCAAAGGCAGGGCCAAAATAACATGCTGTCATATAGAGAGAATGAAAAAGAGAAGTTCAAATCACCTCTGTGCACCTGGCCTATTAATCCGAGAAGTGGACATGCTTGTTGTGTGGCTGGAAATTTACGAAATAGTCTTCTATTACAACATGGGGAAACCTCAGGAGGGGGTTTCAGATACTGTTCAATGTGTCAGTCAAGAATTGGTAAAAGATACACTGGATGAGTAACATTAGCTACTAAAAGACAATCTGGCCATGGGAAGAAAATCGCACAACTAGATGTTTTTCAATTGATTTCAACAGGAATTGTTTGAGGAAGAAGACTGGTTTCCACATCCTAAGCTGTTTCCTTGCTTGGCCACACAAATATGAAGCAATTGCCGCTTGTATAACCACTGTTTCTTTAGAATGTACACCTAATGCCAGGAATTGTTCTTCTCTTTTTCGAGTATGTTAAAGTACTCAAGTAAATTAAGGTTAAAATTTCTTAATTAAAAAAAAGAAAGAAAGAAAATAATGACAAATGACAACTTCATTAAACAGCATTTTAAATTTCTCTTCAGCTTCACAACAACACGGCTTTGTTCCTGACTCACATGTGACAGAACTAACCAATCAGAAACTAAGAGGACTTAGACTGAGGTATATTTGAGGATAACTAGAGGTTGATTTAGCAGGTTATTGTTATTGTTTTAAGGTCACTTGTGGAAGTATTTTAACATGCAAATAGTTGTACCAATCAACTCAAATATATAAACTGACTTCACCTGTGAATCTTACACAACCATGAAGACTAAGAGCCTAATAGTACTTCTGCATGTCAGTGACTCATTTTCTCAGAATCTGTTGTGTTGTTATTGCCCATGGACTACCAGTTTCAGAGCAATGACAAACACGCAAACCAAAACCACACCAGAGAACTATCGAAATGAAACACTGAGGTGAGACAAAAAAAGAAATAGTGTGTGTCAGACTAGAATTTTACCGGTGGTCTATTGTCTATTCAAATATGTTGTTAAAAATGTTTTAAACAAGTGAAAAGGTTTTTAGCCACACTAGTGTTCATCGCTCAGTCCACCATGTTGTTCCAGTGAAATACTTTGACAATTATTAAATGAACTGCCTTGAAATTTTGTACCAACATTTATGGTCCCTAGATGCTGAATTCTAATGACTCTGATCTTACTTTTCCTCTAGCGCTACCTACAGATTGAAATTTAAATGCCTCCAGTACTTGAGTTTATTACCAATTACATGGAGCATAATGACATTCCCATCAGCCTTAGCTGTACTTTGCATTTACTGCTAATTAGCTTGCTAACATGCTACACTAAGATGGTGTTACAGGATGTTACCGTTGTCATTGTGAGCCTGATAGCATAACATGATAACCACTGGCATCTTTGCATTAACTTGATTGTGTGTGCAAACAATCCAACAAAAACTTTGTATCTAAAGTTTTATTAATCTTGCAATTAGTTTTTTACAGGGGGAATTAAAGCCTCGCACATCTGCATGTCAGTAGATTCTTGTTTGGTCTCGATCACAGGATTAAGTGCTTAATAAGAGGTGTGAACATCAACGAAAACTAGTTCCTGTTTAGCAAATATCTTTACAATCTTTACTGGCATATTTCCACAAGTGTGGTATTGCACACAGAGATCATTTGATAAGATGATTTTTACAGTGCATTTGTGATATCTGCAGGGCTGATTATGGGCTTGAACCATAATACAAACCCCACTGTTGTTTTCATGTAGGGGGAAATAACAATATTCTCACAGTAATATATGTGTTTTTAGTGCTTTACACTGTGGGATGTTGGTGTGAATGTGTGCCCTGTCAGAACATTCAGATGCAGTCCACCCTTGTCACACACAGACAGACAGATACTGTATCTTCACACATCTGACACGCTCACTTACGTCCAACAAATCATGTCGGCCAGTAGGGAGAGGAAAAACCCACAAGAGAGGACGATAAGGAAGAGGAGAGAGAAAAGAAGGAAGAGTAGAATTAGAGTGAAGATGCACTGCATTAACTCCACACAGAGTCTCATTTGTCAGCTGGATAAGAGAGAGGAAACTTGAATGAATCAATTAAGGTAAAAAGTCTTTGTCTGAAACTCGGACGTTTATCTAGATAACTTTTTTAAGGCTTTACTGTTGATTCTAACCAGAGAGGCCTTTAGTGGACAAAGAGTGAACTTCTGACTGGTAACTGGAGATGGCGGTAAGAGTTTGGTAGGACAAGTGCCAAAGTTTGACTTTCTACTGTAGATGCCCTGCTCAGAACGTTTTTTCAGCCCGACACAGGGGTCCTTTTGCAAGCTTTCTCTCAGGCGTTTTTTTTTTGCTGCTGCTTTATACTCTGGATCCTCACAAGGTCTCTCTGTTCCTTTTCTCACACACATTAAAGCAAAACACACAACATGAAGTTCACAGTGCACTAAATGGCAAATATGAACACACTACTATTACACTCATATGTGATTGCTGAATATCTTATTCCAGCTTCCTCCCTTCTGGTTTCAGACTTCACAAGATTTTGGAGCCTGGCTGCAGAGATTTGCTCCCATTCGGCCACATAATCATGATGGGTGATAAGAACTGGTAATCTGCTCATTTACTCAATTTGCGGGTAGCACTAGAACAATGGAAAAATACACCCCTTGTCCCTTGTCCTCTTCCTACTGCTTTTAATGGCATCCACTAGAATCTACCGTGGTGCACTGAAAACAAGCAATCAGAGCCGAGGAGACTCTGACACAGCTGTAAACCATGTCCACGACTGCTCGTGAACTGGGCTTAAACTGTCAAACTAGGCAGCGCTGATCAAATATGAATCAGGATTCTGTTACTGCATTGTCTATTTCTCACCTCAAATGTTTTCAGATATTTTAGTGTACTGTTTAGCTGTAAAATGAGACAGTTTGTGCTGCCATGTTGGAAACAGGCCAAAGTACCAAGTACCAAGCACCAGTTGGACCAACTTTCTCATTTTACCACTAAACAGTACACTAAAATATGTTTCTCAAACATTTGAGGTGAGAAATAAATAACGCAGTGACAGAATCTCGATTCAGATTTGATTTGTTTTGCCTAGTTTGACAGTGTAAACACATTTACCAAGCAGTGATTGACAGGATTGACAGCTGGATTAGAGACTCTTTGGCTTAGTTGCTTTCGTTGACATGCAGTAATGCCTTTGAGTAATGCCAAAGCCAGAGTAGGCAGAGGAATATGATATGTCACAGACTGCTAATAACTTATGAAGAGAACTGTTCAACACACATTGCTTTCTTGTTTTGTTTTACTTGTTTGTTGTTGTTTTGTTGATTTTTTTTCTTTTGCTTTGTTTTTGTTTTGTTTTTTCTGTAAGAAGTCACAAGTAGGTACTGGTAGAAAAGATTTCACTCCTATCTATGTAGTGTTTCAATTTATTCTTGACCTTTTGGTTCATAAGACCTTCATCAGAGCATAAACCGAAAGCTCAAGATGAAAGTGAAACGCTGCATAGATGTATGTGTGCGGAAATCATTTCTATTAGTTTGCACCATGCCAAGTCTAAGCTGGGTGGAGCAGTAGTGGTCCTGCATCAAGAGGTCACAAGTAAAATTGAATAGGCACATGTACTAACCCTAACCCTAAATTAAGATTTCTTTCCACTAACAAGGAACATGTATTACGGCTCATCACTAAGGTGTTGGCTGGGGTTAAGGTCAGTGCAGACCAATCAAGTTCTTCTACACCGGACACGAAAAAGAAACCTTTCTTGCCTTACTTTAAGCAAAAACATTACTTGGACCAAAATGACCTGACCAAAACTATGAAACACAGCCAAAAAAAAAACAAAAGACCACGGTGCCCACACACTTTTGGCCATACAGTGTAAATCAAAATAGCTTCAATGCAGTGCTGATTATGGATTACATAACCAATCAGCTTTAATTACATCACACTTCTGTGATTATGCAAGGGTGAGCCCCTCGAAAGCTTCATAATTACAATGACACCATTGAAAACTTCCCGCTTTCAACTCTGCATCGCCCTCTCACCCAATCCTCTAACACACTCACATGTCCCCGAGGAAGAACAACACGAATTCCACTACAGGCATGTATCAGATAACTAATAGAGCAAATGGGAGTAAATGAGAGTGAATAGAGGGAAATATTTTGGACCAACCTCTCCAGTAGGATGTATTCCATCTCCATGGCAACACGACAACTTTACTGTACTGCCCTGCCTCAGTGAGCCGGATCCAAAAACTGAATCAAAACTTTTTCTTTTGCCAAACAAAGGGGCGCTGAATGTTTTCCTGATCTCCCTCTCTCTCTCTCTCTCTCTTTTTTTTTTACTTTCCTCTTTCTCTCTCCTTCCTTCTCTCTCTCCTCTGTGTACACAGGAATGCTTTGTTAGGAGCTGAGATAAAAGAAACAAAAGACACCATTGACAAAAACGACTCGGTGCCCATCCGTGTGTGTGTGTGTGTGCGTGTGTGAGTGATTATGTGAGAGTGGGATTGCAATTACATGCGTATTTCTGTGTATGCGTGTGTGACTGTAGGCGTACATGTGTGATTTTGTATGCATGTATGTGTGCTTGTGTGCAATTACTTGAAAAGGGGTGTACAGTTATACGTGTATTTGTGTGTGCAAGAGATGAGTGAAAGGAGGAACGAGAGAACAGGGGAGAGGAAGGGAGAGAGAAAGAGATCTGTGACAAAAGGGCCTCGTTAGTATTCTGGAGTGAGGAGTAATCCCCCTTCACCTCTCCCTCTGTCTCCCCCTCACCCACACACACACACACACTTTTTCTTTCTCTCCCCCCTCAGTTTGTTTCATTGTTTAGCTTCCTTTCTATCTCTTTCTCTTTTTTCCCTTCTTTAACCTCAAATAATTTCATTTCATCACTATTTCCAGAGACGCACAAGACACCAAAGGGGATTTTGTTTCGAAAAGAACGCCAAACAAAACTGTCCAATCTCTGTCACTTAATGTGTAAACACTTGTTTAACACAAAATAACGCCTCTGTACCCTCCATCTTCTTGTTTCCCTCTCTTTCTCTCAGTCCATGTATCAGATTTCTTCAATACTTGTTCCTCCTGGTATCAGATCTGAAACTGTTACAGGCAGATACTCACCAATAGAACACTCTACTCTGGTAGTGATGGGGATGTAGTGAAGGTAAACTTGCATAAAAGCATAATATGAATTAGTTGAACTGCCCAAAAATGTTCAAAATAGGAAACTAAAATAAGTTAATATATGGGGTTTTTAAGAAAGCATAAATCACTTCTTGATTGAATTTAATTTGAAGACTAAAACACACTAACTCTGCACACAACAGTTGGCGATCAAAGTATAATTGAGGCCAATGACATATTTCCATTGTGCTCCTCCAACATCTCAGATAAATTTTTTTTAAGTTTTTTATGTTTGGTCATAGTTTACCACTTTTTTTAGTTACTATCAGTGGTGTAGTGGCGACTGATGAAGTGGGATTACCAGGGGGATGTGTAGTAGAGGAAGTATGTATTATGTATTCCAGTGGGTTTTGGCTGATAGTTGGGTGTACTGCAAACAGACAGAAAAAGAGGCAAGTATACCCCCTTTACCTGTGTATACCCTCCACTACACCACTGACTACTACACTGCAGCGAACTGCACAAGAGCTCTAAACCAAGCCATTAATAAAACCATTTCCCCCGTCTGACTGACTGATTTCAATTCATTTTTTTGATTAATAGCTTTTTAACATTTGTTCAATTTGTCTTTGCTGTATTTGGACAATAAATGTGTGTATTTCACAACCTATGCGATTTAAAAAAAAGACAGTATGTCTCAAATCTGAGCTCTGATTGAATGAACGCTGACATGATAGTTTTCCATAAACTCAGCTTCATTCATCGCTGATGTGAATCCTGTGAAACGTCAGAGTCTACAGATGTCTCTGCATCAAATAACACGTGGGGTTTATTTAGAGGACAGTTTTAAACTTACCACAGTTCGTTATGGGGCTGTGTCGCACTTTGAAGTGGGAGCAAGTCAGTGGTCATCCAAGTGGTCAACCAAGATCTGTTTTTTTTTTCTTAAGTTTCATGTAGCTTACATCATTTGATGCTGCTTACTGTCGTGAAATTTGCCTATTACATATGTGTATTCGTCTAAGAAAATGAACATTATACCTCCACAGGTTAAGTGTTGAATGAGTCAAGGTGATGTGGCTTCTGTCAGCCTATAGGTGATTCCTCAGGAGGCTTTGCCATTTGCCAGGCAGCTATTGTAAATAAGACTTTCTTCTTAATGACTTGCCTGGTTAAATAAAGGTTAAATGAAAAGTAAATAAATAAGAATTTCACATTCATTTGAAACTTACAATTTGGACAAATCAGATTTTTTTTTTCAACAATTACAAGTGAAATACAAAAATTACCAGTGTAAAAATGCAAGATAAATACATATGTTAGTTAATAATTAGCTAAAAAATGAAAATAAAAACAAAAAATGTAATAAAACACAAATTAATAACAAATCAGAGCTATAAATCAGCACTACAACATGCACGAAACTTAACTGTAAGAAAGATTTTTCATTTCTTAAATATATTTTGTTGTCATGCAAGATTCTTTATTTATTTTTTACATTATTTTTATTGCATTATGCTAAGAAATTCATTTGCTTACCTTTACAGCTGGGATTGCAATCTAATTGACCCGTGCAGAGAGGAGTTAGGAGCCCAGAGCCTCAGCCTTTGGTCCACATGTCTGCTTTGTTGTCATACGCATGCTCACACGACACACAACCGGGACTGTAATTCTTCAGGAAGAGTAACTTCAGCAGCCTGCGTCCCACAACGCTGATACACCATTGAGGAGAATTATGGAGACAGTCATTGGCTCACTGGGCTCCTGTTTCTGACCCAAAGCCCTGGCGGTCTCACTGCTCGCAAATTCTTCCCAAAAAGACAGGACTTGGCTTTATAAGAGGCATGTCTCCTGCTCTCTCTCACTTTTACTCTTTCCCTCCGTCTCTCTCCCCCTCACTCCTGAATTCTTGTTGTGTCCTCCTCACATCTCTGTAATTGCTGCAATAATTGATCGCCACTCCCCCTAGTCTCAATTTAGAATCAAAATAACACAAGAAACCACAAAAGTATCATACTGCGGCCTTGAAAAGTGGGCTGAAAGAATTAGGGTTCAAAACACAACTTTTTTTGTCATCATGTTTTGGTGCATTTGTTGTTGCATCATTTGCTCTCCTCCAAACTAAATGTACAATGTCCAACAGTGTGCACAGAAACTCACACATAAATAGATGCACATGTTTGGGGCCTCACATGCACATACTCTATAAATGCACTCTGGCACACACGCACATGCCAACAAATGGCTCTAACAGACCACCCCCTGCAGCACACACACACACAGAAACACACACACACAAACACTCTTTTAGGGGGCACCACAGAGCCCCCTATTCATAACTTCTGTGGTCGGCGTTTGCTGTGTCCAAGAGCGTCTGTACTGAGCGTCCTGTTAAGCTCAATCGCATAAAGAGGGACATCCGTGAGGTGAATACGGCCCCTTATTCTGCCTCAGAAGAGGGTGACAAAGCATTATTTAATTGAAAGAGGGAGAGGTGGAGAGAGTTGATGAGGACCACTGGTCAAATGTGCTGACGAGTCTGATGCAAAGTTCATAAAAGGCCTTTTTTAAAAATATTTTGTGGAATTTTTGTGTCGTTTAATAACCATGTACCTACAATACACATTGAAGGACATTAGAACACAGCAGCAATCTGGGAGAGTATCTCAGTAGAGTGGCTGTGTAATTTCGTATAAGAATGGGGAACTTCAACTCTAGTGTCAGGGCTGTGACGCAACAAGCCTACTGTAGCTGAGAACAAGACTATGATACTGAAACTTACTTCTTCTGTTGAAGTTGCACTAAAACATTCTGCAAAGTCTGCAGCTGATTGCATTTGAGGAAATCACTCGCCATGGTGGGAAGCAGAAGTCTGTATCAGATACCAGAAAAAGAAAAAAAAAAACAGGAGTCAGCATCACGGAAAGACAACCCAAACCACAGATACTATATATTCACACCAATCTGAAGTTGTTTTAACGGTCCCTTTGTACGGTGGCCCTGAGAGCTCAAAACACTGCAACTTCAGAAAAAATACATTGGTTAAGAAAACATTTTCATTGATTTGAAAACATTTAGAAAATGTGAGAAAACACAACTAAATACAGAAATTCGGTGCACTTTACAGCGTCTCCTGGAGACCGTTTCCTCCCTCTATATTTGGTTGTGTTTCCATATTTTAGTGTGTTTCTGTATTTGCTTTTTTCTCACTTTGTAGCAGTTTTTCTATACGCTCTAGGACAAGTGGAAAATTATGATCAAAACGTTCCAACTGCCGCCGTGCTCTGTGAACCTACAATCTTTTGAAGAAGGAAATAAAGGCGAGGGTGAAAAAAAGATGAGAGGAACTACATAAAATTGCTTAAAAACAACTGAGCGACAAGGTTCAACAGCCAGTCAGAGAGCTCTCTTCCTCTCTTCCTCTCTCTATCTCGCTGATCAACTGCCTGTGCAGTGTGGTTTCCACATACTTGAGTGGTGTCTTAACTGCCGCCATTAAAGGGGGAGTACTTCCTCGTTTTTTGCACAAAATTGGAGGATTTACGAGAAACAGGTTTGATTTTAAAAAAGAATGATAGAAATAAAAGCAGCAGAAGCTGAAATACTCTAACTTCTATTCCGTAGAGTCATGCACCAAAAACTTAACCAAACTAAACTAACTAAACATGATGCAGCTTCATAGCATCTTTCGTTAGAGCCTTCCTGCCTGGTAAACCACATCCACACCCTCTACAAGAACTGAGTAGTGGCAACTTCACTTCATTCACTAAGTTTAGACGTTAAATACTTAGCCCATATTCACAAGAGTGCACACCTGGGTCAGCAGAGACAAATCGAGGGTTACTGTACCTTTGCTGTCAAACACTGGAATAAACTGTCATTCATAGTCTGTTCCTATACTTCTGTATTTCCTTTTAAGTATTAGCTAAAAATAATCATTTTAAACTAGCTTTTTATTGCCTTTTATACATACTGGAAAATATTTACCAGCTGCAACAATGTTGTGACAGCTGGTATTGTTTTCACCTTGTGAGTCTGTGTGTGTATCATCATGGCGAATGTATTCCAGGTGGCACCAAGTGTAGAGGGAACTATCACAGAATGTGTTTTGAGTATTTTTTGCAAGGTATGCACAGTGGAGTCATGAAACTTTACAGGTGTGCACCTGAGATCACAATGAAGGCCAAATTCGAGGACGGGTATGGCCCGAACAAAGATGCCAGTCGTATGGATGGGGCCACTGCCCCCCACCCCACTTTATACCCCTGGATGACATTTACTTTACATCATGGATCATTGTATCACAACTGGAGTGATCCCATCCAAAGATGTTCTCCAATACATCATTCTATTATGTATTACATTTTATTTATCTGATAATATTTTTACTGTAGAATTAGTTTACTGTTTCTCATATTTTTTGTTAAAGCACTTTGTAACTATGTGCGGAAAGTGCTTCACAAATATACATATTATCATTATGTATACATGTGGACCAGACTGCTGATACACCCCCGCACCTGTTTACGTAAATTACAGTTATACAGGTGATTTTATGAGGAAGCTGGATCACACAGGCCGTTACAAGATGAGAACAATGTGTTCCCTTTACTGTAGGTCATTTGCTGTAATTCCCCATGACAGCATTCACTGTAATTAACTACTTTGCGTCATAGTTAGCCAAACTGTTGTTACATTTTGTTACATTAACTCAAATATTTCCATTTTCTGCTCCTTCATACTTCATACTTTTACTCTACAACAACTCATCAGCAATATAGTACTTTTTATTCCACCACATTTATTTGATAACTTTAGTTACTTTGCATATTCAGAATGTTCACACAAAATATAGTCAACAAATAGATTATGATGTATTGTTTTAGATTAGGATAAGATCAAATAAGACTACTGATCGCCAAGGGGAATTTACAAGCTAACCATCTTCACCAGCTGCTACATTAAAGTGATGCACACTATAATGCATCAATAATTATAATTCAGTGATGTACATTATTCTGCATGATGAGAAATTGTACTTTTGAACGGCCTACATTAAATATATTTTGATGCCAAAACTGCTCTACTTAAATGCTCGACTTTTATTTGTGTCACAATATTTCTCCTCTGTGGTGTTACAGTACTACTAATACTATCTGATTCAGGTTTTGGGGACTATTTGAGGTGAGAGATGACATTGTGACATAAATTACTACAACAAAAACACTGATTAGGCCACATTTTATTAAAAGTATTCAGCATACAGTAAACTGCATCTTTAGAGTGGTCATTTACTCACTTGGCCTACAGTGAGTCAACACATCTCACATTAATGCATATATAAGCATATTTATTATAAAAGCCAGTTGTAAGAGCCTGATGGTGCGGGAGTTAATGTATATGTTTCTCCCTAACTGTAATGCGCCTTAACTTGAACATAGAGCATGACATTAGACACGAGCTTGAAGCATGATTTCGGTGTGGTGTTGTCACGCCTTGATAGAGAAGTTGATCTGTCTTTCAAAACCTCAACATGTTCCACTGTACGTGATATCTCACACACATCAACACTTGACATGAGCATGCGACCTGCATGACAGGAACTCAGGCGAGAAAGAATCAGCTGTTTACCACTTCCTGTGCTACAAGATGTCTTGCAGAATGGGGAGGCAAAGAAGGGCGGTGTGTGTGTGTCTGTGTGTGCCTGTGTGTGTCAGGGTCAGTAAGTGCTTTTGGCTCATGTCAGCGATGGTGTTGGTGGACTTACCTCCGTTTTATTCATCCTTAGAAACTCTCTTTCTCCCTCTCTTCAGCCTTTTTTTCAAGCTCTTTATCCCGTCTCTTGCATATTTATTTGCTGTTTTGCTCACTGGTCCACTTCCTTCCTCTACCGGCCTCAGTGTCCCAGAAGAGGTGAAAACACTGACATGAGGTCAGAGAGAGTTTAGAGACCTGCTGCGATTTTCCATCAATAACAGACTCGTGGAGTTGGCAGGAGTTTATCTTTGTTTCATTCATTCATATGTTCTGTTTACCATCCATCAGTATTTAATAAACTCATCAGCCATCCATCGGCCTTTCATTCACCACACTGAGCATGCTATAATGCAGTAGATAATACATAATAAACAGCAGCATATTATATTGTTTTGATAAAAACAATAATAACAGGAGCAGTGTAATGCCACAATCTGTAGCTATTACAAAACTATTCCGAAAAATGATTAGATATGCTATCTTCAACTGACTGCTAGGCAGTAGCTGCAGCTCTCCACTGAACTTGTTGCAGGTTTAAATTCAGCCAGCAGGTGGCAACCTCTTCTTTTTTTATCACATCAGCAGGGGGACTTCCTCTGTGTGTATTTGTGTATTTGTGTTTCTGTCTGGTTGTGTGTGTATGTCTGGTTATTCGTGTGTCTGTCTGGGCACTTCTATGTGTGTGTGTGTGGGGGGGGTACTCAAACTTCCCACACATATAAGACAGTTGTTCTGCTTTCTCGTGTGAACATGGCCTCAGGCTGCACACCTGAAAGGAGAGATACAATTATGGCCTCAGATCCGTGGCAAGAGCAACATATAACTACACAAAATAAAACTCCAAACAAGCTTTGTAAATGTGTGTGAAGACTTGTAGATAAAAAATGTGTATTTTTCTACCCAAAAACAAATGCAAGCTCTCATAAGTCCATTTCCAACTAGTTAAGATTTTTATTTAATTTTTTTACTTTTATTTATTTCTTTTAATGTATGAGTTAATATTACAGCCTATAAGACATGTGAAAAATTAGCATTTGAAATTAGCTCTTTTGTCTGCATATGATGAGGCTGGAGCCGCAACTTGAAGTGCTCAGTATATAAACAAATGAGTCTTTAAAATCAAATCTTCAAGATGATCCGAGACTCATTAGTGTTATTGACTGAACCAGCAGCTCTTTGCATTGGAGCTCCCTCCACTGGTGACAGGAAGCACCACAGCTCAACTGTGACAAGAGACATCAGTCACTTTTTTTTTTCTCCTCACACTGACTTACAGTCTCAAACAAGCTCACAGAATTTTTGGTGTCAAAAGATGAGCATATGTCCATATACTTAAATAAACTATTTAAAACTGTATAAACATTTCCTCTTCCCATTCTCATGATTTTTAAAAAACATATAATTATGTGTTCACAGGGACAGAAGAAAAACCAAAGCAGTTAATCAATCTACTAATTAAAAATGAGAGTCTCTTTACTTAAAAGAGGAATGCTGCAAAGCAGGGATGGGAGTAAGATTGCCCAGATTAATTAATGAAGTTCATCTGTGATTGTGTAAACAGTGTCAACAAAATAGGAACAAGTTAATTACTTTGATTACACTGCACTGTAACTCCTGTCTGACTTATTCAAGTTTATTTTTAATTTAACTCATATTAATTCATATTTAAATGTTTTTTTTTTGGTTTTTTTTATAGCCTGTTGCTCTATTTTGCTTTAACATTGATTGATTCTGTTTTCTGTATTATTCTTGCTCTTCTTATCCTGTGAAACATGACAGCTGCAGCAGCGGAGCAAGCAAAGCTACTGTTGGTATCCATGGTTACGTCTGCTTCCTACTTCCGGTAGAGTGGCAAGGGCGTTCCATGGTTTGGCTTCTCTTTTTTACACTTCCCCTTAAAAAGGAGTGCCCTCCGCAGCTGCGAGTGTAACTTGATTTGGAGTGACACTGGTAGTGTATGTTCCTTCCTTGTTAAGAGGTTACTGAAAGGCCACGAATGTCACAGAAATAATCACTGTGGAATGATGAGCAACTTGACGTCACAGCATTATAAATAGTGTTGCCAAGACTTGATGGTTTAAATTATTTAAATAACACATTTAGATTAAAAAAACAATATCAGTGATCTTTGTGCTGAACCGTATTCAAGCATCAGAATCAGCAGAGTATGATGTATTTTCTACCTCTTGCTGCAACATGTCACATCCTCAAGAATGGCCTCATGTTTAATCAAACACATATGATTGATACTATCTAAAACCCTGCAGCATACTCACAAACTATTTCCAGAGTTCAAGGTTAGAGAGGCTCGGGGTAATGCTGGTGAGGGTGCCACATGTGATTGCGTGAGTTGAAATGCTGCAGAGAGGCACAGCCGAGCCCCCAGGTGACTGTCATTTTACTCACTGTTCAGCACATTCCAGATTAACCCCTAGAAGACAGTAGGGATGTTAGTTTGTCTGTTTACACAATACACCCTGTTAATATATAAGTACAGTATTTTGTGCTGTCTAAACTGAAAAAACAAATTAGTAAACCTTTCTCTCAAGTTCTCACCTTGTAAAGCCTAGCATATGTAATTCTGATATTGTTATATATGACATGTAACATGCTAACGTTTACAGTGTTATATGAACAAGCTAATGTGGACATTTTAACCTGCAGGTGGTGCTACATGAAACATCAGTCATTGTGATTCATCCTAAGGGAAGCATGAAAGTCTGTAGCAAATTTCATAATAATCCATCCAATAGTTGTCACAATATTTTAATCTGGACCAAAGTAATGATAGAACAGGCCGTCAGCCAAGCAAAACTATCACCCCTCCAGCCACGAAGGTTAAAATAGATTTAAAAGCTCAATGCATGTGCCTGTAGTCAGAGGATCAGGTGGTGCAACACAAAAAGATGACCCAGCTTGTTTCCTGACAATACGATTAGATTGCTGTAACTTAATAAGCATTGCTTCTGTATGCTCGTATGCTACACTGAAACAAGTGGTAAAAAGAAGTTCTAGGTGGGTTTGCAACTTAGAAACTACAGGAATGTCAAAACTGCTGTTTGATTTCTTAGGATGTAGCTGGAGCTGCAATAATGAAACAATCGGATTTTACATTTGACCACTACAGTCATGAGGGAGTGGTACAATGTGCAGCAATAAGACAGATTATGAGTTACATGAAACTCGTCACAAACACGTTGGATAATAATGAGGCTTAAAAGGTGTGTCTGGAATGTTTAAAGGAGAAACAAGAACGTGAACTTTTCCTGAGGGCAAAATAAGCTTTGGAATACTATGTGATGTAAAAATGACACTTGATCTGCTAAAAAGAAATTGAATGAATGCAAAAGTCTTCCACTTCTAATTTGTTTGCAGAGTGAGAGCAGCAGGTTCTGGCTGGCGCTCCGGTATAAAAGCCTGACAACTGTGTGAATGCAAATCAGCAGTTACACAACATTTTGTAACAGAACACTGGCTGCTCTGTGCTGCAGCAGGTACATGAAACAAAACACACACACACACACACAGATATACTGTATATGTACATGCCAGTGGTGGAAAGTAATAAACTACATCCATTCAAGTACTGTACTTAGATACAATTTAATGATGTTACTACTTTAAGGTACTACCTAAAGAAGTTTAAATTAGCTCCACCTCAACCAGCCACAGCATGTCAGTGCATCAATAACAATGATTCATAACATAATGATGAAATACTGACAGAGGACATTCTGCATGACTCATTTTTAAGTACTTCTGTAATTCCATCCAAGCAAAATTTTGAATGCAGGACTTTGATTTTGATTCATTTGACATGGTATTGCTGTTTTAACTTGAAGTAAAGTTATATAAATACCTTCTTCTAAACAAAAATGTCATTCATGATCTCAAAAGGATTACTCCTGATGTTTTACAGGTTCAGTGTGTAGGGCTGAGGGGAGTATATTGGCAGAAATTGAATACATTATTCATAACTATGATTTCATTCGTGTATAATCACCTGAAAATAAGAACTGCTGTGATTTCATTAACTTAGATTGAGGCGTTTATATCTGCTTACAGAGCAAGGCCTCACAGGTTTCACCATGTTGTTTCTACAGTCGCCCAGAAAGGCTAAACCAAATGAACAGTTCTCCAAATGCTTGGCACACAGGAAAAGCTTTAGTTGGTTGCAATTGGCAAACCTCACCACTAGATGCCACTAAATCCTACACACTGGACGTTTCAGTAACTCCCATGACTATTTGTCTAACGCCACCATCAGGCTAAAATTTACTAAATGAGCACAACCATCTCCATTTCAGATAGTCCATAAGCTTTCCCCTAGTTCCACCAATATGTCAAATTTACACACAGTATATCTCAGAACCTTAGAGGCTAACCACAAATTGTGATGTACTCCCACACGCCCAAGGGAATTAAACCTTTTGATTTCATGAAACCGTGGCCATTTCTCAAACACCCCCTTACTAACTTTGCCTTTTAGCCCTACTGCCTGAAGTATATTTGTTTGATAACCAGTTGAGCAAGAAAATACTTTTTTTTTAGCTTTCCACTGCGTCTTACAGTCTGCAACAATTAGTTGGTAAAATAATGAGTATGGTCTTTTTGTTTGTCTTTCATGCTGAACTTGTGGAATGTAGTAATTGCATGTCTTCTGTAGGTGTTAGAGGGTTTCAAGTCTGGTATGTCTGTATTCTGTGGCCGCTCACACATACTCACACACTCACACATATACTGAGACATTCCACTCTGGGATTCAAGTTCACTGTCGAATAGTGCTGTAAGTGACTTGTTTGTCTATCTGTGGCCGAAGAAATATTCAGATCCTTTAATAAAAAAGTAAATAAAAGTGTCTATGTTGTGAAAATACTGTGTAAATACTAATAAGTACTAATTTTAAAACCCTTACTTCAATTAAAGTCAGACAGTGTTTTCCTATTATATATGTTGCATATCCTGCTGTAGATGTTCATGGTTGTGCTCATTTTAGCTCCTTCATATACTGTTGGGTAGTTTAATATACAGCAATGCATTGGGGTTGGGAGGGCTGCTTTTTTTCAGAAAACAGTATTTGAAGATTATATGTATTGGATACACACACACACACACACATATATATATATATGTATATGTATATATGCATCAGGAGAAACTGGAGAGTTAAGTGTTTGATGACAGGTTATGTACTTATATTTATATTTTTACAGCCCCTTTAACTCGACAGCAGAGGTAATAACAGCACTGAATCAATGTTTGTGTAAAGTTGACAGCTGGTAGGACAGGACCATGGATGGGACAGTTGTGACGTTTTGACGACGTGTTATGTGTGCGACCCACCGACAGGAGATTTAAAATGCAGCTAGAAGCAGTTAGCAGCTAACTTAGTGAAGAATAACAGCAACTAAAAATTGGGGAGGACAAGATCAACTGTCATAAAGCAGGGATATTAACTGATTGTTACTGTCGTGTTATGCCACTGTTATTGTTGAGAAACCGTTGCTCAACATGTTATATGTCAACACTTGAGGACGCCTCTGTTGCGTTACACATCACACCCATCACATTTCTTTTGCTTCTGGATTATCGACATGCTGTCTAATACTGGGACAGCATGATGCCTGTGTTGTTAAGTTCTGTAGAAAAAAAAAAAAACAAAGAACAAAGCCGGGGTAGTAAAGGTTTGTTGCGGCGGCCCTGTCACAGAATCTCTGTGTAAAAAGGGCCTATGTTTCCTTGGAGCTGTTGCAACTCATCTGTGTGTATACACTTCTGCTTGCAGTGATGTGACACATCGATGATGCAGAAAATCTGAGCAAGAATATGATTTTTTTTTTTTTCCTCAAGGTTTTTGTGGCTCTCATTGAACTATTGAATGTTTGTAGTGTTCTCTAGCCATTTGCCCACACTGGCTCTGAAAGACACCTCTTATAAACCTACAGGTAGCGTATATGAATAGTTCCTTATATTATGAACCAGTATTATGTTTACTTGCAAATGAAATGTGATATATTTCCTTTAAACCTTACTGTGACATTATCACACTGAATTAAGTTTTATACTTGGTCCTGATTTGCTGAAATCTATTTTACACTGCTGGTTTATTACAACCAATAAACACTGACTAGAACGTGTATTATTCTTTTGGTAATTCATTTACACAGATTTGGCCAAAAAACTCAAGTGATTGCCTTGACCATCCACACATATTAAATCATGAGAAAACATGGTTGTGTTTTGCTCTGCCTTCCACAGCTGGATTTCAAGAAACCACATATCTAAACCTATAGCTTGCCCTGCTGTGATTACTACTTCAGCACCTGGAACTGTACATTTTGTAGAGTGTTTCTTTCCTGTCATGAATATAGTGTACTTTTTTATCCAGCCAAAGAGGGAGACAGCCTTTTTTTGTAAATTGTGAATGATGATATATTTGCTTTGTGGAAGAGTGATTTGCCTTCAAACTAGGTGTTTGTGTAAATGATTGTTCTTTTTGTTTTTTTCTATAGAACTGTGGTTACAGGCGAATCTGTGTCATTGAAACTAGAAAATGGAAAGAGATCCATTTACGATGCAAATCTATAATTTCTTAATTAAATTTTGTTTTCCATATTTTCTGAAATGCAATGTGTGCTTGCTTTTATATAGAGGGGAGTTTGTCCTTCTCTTTTCTCCCTCTTTTATTAACAATTAGGTCCAGGAAGCTGTCTGAGAAATAATGCCGGTAGTTACAAGAATATCCGCATTTAGTAAATTATCATTAGAAATGTAAGAAACATCCTTTTTTGTCTCCTGCGGGGCGATTGCATCAGCACCAGAAGCACCACCACGTTGTGTGTGGAAATTGCGGTATGCTGCCTTCAAGTACTGTCGGAAAATAGTACAGCTAGTACACTCAGATGGTCACGTAGTCTGCATAATGAAAAAAAAAGGCTACAGAAGAAAAAAGACTTGGAGAATTATAATTTGTGGGATACAGTGGCTAATGATACTGAAGAGTAAAGTAACAACCATGTATTTTAGCAATATGTATTATTTGGCTTTTTTCATTTTTGTATATTTCTGATATTTGTTGCTTTGCACAAGCAAATTTTCTTTTAACATGAAGGACAAAGATGTAAAAAATTATAATATATAACATATCAAATGCTTGCAAACATAACTATGCAATGCAAACTAAATGTGACATAATTTAAAAACATTAATGAGGTACACATTGATCTCTTGTGTTAGTTTGTGTATCATAGACTGTCTACAACTCGCTTTTAATATGATACCCCTTTTTATACCATGCTGTTTCTATTTTTGACTACAGAGAACTCTTTACATTTAGACAACAGATCTTGCCTCTAATCCAAATTTTTAAATTACATTTTATCATAGCCTATTTTAGCTGCTTTTTTCTGTTTTCGTGGATAATTGTTTTGAATGTCATTCTAATGCTTTTCTTTGCCGATGTAAAGCATCTGAATTGCCTCTGTGTTTGAAATGGGCCAAATAAATATAGTTGCCTTGACTACCTTCTGTTTACTTCGTCATAATTTCCGTCTAGACACATTTTTGCCTACTAGCTTGTTTGGTATGGGAGCTCCTGAACGCATCAGGGGTTGGTGACTACACCATCAAAAGCCCATCGGAACAACGCCTGCGCTTCGACCAATCAGACTGCACCGGACTGTGACGTAGGGGAATGTGGCCTGCTGTGTCATGAGCGGGTGGGGTGTAAACTTAAAAGCGGTCCCTCCATCAGGAAATTCCGGATAACCTTGATAGGCTCAGTTTAACACGGAACAACTTGCTGACTGTATCTGCATCACGCTTCATCATGTCCGACTTTGTGTCTGGGTGAGTAAATAAATATTTATCATTACAAACCTATACAGGCTGATGATCCTATTTTACATTTATAGATTACACATCATGTTGGTGTGTTGACTTTTCGGTCTTAAATTTATCCCTGGGTCTCCATCGCTCATTTTAAAAGGGGATTTGCACGTTGAGGTTGTTTTACTGTGATGAAAGCTACATCTCAAACAAACCCACAGAGGAACAGATACACTCAAGCTCTATAATTAAAGTCATGATTAAAAACGGGATGAGAAGCGCGCGCTGCCTCGCCAGGATGTCACGCTCATGATTAAGGATGCTGCTCGATTCTTATTATTTCTCATGGACCACGTGGAAGAGACAAATGTTCGCCCTGGGCAGTTTTACTAAGTACAAAATAACCTGTTCCTGTGTAATATGATAATAACGCAATTAAAGCGCGCAACTCTGTCCTCACGGAGGGGACGGAAAAACCCCACTTGGCATGTGTGTGCCACCGTGACGTCACTTCTACAAACCCACTGACCCCTTACTGAGATGACTTACTTTCTGCTGCTGTGACTTATCTGTGCACACGTGCGAAGTGACTGAGATTAGTCACAAAACTCTTTTTTTTAACTAAATGCCGCGAGACAAGCAGAGATGGTTACATGCTGACACTGTGCTGAAAGACTTAAAAATAAGATAAAACACAAACTGGGAGGTTCAATTTAAATATAATGATGATAAAATTACTGATAGGAAACAGAAAAAAATAGTTTTTAGCAGGGGAGTAATGGAGCCTAACTAAGGACATCTACTCAAGTAGGCTACTGTAGGCTAGGAACTTAAAGGGACAGTTCAACTCAAAATCAAAAATACATCATTTTTCTCATACCGACAATGTTGTTAATCAGCCTAGATTGCTTTGGTGTGAGTTGCCCAGAATTGGACATATTGGCCATAGAGATGTCTGCTGTCTCTTGAATATAATGGAACTAGATGGCACTCGGCTTGTGAAGCTCAAAGCACCAAAACAATACATTAGAAAAACTCATCAGGAATGTCTTTGTCCTAGAAATCATGACTCTGTTACTCAAGATAATCCACAGACCTTGTTGTGAGCAGTTTCATGTAGGAACTATTTTCTTTGTACCAAACTACACCTGCCAACTGTATCACTGAACAGACGGAAGCGTGCATCTACTCATGGTTTGAGCTAACAGATGCACTCGTCTTCCACGTGGTGATTCAGTTGGTGATCAGAAAAAAGAAAACAGAGAAACTGCTCACAACACGGTCTGTCGATTATCTTGAGCACCCGGGTCATGATTTCTAGAAAGAGACATTGCTGTTGAGCTTTCCAAATGTATTTTCTTAATGCTTTGAGCACCACAAGCTGAGTGCCATCTAGTTCCATTGTTGCCAACACTCTACAACTCACACCAAAACAATTTAGACTGATAAAAAGCACTGGAGGAAAAATATGTTAATTTTGATTTTGAGATGAACTTGTCCTTTTAAGAACAACTTAATGCTCTTTTAACCAATATCAGTTGTAGGCCTGACTTTAAAAAGGCAGCTCACTACTTTAAAGACAGCTGTGTCGAGCTTTCTCTGAGTGTGATCTAAAAATAATTCAAATCCCCGTTATAAATATTTTAAGCCCGACGTAATGCCTTTTTATGTCTTGTCCTGTCCAAACAGCTGTCCAGACCCAGAGTTATTTAGTTAGACTGTAATAAAAGACAAAGAAAATGAGAAAATCCCCACAGCTGAGATGCTTAAACTAGGAATTGTTTGGTATTTCTTCTTAAAAATGAGAATTAATCAGTCTGAAATGCAAAATATGTGCTACACTAATATTCTTTCAAAATAAGTCTTTGTTTGGGTGTTAGTGTTAGTACTATAGTTGTAGTATGTTCATATGTTGTTTGTGGAAACCTGTCTAACTTTTGTCATGTTTGTTTTTTGCTGTGCGTTAGCAAACAAACCAGTTTCGCCTCTGGGGATTAAAAAAATATTTAAAGAGTGATCTTTAGAAAAGGTCAAAGGCAAAGGAAAGAAGGGATTCAACAGTAGAGACTTTACATGTACAGAAATATGAGACTAGGTGTGCCTGAGAAATACTGAAAACTGTATTCATTGCTGATGTGAGTTAAGTCCGGTGCTTCGTCACCTGAACATGACGCATTGTTTACACAATGAAGCCACTCTAACCTTTTAACAACAGAGACACGACAGGACATTGTGTGTGCTAGTGTGTGTGTGTATGTGTGTGTGTTTATATAAATATGACTCAAAGCCAGGAAAGATATTCATTTCAGTTCAGTGACTCTGCAGGATACCTCCCCACCTCCCAGATGCCTCCTGTTAAAAAAGATATCTCAGTTTACTTCCTTATAAGTGAATGCAGCATGACTGTGCACACAGAGAGGGGAAATGAGGACATCACTGTGTTTACATAGTGAGGAAACTTTGGTGTTAATGTTATACTGATGAATTCTTAATCAAATAAAAATAAAAAAGAACACCTCAATGCCTTCCCACACCTGAAAGATGAATTCAAACACCACCTCAGGAACAGGTGTCCACATGCTTTTGACCATTTAGGGTATTTAAACATTACAAAAAATAAACATTGTTGACACAAGAGCTTAGTACATAAGCTATGGTTGAATCTCACCCTCCATTTGCCTTTGACTCTTAAGTCAAGGGTTTGCACTGAGCTGGAGAAAAAAGCTGCCCCTCAGACTTGGAATAATCTGCAGAGCATGCTACATTTTGATAACAAAAAAATGTAAAGCCATGTTAAAAGTCCACGTAGCAGAGAAATACAACTGCTTTATTTGATCTGGATTTAGTCTCTTTTTCATGTTGTATTTCTTTGTGTTTTATTTCTGCTTAAACTGTAACTGGTGTGCTGCCTTAGCCAGGACTCCCTCAGATAACAGATATCATTTTACAGGACTTCCTGGTTAAATACAAAAGAAATCAAACAAGTGACTTATCTGTTTTTTTCTGACTCCCTCAGTGAAAGCTACGAGGAGTGTCGGACGACAGCTGAATGGCTGCTGTCCAGCACGCAGGTGCGGCCGACTGTGGGAATCGTGTGCGGTTCAGGTCTCGGGGGGCTGGCTGAGATGCTTAAGGACCCTCAGGTCTTCAAATACAGTGACATTCCTAACTTCCCCCGGAGCACAGGTATGTACAGCCTGCTGCTGTCAGCTGGTAATATGTGTGTGTGCATGATTGTGGGCTCTATGCAATAGCACTGGGTGACTAACTAAGTGTGTGTGTGTGTGTGTGTGTGTGTGTTGCAGTGCATGGTCATGCTGGCCGGCTGGTGTTTGGAACACTAAAAGGGAAGCCGTGTGTTTGCATGCAGGGCAGGTTCCACCTTTACGAGGGCTACCCCATCCAGAAGGTGAGTTAAAAGCCGAGGTATAGGTTGTTAAAGGCTAGCAGTGTTGGAAGAAGCAGCAAGTACCAATACAACAACGTATAAGTACTCCATGAACCAACCCTTCCTCTGAAGCACAAGTGTTGTTGATAATCTGCTGTAGTTTTTATTTATTCAGCTGGTGTCTGGACACAGTCACAGTCTGCAAAGTTGGAGATATCAGAGTGTGTGTTCGATGAGAAGCCACCTGTTCATTCTTGTTCTTACAACAACCTCAGACGGATTATCCAGTGCAGTAAACATGATAACACCTCAGTGCCTGAGGTGTTATCATGTCAGTGGCATTATGTAATGCTCTGCATTCTGCTGACAACGTGACGTGTAGATTAATTAATATGTTCCCTCAAAAAACATTTCAAGGAACACCCATTTTGCATTCCTGTCACCTTATGTTTGTTTCAAGCGAGGTTTGCTCAGCTGGCATACCAGTGTTTCTTATATTTTTGCACGATTGCAACCCTAGTACTAATAGTCCTTTTTATTATATTTATAAATATTATTATAATATTATTATTGTGTGTGCAACTGTTTCACATTACGTTGTGTTCTGCAGATCACGCTGCCCATGCGTGTCTTCAAGCTGATGGGCGTGGAGACGATCATCCTGACCAACGCAGCTGGAGGCCTCAACCAGGACTACAAAGTGGGAGATGTTATGATAATTAAGGACCACATCAACATGCCGGGGTTTGCTGGAAACAACCCGCTGGCTGGACCAAATGATGAACGGTAGGTGGAGGAGAGGAGAGGGACTGATGGATGCATGGATGGATGTTTCCATGAGGGTAGATACTGTTAACATTTTACTTGTTTTAAAGCAGCTTCTGATTAATATTTTACATAAAACTGTGCATGTTGTAATGCTCAAAACAGCCAGCTTTTCCTGTCGTTTGAGTTTTGTTATAGTGAAAAAACTCATTTATTATTTAATACTGAAACTCCCTACTGAGGCAGAGACCACAGAGTCTAAGAAGGGTTTCAGCACATTAAAGGGTTGGTTCACCAAAATTACAACATCACTTGCAAATATTGTCTTAATATTTGTGATCAGCTAAAAGAGGCCAAGAAGTTTTTTTGTTCACATTTTCTCTCTGGAGATCAAGAAAACTCTAATTTTTCTAGCAATTTCAAGAAAGCAGTCGCGACACATTCACTGTTCAAATGACTCAGCTGTACCCAGTTTTCCCTCCCCCTCCATATTTTAGTCCGTATTTTATTAGCATTTTTCCAGTCTCCCACACAAAAGTACCACACTTTAGCCCTGGAGCAACAATAAGCTGATGTCAGTCTCAACAAAAGCACCTATTGTTCTGGATGGCTGGTGGCTCTAACGTGCATCCAAACTCTTTAGCATGACCTCTAGCTTCAAAGCAGAACTCTGTGTAATGTCAGATTATTGATGCAGGGAACAGATGACTTGTACTCTGTTTTCTTGCATCCATGAGCTGCAGGAGTGACCTGCTCAACAGATCCTCCATGCACAGTGTTCATGTACTGTCTTTTGTTGTTGAGGACATTAGCAAAGCTCAGAAAGCTGTTGTATTGCTTTAACGTCACCTGTGTCATCTGGGGGAATTTCCACACTGAGTTAACATCATCCTCCTCCCTTCAGGTTTGGTGTCCGCTTCCCCTGCATGTCTGATGCCTACGACCGCGAGCTGAGGAAGTTGGCCCATGACGTGGCATCAGACCTGGGCTACAGCGACTTCCTGCGGGAGGGAGTGTACTGCGTCCTGGGAGGTCCCTCCTTCGAAACCATCGCTGAGTGTCGCATGCTGCACAGGCTGGGCGCAGATGCTGTTGGTTAGTGTCAAGTCTCTCTCCCACACACATTTGTACTAATATATTTGCGAGGACTGTCACTGACATTCCCTAATAATCACAAATTTAAAAACTACAATTTAATTTAGTTTTCCTCGCAGGAATGACTAAAATGCAGAGATACAGAGAAACTTTATACTAAAAACAAGTGTATGTCTTATAGCTTCTCGTCTTGAAGCTTTGACAATCCCTGTTGGGGGTCATGACCCCCAGGATGGGAACCAGTGCCTTAGATTCCAACTTCCATCATCCCACTACATGCTTAACCTCAACTGTAAACCCCATTTTATCCCCAAAAACAAGACTTTAAAAATGTCCTTATTTCAAGGTTCATATTCAGGTCATCACAAAGGCAGAAGTACAAGAGAACATGCACATAAACACACACACACACACACACACACACACAGGATGTGAATTATTCCTAGTGACTAACTCATAGAAGGAAGTGTGTCACAGGATTTGTCAATCAAAACTTCACTTTTAAGCAACTTCAAAGTTCTTACATTGCAACCCCACTGTCACTGCTGTTACCTACCTTAAATTTTACACACGTGCATTACAGTGAATTTCAATTGCAAGTAAATCTTTGTACATTTCCAGTGATAATAGTAACACACTTTCTTTAAATAGCACCTTTCACAGTTACAGTGCTTTACAAAACCAAATAAAAGACAAAGCAAATAAAATAAGATAAAAGCAGTAAAAACAATACATAGAGTAAAACGCGCAATTATAAAACAACAAGTTTAAACAAGTAGGTTTTCAGAGGTGATTTACAGGACGAGACAGAATCTGCAGCCCTGATCTCCTCAGGCAGGTCATTCCGAAGTCGTGGAGCTCGGACTGCAAAGGCTCTGTCACCTTTGTGACTTAATCTAGACTACTGAACAACAAGAAAAGATGCATCTGAGGATCTCAGGGTGCGAGACGGAACACAGGGCAATAAAAGATCTGTTATATAACTTGGGGCAAGGGATCTCAGGGCTTTGTGAGTAATAATAAAATCTAAAAGCAACAGGTTACCAGTGTAGAGAGTTTTGGATGAGCTAGAGGCACGAGAAGGATTTTTTTTTACAGATGCTGGCCTCAGGAAGTGCAATAATCTAATCGACTGGTTATGAATACATAAATAACAGCTTCCAGATGTTTGCTGGAAAGGAATGATCTGTTCCTGGAAATACTGAATACTGACTTTAAATGTTTGGGGTTTGATCAAAAATAACATTGAGGTTTCTGTTATGTGGAGTTATTGAGCGGGACAGAGAACCAAGACTGTTTGATATATGAACATTTGCACTATCTTATCTTATTTAGTTAGATTAGAGTAAGTTACCGTAAAACGTAATCTGGAAAATGCTTTACATCAAACACACCTCCAAATAACAGTGGGGCCTTTACACTGTGTTTAATAACTAACTCATACTTTCTCATAACTTCTAATGTCTGATATCATTACAAAAAGTATTTCTAATGGGGGTTATAGATATGGATAAGGAAAGATAGTAATGCCTGTTTCTGGCTAATCCATTGAATTTGCACTTAATCACATTAATTTTCATTGATTGGTTTGCTGATTTTAACATTGCTAAAGTTGACATAGAAAAAGTTTTTAATGTAAAGCTGTACATCTGTGTGTCATGCTGGATAACTCACAGGGACGCTGACTAACATTTGAGTTACTTGTTTGCAGTATAACTTCTCACCTTCTCTCTGTCTTTGCTGCAGGGATGAGCACTGTCCATGAGGTAATCGTTGCCCGCCACGCCGGGATGCGATGCTTCGCCTTGTCGTTGATCAGCAACCGGGCGGTGATGGACTACGACAGCCAGGAGAAGGCCAACCATGAAGAAGTCCTGGAGACGGGCAGGCAGAGAGCCGAGCAACTGGAGAAGCTGGTGTCCACCATGGTGGCCCGACTGGAGAACAATAACAACGACTCCTTCTGAACATGTGACTCACACCGCTGTACCTGGTCCCAGGTCAGCTGTCCTGCTGTATCTCCGTCACAGTGAGAGGATTTTATAAAATGCTTGTTAGAACGCTAAAAGATCTGTAGAGTTATAAACCCCAAGGTTGGGTTTACTACTTGATAAACTAGTTTCTCTGCTTTGTTTCTATTGACTATTATATAAGTCTCGTCTTAAAATCCTGGAAACTGGTCCACTTTTTTTATACACTCCTCTTTAAGCAATGTTTACATTTTTGAGGTGTACAGATGAATGCTACTTTAGCGCAGTAGTTCTCTGACAAATCCCTGCTGAGATATATTTTACTAAGTAGTGTTTCAATGAAGCGGCATTGTATTGTAATTTCTAAAATAATAACTTTTAACTTAATACAGTATACATATTTATTGTTTCAGATCTTTTACATTCCTTGATATCACTTAACAACTAACATGAATACAGTGATATTCACATTATTTAATGCAAAGGACCAATTTATCATGCATGTCTTCATGAGATCGTGGCTGAAAGGTGGAAATGATAATTTCATACAGTGTAAAAGAGATTTAAAATGTCTTAAAATATTTATACTAATTGTATTTAAGTGGTGTTTTTATTTGCCTTTATAATATATTGAGAGTTTGATGAACAGTTGAAGAAAGGGATTATAATAACCTTGCCTGGGACAGTTACCAAAGTACGTAGATTTGATCAAAATCTCCTGTTTTATCACTGTGTTAGCATACTGGGATTTTGGCTGTCTGTGCTTTTGGAGGTACTTTAATAAATACTGTACAAACTGTGGATCTTTTACAATAAAATGACTCAGCTTGAAAGCAGTTTGGCTCTATGTGTGATACACTTGAAACTATACATTTGTCTGATGTCTCTGTAATCATTTGGAGTTTGTTGGTGGGATGCGTATTGTTCCCTAGAAATGTGTGGTCTGGGGTCACAGTTTTAAAAGTAAAAATCCAAACGCATCTCTGTTATTTTGTTTTTCATGTACAAACTGTCCCCTCTAACCTGTCTAACCCAGTTTTCTGCACAGTGTTTTTAACTGGCAGAAATGATTTCCACATACTACATCGTTTTAAAGCCCACACAAAACAAAGGATTGCTAACTGGGTGAAGCAAGGAACTGCACCTAGGGCCCCAACAGGCCCAAAACATCTTTATATATTGTGCTTATATGATGCATAATCTGAAATAATTTGTATGTGATCAAATTACAGCAGATTTATTGACACATTGCAAATCTGCCACCTGTTTCCCCAAGGGGCTGTTGCCCAAGGTAAAATATAATCAATCTAGAGACCGTCTTGTGATGTGTTCACTCCAGCCACAATCCAGGGACGGAAGTGGGGGTGCAAATGGCCACTTACCTACTTCCTTATTCCATACTTGTGTCGCCCTTGCTTGGACTACAGCTATCTTCAAACTTCATTTTGATCTCAACAACACACCTGTAAAGTTTCGTGACTGTAGCTTTCATGGTTGCGACACTATTGCAGTGACAAAATCTGTCCACAGACAAACATGTACACACCTGGCAAAGTGCTCAAAATGGCTTCTGTGGTGGTTCCCGTTACAAAAGGTTTCTCCAGGACCATATTTTGCCATGATGACACACACACACAGAGTCCTAAGGTAAAAATAATACCAGCCCTGCGGTCACAGAAAATAACAAGCACATGTCTGCCGTGTAAACTGGGACTAATGGGTACATAAAAGCAATAAGGAAATGCACACAGAGCCTGTAGGATGAGGGGTAAAAGGAGCCTGCAGGCACTTTCATCCAGCTCTGCAAAGAACACATCTTAACTTGTTGGCATTTGTCAAGTCTGGTCTTATATATTAACAACACTGTGGATCCTGTTTGATGGATTTCTTCCTGCATGATGAACATCAGTGTTAAAAATTATATAATGCTTTTTGATTCTCAGGAACATTCGCAAAAAACATATATATATATATATATTTTTTTTGCAAATCACTAAAAAATATTCTCTCAAGCTCCTGAGTAGCTGCTTAAGATTCACCACATGGCCAAAAGTATGTGGACAAAAACACTACATGCATTTTGCTGCCATAAAGTTTAAAGTATAAGTAAATTATCACTGTATACAGAGGAATTAGGGTTTTTTTCCTCAGAGTTACCAAAGTGCCTCACCCAAAGCATGAAAACAGTCACAGACTAACAGTACAAGAGACTTTAGTGTCCAGATGCTGCTGTTCCACATGAATTATTCTGTCTGTATTTTCTTGTCGAGTTCTGACTTTTTATGTTCTTAATATGTATTTATTGTTGAGTTTGTGTTTTGTACTGTCTCTTGTGTATTTGTTGTTGAGTTTTATGTATTTTAAAGACCAGTCTACAGGCAGGCATCGCAAATAAGCTCAGGCTATGAATGTTGTGAGTTTACTATAAGCTCTGTCTTCTCACAGTAGCACAACCTGCAAATTCAGTCTAAGTTTCCCAAAATAAGAATGCCAACGAGTAAATCCAGGTGGTGTTCACAGCTGTCCTCTGTGAGAGAGAAGATGGTTGACATTTTTACTGTCTGTTTGTCCTTCACCTTATCAGCCATGTTTACCCTCCCTTTTTCTTTTCTGTCCACTCACTCCACTGACATGGGACACTCCAGTCTACACTCTGTCTGTTCCCACTTTCTAGCCCAAAATGTATGCACTGCCACTTGTCCCCTTCCTCCTCCTCCTCCTCCTCCTCCTCCTCCTCCTCCTCCTCCACCAAAAAAGACATTTTCCATGATGCTCAGGCAGCAGTGTTTATAGCCTTACAAGGTCGTGAGAATTATAGGAGCTGTCTTTTTCCCCTGCAGGGAACGAGCAGGTCCAGGTGTCCGCACAAAATGAGCTGATGCATTGCAGTGTTGGGAAGCAAAGCGAGGCTCAGGCAGTACACTCTGTTCGGACACACTGACGTGCTATCAGTATATCAGTAAGTTCCCTTTCTAGTTCTACAGGTTAGAGTTACAGCTACACACACACACACACACACACACACACACACACACACACACACACACACACACAAAGATATATTTAAACTCCTAAATGTACTTAGGGTAACTGCTTTACATTTAAGAATGCAAATGTGTTTAACACAGGGGTTAAGGCTGTAGTGTATGTTTGAAAAATGACTTGTTTAAGCAGACAATAAGGTCAAATACCTGTATGACTGTTAGCCACCTTGCATTCACTTCGACAATCTTCCTTACACATCCTGATGAGTCCTGTGTTTTTAAACATAGGATGTTATTGTTTTCCTTGGAGCATGATTTTGCAAAAACGCCTACTGTATTTGACACATAACAGATAAAAAAAAAAAGATGAGTTGACTGAGCAGACATGCCTGCAAGAACCCTCATGTGTTCATAAGGGGAAATCATAACCTTCGCAGCATCAACTTTTTCCTCTAACATCTTTAAATAACTGTGAATGTTTGCAGTGAAGCTGCAGTTCATCTGTCAGACATGAAGGCTGTTCTATGAAAAAGGAAGTGCCTCTGGCACTGACTGTTCCAGAGTAGTGTTTATAGGGTACTTTATTACCTGTGTGACCCTTTCAACTCCAGACCAAAGCCATGTTGACCATTAGTTAAATTACTGAACTACAAAGACAATGGAGAGTATACTTAAATTATGTATCCAGAGGAGCTAACAACAATTTCCTGTGAGAAATATTGGGACAGTGTGTCCAGATGAACAGAACTTAGCACTTAACTTTGGTCTGGAGAAACAGGAAGACAATAATCTTTCTCCTAAAGGATATGCAGGCCTGCTACATCCTCTACACATGTTAAACTGATGTCTCAACTGAATAAAATATATTAAAAAAAACAGTGAATACTGAGCAGACAGTAACAGAATCAATAGTGCATTGAATCAGGATAACATGAACGTCATCTATACAAAGTTAAATGTAACAACGTCTTGTCATTGCAGCAGTGCTGTGCTGAGAGCTTCTGCCTCAGTTTTTATAATATAGGCTGTTAAACCACTGAAGGTCACACTCAAGTAGCTACTTTTACTTTTTGCAACAGGAACTTTAAAGTGTGAAGCTCCTGTTCCTGTTCAGGCAGCAGCACTGTGACTCTTAGTTCCCTCTCTGCAACTGTGATGTTCAAAAGGATGAGTTACACTGCCCTCTGCTGCCATTTCACCTACCACAGTGACAAAACCACAGGCCTGAATGAGGCCGTAATTTGAATAGCAGTGAAAGTTAGTCAATAAATTAATGAGTCAATGGTAAAGTAACCAGCAACAATTTTTGATCAATTATCTGTCATTTATCAAACAAAAATACCAATCACTCCCTGGATCCAGCTGTGAGGATTTTCTGATTTTCCCATTTTACATCATTATAAATCGTACAGCTTTGGGTTTGCTTGGAAAACAAACAATCCAAGGCTACATCTTGGGCTTTGAAAAATTGGGATACACACTTTTCCACCATTTTCTGTTATTTTATAGACTAAAAAAATAATAAAACAAATATTAATCAAAGATTAATTAAAATTGTTAGCTTCAGCTAAATTTTTGGATACCAAATAAATACAGCGAATAATAACCATCAGCAAGAATTACCTGAGAATAACATACAGTGAAGAAATCCAGGAGCTTTAATATAAATCATAACAACGAGCAAAGGATTTTGGAGATATGTTTTATGGACAAATTCAACTCAGAACAATAGTCAGGCAGGTTTTCACCAATGTTGACATTGAAACATAAACCTGAGAGGTGCTTCTCTGTCTCTACATGAAAAGCCCTCTTGTGACTGTTAAGGAGAGGCTTTATGGGGATAATGAGCGTCTTGTGCTTCTACAGTTTCAGTGCTGAGATGAAGTAAGGCATATTTCTACATGAAGAGCTAAAACAAACTGTCTATGAGTGAAGATCAGTACGCAGGTAACTGTAAGAGGGAATCCGCAGGATTTTTCTTTTAATGACTCCACATTTTAGACATTCTTTTTTGGATTTCTAGCTTTGGAGGTGTCTTAAAAATACTGACTTGTGAATTGGGTTTGAGGGTGCAATTCAGTTTTGTTTTAATAATTATAAGTATTAAAAAAGAAGCAAACATCTTAAAATCCATCCAGATGGATTTTGCATAGTAGAATATGCATTAATATACAAAGTCTGTGAGCAATGCCACAAAGTCACAAATCCCAAAAAAGCTCCCTGGCTTTTTGGTTTGGTTCATATTTGTCTTTTCACCTGAGCAGCTTCACTTGAAATATCTCCCCCTCAGCTGTATGTGTGAATGATTCTGTGCCGTTTCAGATGGTGCATCAGTATGAAGGTTTTCCCACACAGCGAGCAGCTGTAGGGCCGCTCCCCGCTGTGTGTGCGCTGGTGGACCCTCAGACTGCTCTGCTGTGTAAACCTCTTCCCGCACTGTCCGCAACCGTACGGCTTCTCGCCCGTGTGTGTTCGGTGGTGTATGCTGAGGTGGGATGAACACTGGAAGCTCTTCCCGCACACCGTGCACCAGAACGCCCGCTTTCTCTTATGACTTTGCTGATGCAGCTTGAACTGGTGCAAACGGCCGAACGTCTTCCCACAGTGTGAGCAAGCGTAGCCCCGCGCCGTGCCAGAGAGAGGTTTGTGAGGGTGGAAGCTGCTTGTTGTGAAAGTGTTGTGCGAGTGACTTAGGGCTGGTCTATCTCCAGCTGCAGCCTCCCTCTCGGGGTGTTCATCTGGCTGCCTTGGATGTGCAACATGCGAGGGGTTTCTCTGCGAGTAAACTTGTTCCTTCTGCCTGTCTTGCTGTGACAGGTTACCCTGAGGTCTGGGTTGAAAACTGGACGACTGTGGAACATCCTTCTGATATTCACTGTTGTAAATCCCATTACACGGCCTCTGAGAGGACAGCTGCTGGACGTTAGCAGACTTGGTAGCGTTAGAAACCACATGAACATCAGAATCATCCGGAAATGTGTTGGAGTACTCCTCTACCACACTAGAAAAGTCAGGAAAACCAGCATCAATGTCATCACCTTCAATTATGGATGACCAGAGCTGATCCTCTCTTTCATCCATGGAAAAGTCAGCAGCAAGTTGAGTGTGCTTCCCTGCACCATGCTGGCATCCATCCTGACTGAATCCTGATCGATTCTCCTCCTTCTCGGTCTTGACAGTAAACTGAAGGCCACTGATGTCTCCTGCATGCTGATTGGAGTTATATAAGTCACCAAACTCTGATGTTTTCTGCGTGGCAACCTCTGGATGGTTTAACCGCCGCTCCTCTCCAAGCTGCTGGCTCTCTGGAGCATTAGCTGGATTGCGGTATTGTACAGCAGAACCTGACAGTGTTAGGAAAATTCAGGAGGGAGCATGTAGTTAATTTAAGCCTTTATATTTTTGGATTTAATTCTTGCACAAAACACAGTTCTTTAACTCACCAATCGGTCCAGAAGAATCACTGATCCACAGTGCCTCATCTGGACTTTCTTCTTTAATTGTGAAAGAAACAGTGGCGTCATCAATATCAGGAAACTAGATAGGGAGAATATGGATTAAACTTTGCCTGTAAACAGTGACATATTACAGGGAACAAAATAAGCACCATCGATTGGCCAAAAGCTGGTAAAATTATGGAGTAGATTTGACAAACATGTTAGCAGATATTTACGTATTTATACATCAAGCAGACACACAGCAACATTAGCATTAATTTTGAGTCATGTTTCTGGCCACCTAGTGCCTGTAAGTCCAATATTCGCTCTCCTTTTAGCTCTGTCTGCTCTCCACCAACTTCTGAGGGAAATATCTGGCTCTTTAGGCACTAATTCCCCTCCACGTTCACCAGCTAGCTGCATATTTTATTTGTGTGATTCTAGGCAGGTAGTGTGCAGTTGGTTCTTCAACTGACTGCCGGTGAGAGCTAAGTCATTTGATGTAGTATTAATATAAAAATATTGCATGGAGCATCTTTCATTCATTAAAAGCATGTCCCACACCATTGGCAGTACTAGTCAGGTAAAATTTGCTAATGCTACGCCTCCTACTTGGTGGCCTTGGGGCGAAAAAAAAAATTGCTACTGGGCCTCTATTAGCCCCATTTCTACCCTTCTCTGATCATCGCGTTCAAATAATACCAAAACCAATTTGTCTACATAGGGAACCTGGGGCTTTTGGGATCCCTTGTGGTCTGGGCCCCTGGTTGGTAATCCAGCCTCTATTTAGATCAAGGGTACAGGTTTTGTTCCAATATGGGGGGAAACATTTCATTGCATTCTGGTGAATTTTTTTTTGTTCCATTTTATGGTGGCAGTGCATTTATTTACATATTGGAAACCACATTCTGGCGGCAGATAGCAATTCAAAATACAATGTAATATAATGCAGTAAGGCATCTGTGTTGTCGCTGCACAGTGAACACACGTAGGCATGATTTACTCTTCCCTCTCACTTTGTCTTTTGTTTGGGAATCTGACCTCTTTTAAACATGCTTGTGGCACCTATGTAAATGATAACTTAATTTATATGTAATGATTTATAAACCCCTGGGCTGTAATAGCCCATGTTTTTGCTCATGGAGGGGGGACATGTCCCTTGTCCCCCCCCCAATCTACGCCTTTGATCCTGATACATCTATACATACATTACTGAGTAACTTTATAGGCATAGATCACAGTTGTTATGAAAATTACAGACCTTAATATCTCCTGTAGGATGCGGACAGTTCCCCACATCAGTCCCTCGGTCCATGTAGTTTTCTGTGCAAGATATAAAAAGAATATATGTATAAAAAAGCTAGACCAAAGTGAAATCAAATATTATTTTGAAGCAGGAAATGTGTTCAATAATATTAACAATGTACATGAATGTATGTAAGAATGTAGCCACAGCATCCCTACAGTGCTGCCTTATAATAATTTCCCTGCTGTTTTACAAAATCATCAGACGTCTGTCATCACGATACATTATGATGCATAATATATTAGTTCACTCCAGTCGTCAATTAAAGGCATAAATTAATTAGTCTTACCGAACCCGCGCTGTAGCTGTGCATTTTTATTCTCCATCATCACTAGTTTCCTCTTCAACATCTCATTCTCGCTTTGCTTTCGAGAAATTTCAAGATGCAAAAACGCACATTTGTCATCGACCAGTTTGGATATTTCTGCCACTGCTGCTTTAACCAAAACCTCCATTATAGAGGATAACTGGGTTTGAAAGGGAATGCACGTCGCCATGTTTATTCATGCAAAGTAATATGCGAGGACAAAATATGATAAATAGGTCCGTCCGCGCTGTGAATTATATATAAAAAAAATGCGAAAACAACCGACGCACTAGAAAATTTTACATCCCTGTTTCTAGCTAGCTGGAACCTTTTCTTCCGTGTGGCGGAGGGCTTTACCGTAAATACATGAGTAGACACGCAGTGAGACCAACAATGAAAAGAGGAACAGTCTGAGGTGATGGCCTTCACATTTACTTGCCATCACTCGTTGGTGTTTCAGGTGAAAACTTGAGTGACTTACCTTTACTAGTCTATCAGACAGCTGTGCAGCCTTAAAACAGTTTGTATCAATCAACTTTGCCATCTGGCAGGCCAATATCCCTCAAACACAAATTCACAATAGTCTGTAGGCCTACATTTCTTAACCCTTCTCTGCAGAACAAGTTGCCTACAACAACCTATACAATACAGGCTTGATTAAGATAATCACATATAAACTAGGTTATCAGTTTGCAACTTAATTCTTAATCTTTACTGCTTGACTGTAGAAATTTGAAATCTAAATTGAGGGTTCCCCAAGGATCCATTTTGGGTCCTCTTCTGTTTAATGTGAATCACACATCTTTTCCGCAAATGTGCAAATCCTGTAAGAAAAGGAAGCAAGGTGAGGGTAACAAAAGGGCAAAGAAGAGGAGCAAATAGTGCAGGAAATATTTACATCAAACAATCAGAGTCTGGACTCCACAATTTGATAAACTTAGTTTTTAATTTATTTGTAGATACAAAAAGCTAAACAAACTGTTTTTTTGTATTCATCCTTTGAAACATAATCAAACATCCTGTAAATTGTGATAAACCGTTGTGATATCCATGACTCATGCTACAGTTGGGTGTTAGATTGACAATTCTTCATCAGTGAACACTTTAAATTAAAAATGAAAAAACAACATTGCAGTGGCAGGGCTCGGGATTTCATACCCATGTGAAAAATGTAGGCACTCATCACACTGTACTGTAAATGGTTTTGTGTCACCCTATTGGCCCTAGACAGGTGCCCTTCTTGTGGGCTCAGCTGGAGTGTTAGTTTTGTCAAACTATTTTAATGACCTCTTCAGGTCTAGCCACCTGCTCCAAACAAATGCAAACTGCACCATTCATTCAGGACCAACAATTTACTCAACCAGCTTAATGGCTTTTTATACTACAGTTTTCCACATGCTTAATGCTTAACACCAGCTGTGTCATATGTTCTATCTGATAACCAATGTCCGTAACCTCGGGTATACATTGTAAAAAATAAAATGTAATTAAATAAAGAATAAATCTCCCAAAAAATAAATATCAGTCAAAGGGAACACATAACCAAAGAAAAGCTTCAAATTACATTTCCAAATACATGATGATAATGAGGACCCTGTGTATCACTGAGGTATTTGATGTTCCTTTAGTTTTACGTAATGCAAAAGTTTCCTGCATATGATTTAGCATTAACTTCTTGTAGTCCTTTCCATTTCTCCATGAAAATTATCACCGTATTATAATTAGTGGGAGACCTGGTACATTTGAAATCCTGGCCTGACAACATTTGCTTTAAATTTGCTATTTGACAGACTTAACCAAAGAATATCAAGCTAACATTATCAGAAATATTTACATGCAGCTTGAAAGGCAATGGTAACTTGAGGTATACAGTAGAGTGTTCTATGAGGATAGGGTTTGTTCGGTTCAACTTAAAATGAAGCCACTATGGTCCATCTGTTTTATCAACATGACACATCTCTGTAAATACTTTCAACAATGTCTTCTACTTAAAAAAAAAAAAAACAGTAGTACCCTCACTGTATCCTCCTCAAAAGAAAAAACAGGCATTATTCCATATTTTAGTATACGGATGTGGATCCGCATCACAAAAGTGTACAGTCACTGCCTTATCAAGACTGACTGATTTGACATTTCTCAATGGCACATTAACAAATCTGACTAGAGAAGAAAACTGCAGTGGCGCCCCCAAGGCGAGGGGAACAGGGGGCCATGACCCCCCTGATGCGATTGTTGGCCACCCCACTGGACCCCTGTGGCAAAAAAAAATTAGACGCATATATTACTGTCTTTAAAAGGCTGTGGTGTGTTCATTTTTTAAGCTAGTACGAAGGAAGTGGTAGGTTATGAAACTAGACAAGCTAAGGCATCTATCGATACCAACTATTTTAGCATAGCTTAGTGGTAAGGGGGCTTAATAAAGATAAAAAAATTTGGCTAAACTTTGACAAGGGAATAACTGGCATGGCACTTTTTAAAGGGGTCCCCTGAACTCTCACCTCAAGATATCTGGATGAAAATAGGTTCTATGGGTATCAACCATTCTCCCCTAAAAAGCTCGTTACCTGTAAATGTTTTCTTCCTTACAATCAATGTACTCCTTCAAACTAAAGCTGTACATATCTATATGTATGTGTGTATGTACATATCTTTTTAAGCAAAAGGACAATTAACCTATTTGAAGAACAATAAATTACCTAACAAATACATGCATATTTTATAGGATTGTTGTGGAACTCCAAATGTTAACTGTATTAGTCTGTGCACATCAGATAATCAGAAACATTAACTGGAAAGTAAGAAAGCAAAGTATATGAGTATGCGACCCTTCAACTCTCCATATTGACATAGTTTTCTGCTAGTCTACTGAATATACTCCAACAGCATTAGGGAATTCCTAAAATTCAGTTATGGCTTTTGGTTTTGGTGTGCCATGCCAAGACTTTCAGCGGCCCCATCTAGCCACAGCTATGAAAAATTTATGGGGGCGCCACTGGAAAACTACTAAATTTTTAGTCGATATTGCATACTGTAATTTGTCCCAATTCAATCAGATTCCACTAAATATTGTTTAACCCCAAGATACCTCACATTAAAAGACCAAAAATGATAATGACAGCATATCCTCTGTGATAAAAAAAAGCATGTTGATCTGTTTCCAATCAGGAAATTTAAGACACATTTTAAAATAAATGTCAATAAACAAAAAGAGAACAGTATGATTCTGTATGACGGTGAGGTTCGTTATGTTGGACAGAAAAAGGTCTAGTTACGTTCTACAGTAATGACATACCATATTTTTATGATAGACCAAAGTGGCTTGGGCTGGTTTACATTTACTTAAACTGTGAAAACAGTAAAAACACAATATTTCAGTAGGCGACATAATCAGCATGTTCTCATGTTATTTGGCCATTACCATTCTCCAAACAAAGACAAGTATCATTGAAATAATTTCAGTAAAGCAAAACTCGTTATCAGTCTGAGTAACAGAAAATGTGGCGGCTTTAATTGCCACTTCAAACACTTGACATTGTTTGATTTCTCTGAGTAGTTTGAGTCAATATTAGAGCCACACCAAAGCCCAGACCTGGCCAGCTTCAAGCAAGCAAGGAGCAACAGTTAATGCCAGCAATCCTCAATCATCTTGAAAAAGTCTTCTATAAATGAGAAGATTGAATAAGTCAAAGTAGCAAGAAAACATTTTGTGCAAAGAACTTGAAATATAACAGAAGCTAAGCAGACATTTTTGTCCTTACTTTAAGAAAGATTGTACTTGATCAGTACTGAATATATAAAAAGAAAAAACGAATGCCTTTTGTTCTTCTGCTTTAGCTTTTGGAAGTTTTAGGACATGTCAAGTATTCATTTCTATATTTAGTTATATGTTACATTGATTTGTCAGCCGTGATAAAATCAACTTGTGCACTTTGCCATGTGTTATGACTGAATGTGATGAAGCTCGGTGGAGAATCATGTAGAGTATTTTTCCTTGTGCACATCACAGATGATTTTATTCTACATGCAGTTTAAGGTGCAACTTCAGGATGCTCATCTGATTAAAAATCTTACCACATATCTCACAGCTGAAGGATTGCGCTGTGATATTTTTACACTGGTGCCTCTGAAATAGACTGAAACTATCAAAGCTTTGCCCACAAGCTGAGCATATAAAGCAATTTTGCCTAGTGGCGTCCTCGCCACAGCTGTCCGCATGGTTGCCTGAGGCAGTTATATTAAATTCAAACACACCTCCCTCGTGAGTCCTGTCACTCACTGCTGTGTACTCACTCACAGCCACCTCTGGCGCAATATGTTGATCTTGCAGCTCAGGCACTAAAGTCATATCAGAGCTTCTTGATTGCATTCCCATCATTGAATACTGATCATTGTGCATCATTTCATCCTTTTCTTTGCTGTCTAGAAAAGGCAGATCCCTTATTGGTGATGTATATCCCTGCTGCTCATTGGCTTCTCCAGCAGCAGGACTGAGGTGATACTTGACATCATGTAAAAGTACACAGACAGTTTGTTCAGTATCACCACTCCTCTCTATCCCAGATGTCCACAGCTGACTTTGATCTGGTGCTCCTGTGCCGTTATCAGTCCCTGCCTGACTTAGAGGCTGAAAATGCTCCCCATTTGGCTCCAGTTTCACCATCACTGTTTGCTCACCACCTGCCTCGCTGTATGTGGCGCCCAGTAACTGTTCCTCTAAAACTGCCAGTCCGGTCTTGGGTTCTGCCAGGTTCTTCAGCGGTTGATTATCAGGCATTGTAAACATCAGGTGATGTGCCTCCAGCACCTCTGTGTTCTCCCCTTATCAGAAAAAAAGCAACAGAATTAAATGAGCAAATAGTTTTAACAGATGAACTTTTCTTGTACTTTTACAAACAGCAGTGGTGCTTGTGTGCTCGGTACGGATTTTAGTAAATGCTGCAGTTAAAAATGAATATTTTACAACTACAGATTGGCTTCATCTTATTCTTGATTTAGTATTTTGTCTTAAAGAGCTCTATATCAAGACATACCAATTTAGAAAATGTCTGTCCACTATTTTTA
This sequence comes from Cephalopholis sonnerati, assembly GCA_019142605.1. Lineage (NCBI taxonomy): Eukaryota > Metazoa > Chordata > Actinopteri > Perciformes > Serranidae > Cephalopholis > Cephalopholis sonnerati. Next base: position 28,542,971 of record JAGQAX010000010.1, on the reverse strand, counting down.
AAGTGTGTGTCACCTTTGGAAGTAGTCAATGTTTTATTACCAATGACTGTATACGTTTTTTTTTTTTGTCATAGATGCCAAAAATCTTCTGTTTCCAGCTTCTCAGGTGTAAATAATTGTTTTTGTTTCTTGGTCTTCAATGCTAATAAAGTACACATTTTGCATTTCAGACTGTTGGTTGGACATTACAAGCAAATTGAATATGGCAACTTGGACTAGGTTTATGTGTTGGGCATTTATTTACCAATGTCTGACACTTTATGGATCAAATGATTGATCGATTAATCTACACTGAACAAAAATATAAACGCAACACTTTTGTTTTTGCTCCCATTTTTCATGAGCTGAACTCAAAAGATCTAAAACATTTTTTTATATACACAAAAGACCATTTCTCTCAAATATTGTTCACAAATCTGTCTAAATCTGTGTTAGTGAGCACTTCTCCTTTGCCCAGATAATCCATCCCACCTCACAGGTGTGGCATATCAAGATGCTGATTAGACAGCATGAATACTGCACAGGTGTGCCTTAGGCTGGCCACAATAAAAGGCCACTCTGAAATGTTCAGTTTTATCACACAGCACAATGCCACAGATGAGTTTTGAGGGAGCGTGCAATTGGCATGCTGACTGCAGGAATGTCCACCAGAGCTGTTGCCCGTGAACTGAATGTTCATTTCTCTACCATAAGCCGTCTCCAAAGGTGTTTCAGACAATTTGGCAGTTCATCCAGCCGGCCTCACAACCACAGACCACGTGTAACCACACCAGCCCAGGACCTCCACATCCAGCATGTTCACCTCCAAGATCGTCTGAGACCAGCCACCCGGACAGCTGCTGCAACAATCGGTTTGCATAACCAAAGAATTTCTACACAAACTGTAAGAAACTGTCTCAGGAAAGCTCATCTGCATACTCGTCGTCCCCATCGGGGTCTCGACCTGATTGCAGTTCGTCGTTGTAACCGTCTGTAGTGGGCAAATGCTCACATTCGATGGCGTCTGGCATGTTGGAGAGGTGTTCTCTTCACGGATGAATCCCGGTTTTCACTGTTCAGGGCAGATGGCAGACAGCGTGTTTGCTGATGTCAACGCTGTGGATCGAGTGGCCCATGGTGTCGGTGGGGTTATGGTATGGGCAGGCGTATGTTATGGACAACGAACACAGATGCATTTTATTGATGGCATTTTGAATGCACAGAGATGCCGTGACGAGATCCTGAGGCCCATTGTTGTGCCATTCATCCACAACCATCACCTCATGTTGCAGCATGATAATGCACGGCCCCATGTTGCAAGGATCTGTACACAATTCCTGGAAGCTGAAAACATCCCAGTTCTTGCATGGCCGGCATAGTCACCGGACATGTCACCCATTGAGCATGTTTGGGATGCTCTGGATCGGCGTATACAACAGCATGTTCCAGTTCCTGCCAATATCCAGCAACTTCACGCAGCCATTGAAGAGGAGTGGACCAACATTCCACAGGCCACAATCAACAACCTGATCAACTCTATGCGAAGGAGATGTGTTGCACTGCGTGAGGCAAATGGTGGTCACACCAGATACTGACTGGTTTTCTGACCCCCCCAGACCCCCCCAATAAAGCAAAACTGCACATTTTAGAGTGGCCTTTTATTGTGGCCAGCCTAAGGCACACCTGTGCAATAATCATGCTGTCTAATCAGCATCTTGATATGCCACACCTGTGAGGTGCGATAGATTATCTCGGCAGAGGAGAAGTGCTCACTAACACAGATTTAGACAGATTTGTGAACAATATTTGAGAGAAATGGTCTTTTGTGTATATAAAAAAATGCTTTAGATCTTTGAGTTCAGCTCATGAAAAATGGGAGCAAAAACAAAAGTGTGGCGTTTATATTTTTGTTCAGTGTAGAAAATAATACACATTATTAATATTTCAAAATCCTGCTTGTGTTCCCTCTCCCCTTTCAAAAACTGATTTTTTAAAATTTATTTTTAACCACAATAGTAATGCCTAATATTGTTTGGCCAGCCATCAAATCCTGGCTGAGGATGTGAATTAAGGGGCTGATTTTGCTCTTATATACTCCAAAAAAAGGCCACAGAAAAGTAGAATATTTGGCATATTTAATACTATAGTGGCAGAATTTAGCATGACGACAAACTTATTTCTGGGAATTTGTTTCTGTTACCATAGTCTAAAAATGTATGTAGAAATGCAGGAAAAGGGATTCACACTGCATTGACCCCCACACCCCCCATTTTGTGCCGCCCCCCCCAATTCTCAAACCAAAGTTGCGCCCTTGAAAATACTTGTTAGTTGCAGCCATAGTTGGTATCTTGTCTGACAATGACACTGTTTGCCTCTTACCATTTCTGTGCGTCTTCATGTGGCCCTTGAGGCTGCTCTTCTGATTGAAGCACCTCCCACAGATATGGCAACCGTACGGCTTCTCCCCGGTGTGAATTCGTAAATGTCTTTCAAGGTGGCCGGCGCGCTCAAAGACTTTGCCGCAGTACGAGCAGGCGAAGCATTTCTTTGGTTTGATCACCTGAAAAGACCTGCATCCTCTCTGTCGGTGGTGATTCAGCGTGGCTCCTGCCATACCATGCAAGCTTGCTTCACTTGATATCATAAGTGTGTCTGAGGATCCATATGGTGTTTGAGACACCATGCTGTTTTTGAGCTCTCCATATGGCTTCCCTGGAAAGGAGAACGTGCTACAAGAAGCTTCGACTGGCGGTGGCAGTAACTGTGCTATTCCTGGGAAAGACGTCATACTCTGCGCAGAGCTGCTGATATACTCTGTACTGCTGATATCTGTGTTGTTTTGTCCTTGTAGTCTGGACATCCACTGCTGGCTGTCTCTCTCAAATGTTGTGAAGTCCTCCCCTCCTTCCCTTGTCTGCTCGTTTCCTCCATGAAACAGTGGTTGTACTATATTCTCCTCTGCAGGCTCAGATTTGACGTGTACAGGGCGTTGCGAGAATGTCCTCATTTTTAGGTAGGCCATCCTCAGCTTTCACCTGGCTCTCTTCCTTGAGGCGAAGAGTATCAGCACATGGATTCACCTCGGGAATCTGCTTCTGTTCACCCGCCTCGATCTCAAGTGGTGTGGGCTGAATACCTGTAAAGCAGAAAGACGTCGTCATATGCACTTTTACCACCCACATCTATGAAGTCAAACGCTTCTTAGCATTAACCCTTTAACTTTTTCACATGATAGTGTGGTCATATACAGTGTGAAGGTCGTGCAAAGGTTGCAATTCATTCTTTACACAAACAACACTCCTCACATCCAACATATTAGTCCGTCTGTTTACATCCACGTCTTCCCATCACTTTTCCCAAACTATTCATAACCCTTCCATCAAATAATCCACACAGCAGGCTTGTAAAATGTACTGTCACACACTATTGTCCTCTAAAAATCAGGCTCAGGTTCTCTTCACAAAACAAAGAAAACTAGCTCAACAAAAATCCTGATACCAAACCATCTGAGAGGAAATGTGTGAAAGCATTTTAGATTCAGCACCACCGATGGGAAAAATCATGAATAAAGGTAAATCTGTCTGCCACCACCTAAAAATGTCTTGCAGAAATGTCAGCATGAACATGAACTGAGATGTGACCCCAGTAATTAATATCCAATGAGTCTTGCCCTGGGAAGCAGAGAGTATATAAAAGGCTGGCCAGCCAGGCGAACACAGCTGTCAGCGGGGCGCTTTTAAGTCACCATCCCCCCCTTTTACTCTGGTCTCGCCTAAACCACAGAGTTTTTCGCTGCTTGCTGTGACACAGAGGAATGTCGCAGCCAGAGACTTCTAACTGTCAACTGAATCATGACTGCCAGACAGAGGACAAAAATAACACATGGAGGAATACAACTAGCTACAAATGTGTCAGGGAGATCTGGAGGACCTTCAAGTGAGGAGATCACATCATTTTTTTCTATGGACAGTCTCACATATTATTCAAGGTCCCAGGAAGTATTTACAGTGATCCCACACATTCAGGTTTGATCCCCCACGACCCTGTGTGCCTCCCTAATCTTGCTCTGCTGAAGAGACTTCGATCGAGACACTAATCCCCACCAGCTCCACAGCCAAAGGTCCTGACCGCCCTGAGCTGGAAAACAGAGTGAAGAATTTCTTTATTTTAATATTTATTTTCTGACATTTATGAGAATATCGCCTGAGTGCACAGAGTTTTCAGGGGCAACACCCTGCTTTGCATGTAGATCTAATCTGATACTTAAAAAAGTCTTTTACGCCTTCTTGATGATGAGCTTCGGTTGACAAAATGCTTTTTTCGAGGGCAACTCAAAAAGCAGTTGTTGACAAAAGGAAGGACTTCTTCATTTTTTCCTGCAACATTTGCTTAGAAAATAAAGTATTGTACTTACATCTTCTGTGAATCTTCATGTGCTCCTTTAAGCTGCATTTCTGATTAAACCGTCTCCCACATATCTCACAGCGATACGGTTTCTCACCAGTGTGAATCCTTTTATGTCTTTCCAGGTGCCCAGAACGCTCAAAACATTTGCCGCAATATGGACAGATGAAGCCTTTCTTGAACATTAACCTCTTCACCGTCCTCCTCCGCACAGTGTTGTATGAGTTACGATACTGACTGTAACCCAGCAGCCCGCGGCTGAACGGGTTCTGCTGAAACACACCAGAGCTGCTGCAGGGCACAGCTAGACCCGTGTCCAGAGACGATTCAGGAACACACAACAAGGAGTTCTGCCCTAAATTTAAATAATCTGAGTTGTTGCGTCCTGTCTGAGCTTGTGTTGTCTGCCTCCACTGTGCACTGTCCCTTTCGTAAGAGGCCGGCTCTTCACCCAGCTGGTCAGGATGTCCTCCAGCATCCTCACTTCCCTCTTCCACAGGTTCACATTTCACCTGCACCTCAGGTATAGACAGGCCATTTTGGTCCTTATCAGCGTGCCCCTTTTCAAGCAAGGTCCTCTCATCACGACCGTCACTCTGACTCTCTGTGGAAAGGAAGTGATTAAGATGTAAAACAGTGTCTTACCGTTGAGTTTTTTTAAAAGGCAGGTCAAATTGTAATGTTTTAATATCATAATTAAATGTGTGTGTATAAATTGAACAGTAACTTCATCTACACCACACCAATGAAACACACTTAAAATACAACAATCATATGACTATCTCAAACTTTAATTTCACACCATTTCGGTGTTGAAACCAAGTATTGGTGAAATCTACAATCGGTTACATAACAATTTCTAAAAAAAAGTGACTGTTGTATAAATATAAACACAGAAGACCACTGTTAGAAATATAACAGCTACATTGAGATATCATAGTATTGCCTGAAACCCAGATTTTATGACATTTAGGCTGTGAACAATGCAACAATGACATCAGATCTTTCTTCTTTTTAAGTTGATATGAATGAACTTATTAGCATATTAATCATCCAGCAGTGACTGAGCAACATTAGCGTTCATCTTAAAGGAGCAGTGTGTAAGATTTAGGAGGATTTAGTGCAATCTAGCAGTGAGGATTGCAGACTGCAGCCAACTAAAACTTCTCTCGCTCAGAATTTCCTCATTGTTTGTCGTTCAGGAGGTTTTTACCAGAAGCTAAATTATTTGCAGAGGTCTCTCTCTCTGTCCAAAACAAATTAACCAGCTGATTTAAACCAGGAAAATGCTTAATAATGCAGAAATCACTGTTTTTCTGATGTTATCAGTGAGGAGAGGCTATTAACTATGAGAAACGTGAATCTCCCTGTCTATAGCCAGTGTTTGGTTTGTCCATTCAGGGCCACTGTTGAAACACAGCGGTGCAACTCAGGGGTGTAATCATACATCAATTTGAATCAATACATGGGCAATGATCCAATATTCTCAATGCAAATTGAAAAAAAAATCTACAAGTATCATCATCTTTACGATATGCCTTTTTTTTTTAATTCCCATGGCCTCTCTGCCACCATTTCCATCCAAGCACTCCTCCTTCCTAAACATTTAAACAGTGCTAGCTGCCTGATGCCAGGCAGACAATGGCAAGAGGGCAAGAAAAAGACAATGAGAATATTTACTGACCTTTAAATTGGTGTTTGTGTCCACCTGCAAAACACAACTTCAATATTCAAGCTATTTAGCTTGGTTTTGGTCTGCACCATGGTGCTAAAGAGCTGCTAAATGCTCTACTATGTTCACTGGCAAGTCACAGGCTGTGTCTGTCTGTCGTTGTGTGCTGGGGAGGCTGTGTACGGAAGGTTTTAAGAGTTTTCTCGCTAAAAACGTTGTTATGATAGCACAGAGAGTGAACCGCTAAACAGTGAGCAAAACTTATTATAAAGCTCCTTTAACTGAAAATTCAGGAAATATTCCTCTGTGGGTTCATCACAACGAGTGACCTCTTTGCAGTAATTTGATATATTGTTATAAAAAATGTAGCCGCTTTAATTCATGAGGGCATTTTTGTCGGGTAGACGTACATATGTGAGAAGAAAGAAGGGGCCCACGTCATCTCCAGTGCACAGGGCATGTCATTTGTAGCTATGTTCCTGTCACACTCAATTTTGGCAGTGGTAGGAAAGGATTGAAGGCAGGATGCAAAGAAGTCAGATTCACAGGGTAGTCAAAAATGAAATAAAGATGAAAGCAATTCCTTTTAAAGCAAATAAGTCATTTGAACTGTTATGAAACGAAGCTGCTACTATAAAGATAAGAAGATTGACTGTATCAGCATCAAATACTGTGGATACACCCATTATTTCTCTACTAGTTTTCAAGAAATTAATGCTGTTTTTCTTTACCAATGCAGATCAAATTGCATCTTTGGAGCTGTCACACGTACAGCTGACTGCCAGCAGCAGATACAATACAGCCAGCATTCAACCACCTTTGTAGCATTGTTAACAAATGTGAGCAAGTTATTTCAGCGTGCAGGTCGTGCTCCAAAAGGTCAAGCTCCTGCAGACAGACAGACAAACAGACAGAGCCTTGCAGAGATGTTTGAAATTCTCAAAGGCAAACAAGGTCAGATGGGTGTAAAGAAAGCAGAGATTTGTGCATTTCAGTCCCTAAGAAGTCTGTCCTAATGTGCCCTACATCAGTGTAACAGTGAGGTGTACTGTCAGAGAGTATCCCTGACAGACTTATGGCAGGTTAACACAGTAGATAAAATGTGTTTTAGGTCTATCTGTGTCAGGTCCATCTTACCATCTCTCCCACGGCTGTCAGGTCGCAGGGTCACCCTCTCCTGCAGTGATCTCAGCTCGTTATGCAGAACCTCGATGTTGTTCTTCAGCTTATTGATCTCATTTTCACCCTGGCACATTTCCAGCCGCAGCACCACCATGCCATCCTCCACAACTTTGGAGATTTCCTCCACGGCTGCTTTGGACAAGGCATCGATTATGGTGGCAATCTGAGCCCGCAGAGCAACGCTGCTCAACATTGTTTGAAGAAAACACCAACAAAGTGTCAGGGAAGCTTTAACTTTAAAACGAGAGGAGTGGCTGTTAACTTAGTCTCCCCTAACTAACCGAAACAGGTCATTGCTGAAGCCGCCGAGTGTACACAAACTGCAGCTAGGCTATTAGGTTAGCTCGGTGCTGGTTTTATAGTGTACCGCTTTCAGCTAGCTGCAGCTAATTGGTACAAAGAATAAACACAAGTTCTCGTTTAACGGAAGTGATGACATGAATACCGTAAAAACAGGTTGACAGGCGCAAAGCATATTACAGAGGCACTTCCGAGGTTAGCGCAGGGTTTTTTTTCCCCAACATTCAAAACAATACACAGACATTGTAGTAGTTTAAAACATTCAGGTAATAATCCAAACAGCAGTAAACTATAACATTTTTTATTGTTGTTTTAGGTCATTATCTTTTCTTTAGTGTTTGTTTGATCTATTGTTTGTCTCTGCTGTTTTATTATATGTTAACCCTTAAAAACTTAACCAGGCACTGCAAATTAGATACAGCTAGAGGTCATATACACATTGCATTGGTTGCATTTTATTTACATGTAACAATGCATTTAGCCTATGTATTGTCTCTGTCAAAATCAATTAATAAATAAATAAATAAAAAGAGGTGTAAGTACAGTTTAAGGGGGGAAAAACGTGTCATCATGCAGAAATATACTGTAGATTGCCATTTCTTTATACAGACTTGAGGAATATTTATACTGTGGCTAAGTCAATTTAAGTAAATTTACTTAAAATAGTAAATTTAAGTCAATTTTCAAATCATTTACAAAAGCTGAAAACCTTTGAGTTACCTTTGAAAGTGAGTAAATGGATGTTTGTCTGCTGATTTTTTAAAGGTCAACAATGACCTGTCAAGTTCAACTTTTAAGCCAACATTGACGAGAAGTCCCCAATTTGCTCAGAATATAAATAGTTTGAACATCTACGGTTACAATGACACTTTGTCACTTTGCTTGAGACGGTACTGGACTAGCTTCCTTTCAACTTTGAGTTTAACTGCTCTTGTATTTTTTCTTTTTTACTTCAAATTATTTATCTTTTACTTTTTCTGGGAAGGCACAACTTATTTTAGCAAACAAAATGCAAAATTAGCACTGTAAGGCCATTACATTTTACAGTTTACTTAAGAAAATCTGAGTTTGAGCCACCCTTTACAAACAGTACTGTGAACTGGCCTGTTTCAGACACCGTGTATTAAAAGTCCCCACACACTGAGACACAATGGATGTAGTCTGACAACCATTATCTTATTTTATTATCATTTTTAAGACCCTTTAAAGTCCCCTTTTCTCACAATAAAATATTATTTCATTCAACTACATTCACCAACTAATAACAGTCTCATGACAAGTTCATAATCAAAAAGAAGATGAGGAAATAAGTAAATAAATAAAATAAACAATACATAAATAGACAAATTTATAGTACATGTTACATAAATACGCTTGGAAAAAATAAGCAGGCAAACTTATATATTAATATAATTATTTTAAATTGAAAGTATTTTGTTTGTAAATGTTTAAAAAATTATATATATGTATATATAAACAAGACATTTAAGCCACAGGGGAAACGTGAAATTTAAGATGGAACCTTTGAGACAAAATGGAAAAAAGAAAAATAGAAAGTATGAACATACTTTAATGCCAAAACAAATCTCTACTGATAATAAATTACTGCATAGGCAAACACCCACATTCCTTTCACTTATGACACACTTAAATCATCAATCACCCTGCGGTTTTTAGAGGCCACATAATAAGTTGAATTGACATGATTTGCGTGTAATCAAAGTGTGACAAGTAATTTTAGGTTAAATGCAATGTCCATATCTGGAGAGGTCCAAAATCAAGAAGACTAAGGAACATTAAAAAAGTACCAATTAGGGAGAGGATACTGTGACATGTCCAAGGCACTGAAATACCTCTGAGTACAATACAATAATGACGAAACTGGAAATCGAGGGATGCACCGCTCCAACCTTTTCTCTCCTGATACAGACTCCTATACCTGAAGTGAGGACATCTGCAGACACCGAGTACTGGTCTGATACCTGTCCTCTCTTTTTCTGAAACCTCCCAAAACTAATTGGAAAAATGATTACGCAAGCCAACAGAGCCCAGAGGAAAAACTGAGCTGGCAGCCCGCAGTGACTGAATTAATTTAACTGACAGCTGAGGCACTAAACTTCATGACACTGACAAAGACAGTGGATTTAATTTGGATCGGTCATGTAATGGCAGATAGCCAAGCTACAAACAGTGTGTTTGGGATATGGTTGGGTGATAAGATGAGTCTGCATTTCAGGACACTGGTTAGAGAAATTTATAAATATAACATCATTAGCGTTTACATTTTTGCACAGAGTTTGCCAGCAACCCTGCCTTGTCACCTGGAATACAAGGTCCACATTTTATGGCTGCATTCACTGCATTACAACTGCCAAAGTACACCGTGCAAATTCTCTTAACTTTGATGAGTCACTAAACGCTATCTTCCTTGCAGGTGAATCTCTTGATGTATTTTGAGGTTACCCAGCACAGTGAAGCTTTTACCACACTGTCCGCAGCTGTAGGGCTTCAGCCCACTGTGGAACCGCTCGTGTCTCAGGCAGTTGTCCTGCCTCGAAAACATCTTGCCGCAGATTTTGCAACTGAACGGCCTCTCCCCTGTGTGCACACTCTGGTGCGTCTTCAACCGGGTCTTCTGGGTAAAAGATTTTCCACATTCGAGGCACCTGAAAGGTTTAAAGGGCTGGTGGGAGGCCTTGTGCTCTTCTAGCTGAGACATGCGAGGGAAGCCCCTGTTGCAAACCAAGCAGATGAACAGTTTCTGATTTGTTCTCCAAACATTCATTTGCCTTTTTGCTCTCAGGTTGTTTCTATTGAGAATGTGATCTTCTGTGTTTGATCCCAATCTATCTGCTGTAGACCTCTGTGCATGAGGCGGGGCGAGTGAGGGCCCGGCCTGTTGCAAAGCAGACTGTAAGCACTGGTCCTGACTGGCTGGAGGGTGTGACGCATGTCTGAACTGTTCATTATGAACAGACTCTGAAGTGGTACTTCCCATGCACATAGGCTGAACCTCTACCTCTACTTTTATCGGCACACTTAAGGAATCGTCTGCGATTTTCTCTGCTGCAGATGATGAAGAGTTAAATGAACTTTCTGTATTTCTATGAGCAGCATATTGCTCAGCGTGAGGCGGGAAAATTTGTATGTGCTGCTGCATTGCAACGGAGCTTTTCTCAAACATGCTGCAAGCAGGAGGAGGCCAGATCAGGTCATCTCTCTCTCCCGCCTCAAAGCAAATGTCTGCTGTTACAGTGTTGTCTGATGTTTCTGGGGCGGCAAGTCCGTCTAAGGGCTCGTGTTTCACTGCAGGCTTCATGTCATGGCTCTCCTCTGTCCCGTGTCCAGGCTCGCACAGTGATTGAGCAGACTCTGGTTCCCGATACACAGCACACATTTCCTGATCTTCTTTTTCATCTGCAACTGACAGAATTAAAATGCAGGTAGAGATTAGTTTGATTGCACAAATTCAGGTCAACATGTGCACTTTCAGTAAAAAAAAATTTAAAAAATTTGAGAAAAAAAAATTACAATATCGCAGAAAACTTTTTATGATTGGCTGAGGTGGAAATGCTGCTGTACCTATAAAAGTGAAAAATAAAAAATGAATAAATAATGACACAAACACACAATGTTTGCCCCAGTATTTGGCACTGCCTCAAGCACATGTTAATTGCAAGCAAAACCTATGTAATAACATCAGTTAATTCCTCCTTATTTTCCATAAATATAACAACACACAGCAATTTGACTTCATGGCGTTGTTCAAATATTCACAGCTAAAAACCCAAGATGCCATTACAGTAAATTTGAGGTGCTATTGTACACAATTTACACAGTTTTCAAAAGCCAGTCTTGAGCTTCTTAAAAGGGGGGAGGAGTTCTGCCTACAATATTAAAAACTTTATTCTGACACTCTATGGCCAAAGTTCCTCTGGGTTGTTTTTGCATTTAGTTCTACACAACCTTAGAGCCATGCGACTGTGAAAATAACAACATAAACATATCATGCAACCTGGATCAACTGTAGCTGAATCAGAGCAAAAAATGACATAGCATCATGATAGCACCATCAATTAACTGTATGCACACAAAGCACTTTTAATGTTTGACAAATTGTATTTTTAACTGCTATTTCAACAGTCAGTGCAACAAAATTTCATTCTAGAGCACTGTTTTTTGCATGTGTCCTTGAATGACAATAAAGCTATCCATCTATCTATAATTGCTTTATCTTTCTTTCCCTGTTCTCATAAGCTTATATTGATGCCAACTTAAGTATTTAGTTTTGCTCAGTGATATCCTCAATGAATTTACTGTAGGGAACTTTTTGTTGATATTAAAACAGTTTTCCACTGCATACACTGTAAGGATAAAGTAAGTATGTGCTTAGTCTTACTGCTCCTTTAGAACCAGCTGAAGTGACTTTGGCTTTGTAAAGCCTGAAGCCCCCTTATTGCTGCTTTAATTTTGAGTCATTAAAACTACTTCTGCTGACCATAAAGTGGTTGAACCCGGAATCCCTGCTTTCGGCTACATTTTCATCCGGTTTTCCATGTTGTTTTCCATCATTTGAGGTTTGGTCGTTTCATTGCACTTCATTTGCATGGGAACTTTGCCTGTTATTCATTGGGACAGTACAGGCCCATGGCTATTTACCTATTGTGTTTACTGGAAGATGTCCATATCTGCAGGAAACTGGCATTACTTCTTCTGAAAACTACAGATGAATTTCTCATCAGCTCAGTATGTTGGTCCTCTAAAATCATTATCCAAAACCAAAAACTTTAGGTTTGGCAATTTAGGAAAAAAAAAGAAAAAAAAAACAAAGTGTGTCTAAAGGTATTCATGTGACGAAATGTGTACTTTGTGCTGTGCAGACTGTGTGAAAATAAGTGATGATTCTTTGAGCCGAATTTAACAGGAACCCATTAAAATCCTCTAGAAACTTATGTTGTGCTCTACCATGCAACAGTGGTTGTTAATAAGATAGAGAAACCAGAATTTCAGAGTTTTTGAATGAAGTTTGGTGTGCAGCCAGGTGACCGGTTGTTGCTCACCTTTTCGAGAGACCTGTTTCCCGGCTGCTGTTTGGATCTGTTTGTCCTCTGTAGATCGGGTCGTGGCTGCTTCTTGAGCGTTGCTGAGTTCAACCTCCATCATTTTCAAACTTCTTTTGAGCTCCTGAATCTCATTGTCCCTCCGACACATCTCCAGGCGCAGAACCACACTCCCGTCCTCCACCAGCTTCGTTATTTCGGCCACCGCAGCTTTCGCTAACACATCCATGATGGCTGCGACCTGCGTGCCAAAAGAGGAGGGAAAAGACATCCTGTCGAGTGAAAATCAAAACACAGTAGGAGCAAATGTCAGCCTTTGTCAAACAACTGGGGTTCTGTAATGAGGCAAAGCGCCTGCCCAGCTGTTTTATTTTGGTTTACTTCCGGGAAAATTAGAGGGCGGATGTGATGTAAGGGCAACTGACGAAAATCTTGTAATAAACGCGAATTACAAATCTCGATATTTTTGACGCCGATTTTGGAAAACATCTAACACGAAAAAGACACGGTACTGTACTTTATGTGCTCTTTGGCTGTACCCACAGACAAATATTTCAACTCTGGTGTCAGCAATGTTATATATCAAGTATCAGCAGGGGCAGAGCACCAAAATTCTGGGCCCTGTGCATGAGTACTGACTGTGGGCCCCCTGCCTCTTCTCTTGATAGGTGTCTCTCTAACACACCTTTTTTTTTTTTTTTAATTACAGCATCAGTTTGCTTTCCTTTATTTTATTTTATTTTATTTTATTTTTCAGTTCCCAGATTTCCCTCTCTTGCTGAAAGACGTGTACCTCTGTGCTCCAGTAGCAGAAGCAGTCACACACTTTTCCCCAGCTGCATTTAGTGCAGCTAGGGAAAAGTGTGTGACTTTGCACCTTAAAGAGGAGCTATTATACTCTTTTGCGGGCCTTTGTGTTTGATTTGTGGACTCCTATAGAGCAGCTACACACGATTACCCGCACAGAAAGCTTTGTAGATCTTTGGGACGCTGTGCCTCTTGCTGCATAGCTTCCTTGTATTTCCTGCATCCCACGAAAACGGTCTGTGTAATTTACTCCACCCCCCCGGCCCTCCTCCATGTACACCTCCCGCCGAGCCCACTCCGCTGTGATTGGTCACACTCCCAAGGACTTCCGAAGGGCTGCCGAGCCCCACCTCCTTATTTTGCCGGTGCGGAAGTTGAGAGAATTTCACTTTTGAAAATGTCAACTTTTGAAATACAGCCATATGTGTTGGATCCCGAATCCGATCCAGAGCTAGAGACTGGACAGCCTGAAGTTTCTAAAGTACAGAGGTTACTTCAAGACGTCTCCGAATGGTAAGTAACGTTAGCCATTAGCCTTAGCTTGTTATTGTCATTACCTGCTTACCTGTATGGCATATACCTGGGCATGCCCATATAAGTAAGTCCGGCATGCATTGACGTCAATGTGACTACTCTGTTAAAAAAAGATAGTAAAACACAGCATGCAGAGCCATCCAAAACAGCTTGCAGGGCTCACCCCCAAATGCATAAACCTCATTATTTGACGCTTTGGCATTGTTTAACACGAGTATCATTTATAGGTCAGAAAAGAGGAAAAGCATAATAGTTCCCCTTTAAAGGGGTGAGAGGGCCCTCAGGGAGCTCCCACTATTTTTTTTTATACAAAGTTCAGTCCTTCAACTAATTTATGCAGCCAATTTTAATATCATTTGGCTCTAATTACTTAGAAATAAAAAATTGCAACTACGACACCCCTGAATATCAGTAACATTTTAACAGCTATATAATAATAATAATAATAATAATAATAATATATTAATGATGATAATAACAATGATAATGACAATGACAATAATAATAATAAAGGACAGACATCTTGGAAACATCTTTTTATTCACATAATCCTAAAAATAAGTTTTGCAGACATTATAATTTTCATAAATGATACATTCCATTCATTATCCCTGCTCTTTTAAATCTACCATTTACCCATATACTTGCCAACCTTTTATTTTTACATATACTGTATACATAAAAATACTTCATATACAAATAATTGTAAAACTGGACGACTAGTGCAGAGTGAGCTTTAGAGCTAATCCTTTAGCTTTTGATCAAAATTGAGTGGGATCTTAAATTTAAGTATGGACGTTATGAAAGTTCAAGGTTGTGCATGTAATATTTCATCCTTAACATCTTTCAGCAGCACTTCGCCTTTAATCCCTTCTTTGTCATTTGCTTCCAGTTTCTGTTTTATGTAACATAATATCAGGTAGCACAATTGCACCTATTCAGTTATTGACTTTCTGATGGGGTATCCTGGTGACCTAACATGCTGACCATATAATAGCATCGTCTGGTTCGAGTCCATCCAGGCAGGGACCTTTGTTTCATGTCGGTTCCCATCATCTTTCCCCCTCATCTCCTGTCAGCTCTCCACAGCTGTCTCTCAAATAGAGGGGAAAATCCTCCTCTGAAAAATACTTTTAAAAAAACTACAAGTTTCCTGGCTGCACATTAAGTTTGTTTGTGGTAGAAAACCCACCTAAATATATTTCGTAGCATTGCATAGACAATACTGCAATTTATACTGACAGAAAAATACAGCTCCGTATGCTACATGTAGAAAAATAGTTTGTACAGTCAAATTACTTTAA
Source organism: Cephalopholis sonnerati (assembly GCA_019142605.1). Lineage (NCBI taxonomy): Eukaryota > Metazoa > Chordata > Actinopteri > Perciformes > Serranidae > Cephalopholis > Cephalopholis sonnerati. The sequence continues at coordinate 28,527,729 of JAGQAX010000010.1, read as the reverse complement.
ATCAATATACAGATTTAAAAAAAAAAAAAAAAACTTCACTGTACTTCGTATCCCCAATCCCTCTGCTTCTCCTTCTCCTTCTCACACTCTTTCTCCTTTTCTCGCCTCATGGTTGCTATGGCAACAGCCTCATCAAAACACATGCTGAGGGGACTGTTTCTGCTCGAGTCCCTCGAGGCACTTTCCTCTCCATCCCTCCTTCTCTCCCTCTCTCCTTTCTCCCCTCCCCTGAGTATAGGTTTCTCCTTTATCCTCCTGCCCTCATCTTCACTGTCTCCTGCACAGGCTGTGTCCTGCTCAGTCGGGACTCTTGGACTTGTGTTTTCTCTCCCTCTGTCAGCATCTCTTTTCTCTCTTTGCTGCTGCTGCTGTCTGAGTGTCAGGGCAGTGATTTTGCAGTGCTGCGGCTTTGGCGGCACGACCGGGACAGCTTTTACTTGGTAAACCCTCGGATGTTTGGAGATGACCAGCTTCCTTCCCACTCCTCCTTGGCTGCTGTCACTTTCCTCACACTTTCTGCCTTCTTTCACTTCCTTCATATCACACCTGCCCTCTCTCAGTTGTTTATCTACCTTTGCTGGTGTTTGATGTTGATTATGAGCTCTCTCTTTGTCATAGTTCTCTTTTTCTTTCTCTTCTTCTCTATCATGATGCTGTGCCCCGTCGTTGATGTTCCCTTGAATTGCTTCTTCTGGTTCATTCATATTTGGTAAGTTTTTCTCTTTTTCGTCTTGCTGCATCTCTGAGTCTGTGAGCTTTTCTTCAGTCATCCTCACTGATTCCTCTACTACCTCTACCTTTACTTCTGTCTCATATATCCCTCCATCAGCTTCCACCATTTTCTCTCCTGAAACCTTTACAACCTGCTCTTCGTCCTCTCCAACTTTTACATCTTCAATCACATCTTCCTCCCTTTCTCTTTCACTCTTCTTCTCTTTCTGTTTACTTTCCTCATCCTCTATCACTTCACATATAACATCCTCAAGTTCAACCCAAATCTCCCTGCTTGTCCCGCTAATTGGACTATCCTGCTCTTTTTCACCTCCCTGTTTCTTTTCTTCTTGTTGTTCTTCAGCTATCGCTTCATTGCCTTCCCCAGTGGTTCCTTCCCACATGTTCTCATTTCTCTCGAGTACTTGCAGATCTATTTCTTGACATGTGTCTTCTGCCTTTTTGTATACTTCCCTGTCCTTTACTTCATCACCGTCTCCCTCTTTAATATCACAGGTTCTGGGCTCTTCTGTTGCCCCTACAGAAAAGTCTCTGAACTCCTCTAAAAAACTGCCATCAGTTTCTGTCTGTGAGGCCCAAGGAACTTCATGAGAAGGTGGGTAATCACTGTGATGTCTGTCCAACATGTCTGCCTCCTCCTTGACCTTCATGTCAGCCACAGCGTCTGATTCATCATCGCTCGGCAGTGGAAACTCAGTGCAGCAGTGTGCTGATGCCTCTGGAGGTTGCTCTTTGTCACTTTGACTATCTTCCATCACGTCTTCCTCTGTTGCTTCGCTGCAGGTGGATGACAGATAAAAACATTTCAGAAAGAGAAATCTTCTTTTGCACAACTGGTTTTTGAGGTTTGTGAAATTAAGTTTCAGTGGTCGTTCAATAAATTTTACATTGGATAACAGTCCGGTTTTAATTCTTTAAATGAGCTGTATATGACATTTAGAGCATGAATATAGCAGAAAACAACTAATTGCTATGTAAAGATGTGGAGTAATGGCGTCCTGAGCGGAGAATGAAGTCACACTCCTTCTGTGTGTGCTGCAATCTGAACTTCTCTGTGGTTTGTTGTGGTAAGCCACTCCAGCGATGCAAGCATGTTAGTGCATGAGAGTCCTTGTGTATTGTAGACTGTATAATAAAGATGGATGACATGACAACTCCTCAAAAGTGAGGCCAAAACCTCTCACTCGCTCCATGGTGGCTGGCTGCAGTACAGGTCATTAGGCCCGCCCCCTCCGTGTTAGTGGATGGAACATGGCCCAAAGAGGGTTACAATCATTTTAGGTAGCTCTTATTACACATGTATGGAGTTGGGTTGGACATCAGCTATGTGTGTCAATCAGTGTGCTCGCGATCAGTGACACTGCTCATGATTGGTCGCACAGGGTTTTTGGGTTTTGAGAACTCGACACCACGGACATTGCTACTGCACTAACTCTAGCCACAAATGACGTCATCAGTGCAAGATGGCAGCAACCGTACCCACAATATTTCGGCTTCATTTTCGTACGGTGGGGGTATGTGGAGATGTGTCATCCATTGTTATACACAGTCTGTGGTGTGTATCCACACTGGCTAATCGCTGCCACTCTGCAATGTGCTCATACGGTAATAATGGGTGGTTAACACTGACAACAGTGTCGTAGCAAAATATTAACGTGCACCTTCAGGTCTAACCACAGGTTAACCCTGTTAGCTCTGTCAGCACTGTTGTCACTGTTAGCACTGTTCATGCTGTTAGGTGCTAGCGGCTAGCTCAGCCACCTCCATGTTGAGAACAGTGTGCAAACAACCTGAATGAGACTCTGAATCATACATGTGTTCTGAATGTTGTTCAGAGCACATCTATGGTTCCATGTTGAACGAACAACAAATATTATGACCTTATAAATTTAAAGTGAACTTCTTAAAAAACAGTTGCCTATTTCCACAATCAGCATATCAAGCTCTCAACCTGCCAAATTATCTACGATGTTCACCAGGTAGTCTACAGTTTGATGCTTAGAAGGGAGTGCACAGTGGGCTGATCAGCACTTTCCCCCTGAAAACAGCTGCCTGCTGCATGATAACCGAGATAACTTGTTTGTTTGTTTTATATATTGTGTTATATATTCAAATTTCAAATAGGAATCAGCTTTACCTTTGCCAGTTTTCTTCTAGTTGGTCTCTTCCCTGCTGATCTTCCTCCTCCTTCTTTGTTATCTCCTTTTCTTCCAGTCCATCTTTATCTTCTTTGTCTTTCACTTCCCCGTGTTCCTGATCACCAGCAGTCAATTCTTTACATGTAGAAAATTCAGGGTTGAGTGACTGACTTTCTCTGTCCTCAGAGCTCTGTGATTGATGCCACAGAAACTCCATCGAGAGTGCAACTGTCCCGTTTCTCAGTGTCTGGCTCAGAGGGCATATCTTTTAAAAAGAAATCAGCTGGAAGGCTTTTATAAAACATCTCATCTTCCTCACTGCTGTAATCATCATGACTGTCATCCACTTCAGCCTCATCTTCAGAGCAAGAGTCCTCCATTCCGTGGACAGGTGAGGTCATGTAAGGCAAGCTGAGGGATTTAGTGTGTCGGTCAATACTGAGCGGCCTGTGTGGATTTAACTCTGTCTGGCTCCGGGTTCGCGTTTCAGGGCCTGGATGCAGAAGTGGCTCTGCAGGATGATGGGAAGCTTGTGCCATAACTTCATACTCATCATCTGAGTGACCAGGAGGTTCAACGGAGAACTCGTTGACCTGAGAGTTAAAAAGACATAGGAAGTGGAAAGGAACTTAAAGGAGAAAACTCTCTATTTATCTTTTAGCCTAAAGAGAATAACAACACGCACCTGGTAGGAGAAACTGCAGTCCATGTGGTCCAGGACACTGCAGTCCATTTGGTCCAGGAATTCAAAGTTATCTTGAACGTAGCCGGACAGCTCCTGGTTGTCCCCCTCCGCTTCAGTCGAGTTGAGGGCGTCAGAAGCATCAAACACAGAGTCATGAGCATGCTGAGTCTCCTCTGGCTGACAATCAGCTGGGTCCACCCCTTTCATTACTAAAAAGATTAGAAATGAGCTTAAATTGCTTACATCCATGTTGAATGAACAAAAAAATATGGTTATAAAAAAGGGTAAAATTACCCATGTAGTCACCAAAATCCGTGTCATCCTCATCAGCATTATCTCCCTCAGTGTTGGAGGTCTGGCTTCTGGCCCGTTGGTCTCTGGACACACCTTGACCTCCCTCCACCTCCTCTGGCTTCCGTCTACATTCTTTTGCCTCCTGCTCCTCCTCCTCCTTCTCCTTCTCCTTCTCCTTCTCTTCCTCCCCATCACCACCTGTCACTGTATTCCCTTCTACCTCCATGACTCCTTCCCCATCTGTCACTTTCCCTCTGTGATTCTTCTCCTCTTTTTCCACCTTACTGCTTTCTTCCACGTTCCTTTCTGTTTCTTTGCTATCCTTCCTCTCTGCCTCCTTACCTTCCACCCTGTCCCCTCCATCCTTATCCCTGCTGCGGTGGATGACTCTGTCACCCCCACCTCCTTGCAGCACCCCTAATGCTAGATTAGAAGTGATATGCAGGGGCACAGTAACCAAGGTGGGCCCTGTGATGTGCATTGCTGCTCTTCGTCCTACTTTAGTGGAGAGTCCTGGGGATCTGGACTGTACGGTCTCATTGCCTGTGAATGCTAAACCTTCAGGGTCAAGGGCAGTGTAGGTGCCCTGAGTCCCTGCACCCCCGCTTACTAACCCTGTTCCCCTGCGGTAGGTTACAGCATATTCACTGCCACCTATTGCACCACCCGTGACCTCGGAGCTAGGCTTGGGGGAGGAGGTGACGAGGGGAGACATGTTGGTGGAAGGAGGGCGCTGAGCGGTACGTCTGGAACCTGGAATACAACAGACACGTGATACCAACAGTGTAACATGATTTAAAGTATGACTGTTAATCTGTATCTTAACAAAAAATGTGTTGGGCACCTTTAAGAAAAATATTTGTTTTAAAGGGTCGCTACACACAGAGCAGAAAATAACTTTTTTCCAACTTATCCTCAGTGTTATTGAGTCATGAAAATATTCAGTTTTTATGTGCAGGTTTTCACCAACCTGTCTCAGAAACTTTTATTTGTGTTGCTCTAAGCATTGCAACAAAAAGTCAATTTGCTTCGCTGCCAACATTTTCCCCAGGAACCACTTTGTCTCAAAATAAATAGTGTGTGGGAATACTGTAAAATAATCCCTACTGATGATTCAGGGTAACAGGGGTTTATGTAAGGGCAAGGCCTTTTGAGTATTTCAAATGTCATTTTCCAATTATCTGAACAACCCAAACTAAAATTAATTAATGTGTGACAAGTGCAGCACCTTCATTTGGATAGGGAGGGCTGCTGAGGGAGTCCATGCTTCTTGCTGGTCTCAACGCAGATCTTCTTTCTCTGAAACAAAGAACCAAATATTTAAGCCAAAATTGTCATACATTTTTCACCAAACAGTTTGGTTACAAAGTTATAGCCCCACCTTAACATTAGAAGAGGCAATATGCCTGTGAGAAATTGCCAGTTATCCATGTTTAACAGAAATGTCTTTGTTTATTAGAGAAGTGAGTAATCTTCTCCTGTATACATGTATAAATGTGAATGAGAAGATTTTACAATGAATCTATTATTGTAATACGTAGTTAAACAGTAAAGATGACGTTAAAATGACGTTATCGAGGGTAGGAGCAAGTCAGTTTTGTACCTTTGGCTGAGTGTTTCTGTCTCCGCCGTGGGTCATGGAATCGTCCCCCAATGTTGAAGATGGACATCCACTTCCTGCCTTTAAGCGATCCTTTCCTCCTGAAAGACACACAAAAAAGAAGTTTCAAGAAGATTCAATTGTGTAATGTCATCATGGAGCAAACACTGTAAGCATCATTACGCCATACTGTACACTTACATCAGATCCTGCATGGGATAAGATTCTCTTAATGCCTTCACGGTAAATGTCACTTTATCCTAAATTTGTTTATTTTCCTGGTGCATCCTGATGATGCACCAACTGATAATTATTGACCTTTGACCCCTGGATGAAAAACTTGCTATCAACCAGATCAGACGTAACAAGTAAACGAGTCTACTCACTTGTCAGTGCCTTCGATGATAGCGTGGTAAGGTCTTATGGGTAGGGGACCATCTCCTGGACTGATGTTACCAAAGTGGGGGATAGACTGAGGGGGAGTGGACCTGAAAAATCCTTCGTCCTGACTGAACATTGCTGACGGGGAGGGGAGGGACTTCCTTCTCTCACTAGATACATCTTAAATGGAAGAAGTCAGTGATACAGTGCGAATCAGATAAGAGTGTGAAACAAAGTGAAACAAAATGGAAATTCAGTCTCATGATCAGACTATCAGGTGTGTTACCTTGGTCAGGGAACAGCTGCGGGACGTGTGTGAGGATGAACTCCACAACGATGGACTGGACCCTGACCTCCATGAAGGCTGCTGTCCCGTTAAACCCAGATACCTCAATGTCCTTTGACCTTAACATACAAATTGATTGATTGATTGATTGATTGATTGATTGATTGATTGATTGATTGATTGAAGGGAGAATGGAAGATATTAAATCTAAGTTGGAAGAGAAGCAAACAAACATGAGTGAATAAATGAATGGATAGATGAATTAAAGAAATCAAGGAATGCTGGGACAAATAATGGAGAAAGTGAAGACAATGACGGAAATTAAAAAGAAAACATCTAATGATTTATGATATCATCAAACAAAACTGCTCTAGTAGTTAGATATGTTATCAAACTATAATTTACAACTTAATGGTTAACACATCACACACAGAATACAAATTAACACTGCCTCGTGTCCCTCTAAAACACAAACAGCAGAGTCAGGACAGATTGTGGTTCAGAAAGAGACAATGCATACATATATAATTATATATTATGATATTACCAGGGGTGTAATGCTATTTCTTTAAGCACAGGAGCACACTTATGATTCAGGCACATGCATGCATGTGTACAGTTAAGCCATTCAACTATTGTTTCAAGGCAAGTTTAGTTAACGGTGTGACAGGACGTTTTGCTGCCTTTTTCGTCATTACTTGTTAACAGGTATAGACTGAGAAAAAATAACTTACTTCACTGTGCCATTCAAAGGCTACAGCCAGCAGCTACCAGCAACTTTCTAAGGTGGAATGTTTTCTTGCATGTGCATGAGCTGACGTCATGAATCAATCACCGCACCTTAAATGTCATTATGATGATGGCATTTCCATTCTATTCGTTTTTATTGGCTCTTGTGCATAACATAGGCTTTAACATATGACTTTTAACTGTATTATGCATGTATGTGCATATTCTGTTTTCTAATTTGTGCTCTGGCAGCACTACACCACTGGATTTTAGCAAACCTGAGCAGATTGGGAGCCCACACGATGGCCAAGTTCCTGGAGTGCATGTTGGTCTCTGAGGAATACGAAGCCATTTTAACAAGATGGCGCATCAGAAACTCCAGAGTCCTGATAGCAAGAAAGGGAAGTGTCAAAGTCAATAAGAAAGGAAGCAAAATAAAACCTTCATAAAAGTGTGAACTGGCTAAATAATTTAATTCTATGTGGATGACTTCATTAATTACTTTAACAACTATAATCATATTGTACAGGGTTTCTCAGGATGAAATTGTATCAGATGGAGCTTCTGCGATTTACTGTGTATTTCTGTGTGTACACTACCTGAAACAACAGTGTAACTCCCAACCAATCCCCAACCTTTCTCTACCTTGCCCCTAAAAGCCCTAAAATCTACATGTACAAGAAGTTCTCTATCAAGGATATCCCCATTTTTTCCAGAATAGTTTGGACTTTGTAAAACCCTCAAAACTAATCAAATTAATAAAAATGATGTCACAGAACTGTAAAGTTATCTACTGGATGCTGTAACTGCAGAGAAATACAGACTGTCACCTCCTTCCTCAAGGTAGAAAGGAGGTTTTTAAGTAGTTGTGAAAACTGCATGAGATTATTAAAGGAGGACAACAGAGGACTGTACCTGTAATGTGGTGCTGGTAATTCTTTCAGCACATCTCTGATCTTTACAAGCCTCTCCTCCTCCAGCTGAATGGCCACAGCCTCCTGTAACACAGATGTGTGTTTGAATCAATATGTTAATGCAATGTATCACTTTTATTCCAATTTAATTGCTGGAAATATGGCACATAGGGGGACTTATTCTGATGAATATAATCCATGCCTTCTTTGCAGACAAAGTACTTTATACTGCCTGTGATCAGTCCAATACACTTCATGAGCACACATGAGGGGGGAAACTGTGTGAAATGTTTGCGTGACAGAGCTACTCACCGCAAACTTGTCATACAGCTGGTATGTGAGCAGAGGGTTTGGCAGCTCCCTGAAATAAGCTTTACACAGAGAGCTGACACAGTGGATGTCCTGCAGGTACACATCCTTGTTCAGATCTGGACTCCCGTCACTCTCAAACTCACCCCTGGTTGTTTGCACACATAGATTCATTTTAGAGTATATCAACACAACACACCTCAATACAATCTTAGTTGAGTATATAGATATAGGTTCAACAAGAGGCACAAACACACACGCAACTTACCTCAGTTTCTGTATGTTGGACGACACTCCAGATAACCTGTAGATGCCATCCACAATGCCATTTTTCTCAACAAACTCACTGCAGCATTGCAAGACCTGAGGAACTGTGGGAAACAGTGAATGACAAAAATTAAGAAATTAATCATAACATTAGAACAATTCATAAAATGTTCAATTTATTGACTTTAACCATACACATGGGATTTTTGTAGTTCCTCTGTACGTTTCTGTTTGTCTGTGTTTCATATTGGTAGTCAAGTAGCCCTAATATGTTTTACTTGCGACACACATGTCATATGCGGAAAGACAAAAAAAATATCCTATCACTGCAATCTCGCTATTGTGGTCAAAGTGTCACGTATATGTAAAATAAAAGGAGCTTCAGGAATAAGATAGTGATGTGCTTTTTTGAGCTTTCATGCAGATTGTTGTTAACCAGCACCAGCAAATATTATCGATGTACCTCCTGATGATTGCCAAATATGTCATGTACCAAATATATTGTATCAATATGTATTAGCATCAAATCACAACATATCCAAAACACAGAGTGCTTTGGATATGTGCTGTATTAAGTGCTGTATTCAAATCAATGTAAATTATACAAATATGTGTTTATGGACGTACATTTACAAGTTCCTAGATTAAACTTTTTATAAATTAAATGATTTTGTAAAAGCAATTTTAGCCTGATATGTCTCAACAACAATTTCATGAATTGCCATAACATTTCGTACAGACATTCATGATCCACAGAGGATGAATCCTCCAGATGTTGGTGATCCTCTGACTTTTCCTCACGGGACATCGTGAGCTTTCTATTTGTGTTTTTTTAGTTAAATGTCTCAAAAACTATTGGATGGATTGGTTCAGACATTCATGTTTCTCACAGCAAGATTCAAACAAGTTTATGACCAAATACCTACAAAACTAATGACATTCCCATCAGCCTCAGATGCACTATTTGTTAATTACTAATTGAAAAACTATGATTGTGAATATGGTAAATATTATATCTGCCTTACATCAGGATGTTAACATTGTCATTAAGAGTATGTTAACATACAGACGTTAGCATTTAGCTGGAAGCACTGCTATGCCAAATTTTAGCCTCACAGAGCTGCTAGCAGGACTGCAGACTCTTAATCTTGTTACAATAAAGGAATATTAAAATGCAAAACTCACAAGGTTTTACAATAGAAAATGACCAAGAGTTGCTCTTTGAAGCATTTGAGGTGTGGTAATGCTGTGAACATGTAATGATGCAAACACGTCCTTTAAAAAAGTATAAGCAAGACTTTTCTTGACTTTATGTCTGTCTGAGAAGTATCACTGAAAAAAGAGAAACTAAGCACTTTAGAAACATGACAAATGTCATGACTAAATAAAAGCTGTCAAAAGTTGTTGACGATCATTCCTGTTCAGCATTTCTCTCACTAACTGTAGGCTGACATTTAGAGGTTGTCACCTGTGGTTTTGAAATACTTAAAGAAACACTGAAACAATTTTATCTTACCAGACTGATGAGGACATTCATACACATTTTTATATAAACATTGTATGGTTATTCAGATGTCCATGGTTAGACAACACTGTGTTTCTGGTGATCTGACATGGACATGTATTGCTATTTCACTGTATCGTGTTGCAATATGCATGAAGAAAATGGTTACAGGAAAAGTCTGATCACTTACCCTCTTGACAGGAGGCAGTCAGGTGCTCCAGAAGATCACATCCAAACACCTTCTCTTTGTTCCCCACTTTTCTCCGAACCCTCCGCATCTCTTCCTGTCTGCTGTTTCACCTCACATTCAGACCTGCCCGAGCTGCTCTGTTTGTGACCGTCAGATTAACTGACTGTCTGTGTGGCTGCTGGATGTGTTGCCCAACTCGGTTAACGTGACACTGACTTTGTAGAGGCTCTGCACATTTCACAGATTTGACCGTGCTGCTGCTTCTGCTTCCTTTGCTTCAGTGCATGTTGTTGGGTGCAGGTTGTTTCCTCTGTAAGCTGTGTTGCACTGGAGTTGATATGATAAAGCTGGAGTGTTAGGACATACTTTGGTTTATCTTCCACCCTGCAAAAGTAGAATAGGAAAAGTTTCTTTGTGCAAACACAAGCTTTGCGTTGCAGACAGCTATCTCCCCTTAAAAATCAAACAAATTGCACTGAATCCTCAGTGTGCATATGTGGCTCTCCACTTCCCCCTGATGCGCTCAATTTATTTTCGAATGAAAGGCCACACCCTTGCCTCTGTACTTCTCCTATTCAGAGAAGTGTGCCTCTGAATGTTTCACTCCAATCACACCATAATATCACTCTGTGCTGGTGGACCCATCTAAACCTCCTCTCTCAGCTGAAGCCTGAGGACTGAGCTCAGTTCAGTCACAGTGTGTCCTCCCTGCCCGCATGTCACGGCCATTGCGGCCCCCGTCTTTCAATGCAGCGGAAGTCGAGCACTCTTAAAAGCCTGAGCATATAGACTCATACAGACATTCAAACTCACTCCCCACCCCCTCCATCTTCCTGACACCTGCTACTGCTCTCCTTCTGTCCACCATCCCTCCTATCTGTCCACTTTTATGAAAGAGTTTCCATATAGAAATGTGAGGAAATAAAAAGTAAAGCAAGTGTTCCTACCTTCACTCTGCATCGGCACACAAGTAGCAGCATAAAATGATGACGCAAGAAACCACTAAACTTCCCCTGTTAACTTCCTGAGTGTCTCTCCTTCTCTTGTGCTTTCTCTCTGTATGTGGCCCACGGTTTCTCCGCCTCTGCTGATTGAGTAGGGAAATCAGTTCTGTGTATCTGCACAATGCATCTATTTCCCTTTATGTGCTGCGTTTGTCTCTTTGTAAATTGAGTTCCATGTGAGCTTCTCACACTGGCAGCAAGAAATGGGCAGAAACTGTAAACATTGGACGAATTTCCTTTGATTTGGTTATTATTGTACATCAATGCTACTTGCCAATACTATCCACTACAAAGTAAAGCACCACACAGAGCTTCAGTGAGTACAAAGTGTGGCAAAGGTTCAGAAAGTACTAGCACAATCATCAAAGTATATATATCACACTTAGCTTCAACATGCTTCAAAGTGCTACAGAACATAACTATCCTGATGACCCAGACATCAAACCACAACTGAAACTAACACTACCACAAATAAATCACAAATTTGTTCAAATGGCCACAGATTTCCAAACAGTAATACACAGTACAGCAATCACTAGAATGTACTGCTAACAACCACAAAGCCTGCAACAAATAACAAATGAGAACCACAGAGAATACCAATCGGCTTAGCCCAAAGTACCAAGAGTTTCCATAAAGTACTACTACAGAATGCAAAAGATGGCCTACAGTAGTACTAAAATAACCACAATGATCTCCAAACTACAACAAAGTGCCACAAATAATCACAAAATAACCCAATGTCACAATGTTAATATACCCCATACAAGTGAATGTTGTGAATTTAAAATTTTACTAATCTAAAAGTACAGAAGGATTAGAAACAAAATGTACTGTAAGTATCTATACTGTAGTAGTGGCAATGATGTAGTGGAATAGAAGTTTAAAGTAGCATAAAATGGGAATGCTCCCGTCAGCTTCCTCAAATCTGTGCGTCATCACAGTACCAAATGTACATCGTCATATTCCACGTTTGTGTTTTAGACATTCAATGAGAAGTAGATACCTGTATATTACATGGACATCAGTTTTACCAGTATGCAAAGTGCAATTTTGTATGGAACAGAATAATAATAATACATTATTTTAATAGTCTCTGATACTGATACAGTGTAGCTCTGTATGGTAGTTTGTGGCCGTATCTATTTCCTGGGCCTTTAACCTGGAGGTCATAAATTAAACCTCCTCATTAGGTCTTTGTTAGTTGTCACAGATTGCTTTATTGTTGGTTAATGAATGATAAATCAGTATTTTAAGAGCAACCATTAGGATGTCAGGTATTGAAAAATCTCTTTGGTTGGTGTTTCTATGGATGATATCTATCTATTAATGCAGATGTAAATGCTGGGAATCCATAAATAAATGCTTGTGGGTTTTTTTTTTACACTTTCTGATGTGCCATCAAGTAACCAAGAAATTTCCTAAACGTTTAATATATTGCTTTTGGTCCAGATACTCGAGAAATAGTCTTTTCCCACCATAACTGATGTCTAAATCATTAGTCAGTGAAGTATTAACCATTAGTTGGACTGCTTTTGAAGGTGACTGACTGAAAGGGGTACTATGAAATGCATACAATGTTCAATGTGTCTGTCACGCACAAACACATATCCAAATATTGCTACTATTACACATGGACTTGTTTGGATCTATATCTTCATATAAGCTTATTGATGACATGTTGACCATGATTGAATATGTGGCATATAAATTGAAAATTATTTTTAATATTCAGAAGCTATTTTAGGTTATAACTGTATTGTAATTAAAGTGGAAACATTTCTTGCTATATTAGCAACTTAGTAATATTTGCCAATATTTTAAATCACCTGTGTGGAGCTGGAGTTCTATTTCCGGCGTTAGTGTCATACTGCGCATGTAGTTAAATATTTACGGTAGTACAACAAATGACGCTGCTACGCTGACCTCGTTTTGGATTCCAGTGTGTCCCTCAGTGCGGACTAAAGCTAAATTAACAACACTGCTAACGTTAAAAATACTCAAGCATTTCTCAGCTCGTGTAAACTTTACTTAGCAAAGGGTGCTGAAGTATGATAGTAAAAAAAAGTGCCCTATTTTTGATGAGGATAGGGAGTGACACCGCCCGTACGAACCGTGGGGTGTTAAAAACGAGCGACCCCCTCCCTCTACATTCCGCGGAAGAAATTTACAGAACAAGTACAGAGCATCTCCCGCTCCTCTGACCAGCAATTTGTACACAATCATCCTAAAAGTGAGTGACATACAGGCGTGTGCAGGTGAATATATTTATTTGTGTTTGAATAAGAGGCGGAAGTCGGCGTCAACATGGAGAACTGCGGCTTCCAGAGCCAGATACTGTCCGTCATGGAGGTCCTGGCCAAGGCGGCCGTGGCGGAGATAAACCGGCGTGTGGATGACAGCTGCGCGGTGCTCCGGCTGGAGGTGAGCCAGAGCCGGCGGGACATCGACCTGCTGAAGAGGAAGTGTGAGGTGATGGAGGCTGAGCTGAGGAGGACCAGGATGAGAGCCAGGAGGAAAGGTGGAGACGGGTGGCATCATAATGTTATTCCCTGGTGTCGAGTTACTGTCTGTAGTTTATGCTTTTAAAACAGTGTGTTTTTTGTTTTTCTTCCTCAGTGTTTTATCCTCCAGCAGCAGAGAGATTCACTCCTTTAGTCAAAGTAGTGTTGAGCAAAGACAGACAGAGCACTGACTGGGATGCTGAGGCTCAAAATCAACCCCAACAGGTATAAACACTTAGAAACATTATTTTGATTCTGCTTTAATCTGCTTATTTGATTTATCAATTGATCATTCAGCTCTTAAAATGCCATTAAATCATGAAAAATACCTATCACATGTTCTCAGAGCCAAATGTTGATTTTAAATTGCTTGTTTTCATTGACCAACAGTCCAAACCCCAAATATATATCAAGTTTACTGTAATATTAAACAGAGAAATTCAAAAAATCCTGGCATTTCATGGCTGGAAGCAATGCATGTTTTACATCTTCACTTGGTTTATGACTTAAACAATTAATTGATTATGTAGCTTGTTCATATTTCATGTTTTGGGGGTTAAATAGAGTCCCATTTGTGAGCCTAAAATAGTTAAATAAAATGTGTAAACAAGACAAAATAGCTTGTATTTTACAGTATGATTTTACTTATTGTTGTATTATGACTTAGTAAATTGAATTTATATTGCAAAAATATAAATACTTGCATGTTACTATTTTTTTATTTCCATGTAATGACCATTTCTGTGGTGAGTCTACTGTACTTAGATGTAAACTCAGTGCAGGTCTGTTTTCCTTTTACGTGCACAACTTGTGTGTATGTGTTGTGTGTTTTTATTTACATTCATCTCCCCTGTGTGAGTATTAATGTTGAGCCTGGTGTTGCAGTGTGCAGATGCGGAGCCTGCTAATGAAGCTGAACACATCATGATCAAAGAGGAGTGTGCGGAGGAGGACATGTGGAACTCAGAGGACAAGCTGAGTGAGTTAAAAACTCAAACATCAGACACTTACATAGCAACAGGTGAATACTTTTAAAAGCTTGTTGTACAGAACATGTGATTAAAAAATATCCACATTTCTTGGTGCATTAGAATATGTTTTCACTGTTTTAGAGTACGTAATGGAGCTTATGAAAAGACAGTTTAGCAGCAGCGTGTCATAGCACCCACAAAATCACCAACACTACCATTAATATGAATTATGTTGTGCAGGTCTCATGGTCCTCCACAGAGGCACCAATCATAGTTGTTGTTTCACATGATGAGCAACAGATGCTGTACTTTCAGTCAGCCAATCAACATCAAGCACATTATCAGCCTGATGTGCAACTTAAACATGATCCATTTAATCACTGTGATTGCTAAAAACAAATTGGAGGCAGCACATTAGTAAACAGGGAGTGTTATACTCAGTTCTTTCATAACTTCAGTTTGCTGGAACCACTTGAGCCAAACAAATTCAGATTCACAGGTTGTTTTGAATCGTCTTCTTCTTAGAGTCAGCTCAGGTTCTGGTCCCGTTGCTTTTGGTTTGACAGCATTTTATTGACCCTGGATCCAGCATTGAATATGCGTACTGAATGTGAATCATTTCCAATCCCCCATCAAGCTTGTTTTGGTTTCCTAACTTTACGCAACACATACTACAGAAATAATGTAAAATCTAAGAACTGCAACTCAAAGGATGAAATTAAAAGGGACCTAATATGCTAATTTTCAGGTGTATAGTGTATTTTTGGTTTCTACTAACATGTTTAATGCTCAAAAAACTGTATTTTCCTCACACTGTCTGTGCTGGAACAACTGTATTCACTCTGTCTGAGATGCTCTGTTAAAGTGCCCATCCCTTTAAGCCTCCCTCATTAAAAGCCTAGTCTGCTCCGATTGGTCAGTGTTTGCTGATCCTCTGCATCTCAGTGTCTCTGCACCATCATTACAGCCGAGTAATGACTGTAATGAAGAATAGTGGCACTTTCTATTATGAAAAACCATCAACAAAAGCTTCAGAATGCAACCGGACATGTTCCAGCAGGAATATGATCTGAAATCAGGGGAACACTGGCTACCAAGATTACACGTTACATGTTTCCCTACTCTCAGATTCATCCTGCAAACCCAGTGTATTGTTTCCAAATCTCTCAAGATGTATCCCTGAGACTAGTTCCCTAAGCCATCTAGAGAAACAAGGAGCACTGACAGCCTTGCATTCCTCAAGAATTACCTACGTAATGTTAACACTTGCAGTAATGTGCCTGGAGAATCTGTCATGATCTGTTATTAGCATGTCTGGGAAGTAGAAAAACATTGAAAAAGGTATCCAGAATGATCTGAATGCAATGAAAAAGAGGAGTGTTTAAAAGATTGTTAGAGATTTAAAAAACCTCTACTGTAAGATGATGTGTGATTCCTGTGCTTTCTTTAGTCTCTGAAGCCGAGCAGCCGCCATGTTTCGACGCCTCACAACCTGCCCAGGCTGACAGCTTTGTAGAGCGTTACCACTCAGCTGAGAGCCCAGCTGACCACGGATCTCTGGTTTCCCCAGCGGACGGCTACAACACTTTCCCAGAGCAGCAGCTGAACAGAAACCAAACTGGGGCAGAGCTCATAGTGAAACACGAGAATGAGGAAGAGCCCGATGAGAACGCAGCTCCTTTCGATTCAGGCCACAACTTTGTGACAGAGGAAGGTGACGGACAGCTGTGGTCGTCCAGTGTGTGCAGAGACGCTGTTGATCCAAGCTTCTCGTATGCTGAGCAGCAGTTTGAGCCGGTCCCCTCTGTGTTCCCGTCTCAGAGCGGATTGCATTTGGAAGACATGGTGCCTCAAATGAACACAGGGAAATCACATGCAGTCGTGGTGAGTGCAGCACGAGTGAAAAGACGAGCCAGAACGTTTGGATGTAAGAGACCACAACCAGACGAAGGACACAATGCCTTATCTCAGATAAACACCATGGATCAGTGTGTGATTCCTCAACAATCGCAACACCAGTACAGAGAGTCTCCTAATGCAAGGAACCCAAACGAGGATTTGACGCCGCCAAACCCAGGGCACAGCCGCAGCGGCTTTGGCCTGGCGAGGAGGATGAGGACGCCCTGGAGGTCTGGCATTGGCGAGAAGAGGTTCAGCTGCACGTACTGCGACAAAAGCTTCATGAGGTTCAGTCAGCTCAAGGAGCACCTGAGGAGTCACACAGGGGAGAAACCGTTCAGCTGCCTGCAGTGCGGCAGGAGCTTCACCAAACAGTGCAACCTCATCAGACACGCGGTGGTCCACAGCGGAGAGAAGCCCTACGAGTGCTCGCTGTGTGGGAAGTGCTTCACCCAGCGCTCCAGCCTGAAGTCCCATCAGAAAACAGCGCACTGAGTTCACATCAGATTTATTTAATACATCTGATTTGGCCACATATTGATTAAGTTGTTGTTTGTTTTTATTGTTGTTTTACTGTATTATTTTTGTTTTAAACAGTTTTATATTATAATATTTAAAATAATTTTGATATAAGGAAGAGACTAGTCAGAAATCACAGTATCATTGTTAATCTCAAAGGACCATTCCAGTGTGGTGGCAAGTTCAAGTACAAATCATGTCTACAAATTCACGTTGGCTTTTTTCCTAGTATTTTTTCCGGCCGCTCCAAGCAGCCAAAAGCATCCATTCTTTTTTTTAACTCTTGAACCTTACATGTGTGGTTTAATCCATCACACTTGACACTTTGACTTCTTTTTTTACAACAATAGTTGTACACACATTAAAATTTCTAACCACAGTAAATGGTCAGTATATCCAATCTGTAGGGAATGTGTCAAAACATGCAAAACCACTGGTCACATGACCCTGCTTTGAAAGGCTCTGTTACACCTTTACAACTTTAGTCAGATCAGCACTGCTAATGTATTTATTTTCCAAAAAAAAACGTTGTGTATAAATATCTTTGGAACAGCACCAACAGTCACATTTTATTGTGAGACTGCTTGTTTTACATGTTGTGACATAATGATGCACATTAGGAAACTCCACACAGACAGAAACATGAAAGATTCACTCATT
The DNA here is from genome assembly GCA_019142605.1 of Cephalopholis sonnerati. NCBI lineage: Eukaryota > Metazoa > Chordata > Actinopteri > Perciformes > Serranidae > Cephalopholis > Cephalopholis sonnerati. The sequence continues at coordinate 28,510,143 of JAGQAX010000010.1, read as the reverse complement.
AAAATTATGGAGATAATGAATGAAATTCAGATTCTTCTTTCATTAAGGGTGTCAGGTGGTCTGCTTTCCGTTACAACAACCTCTGAAATCTGAGTGATGCTAGAGGTGAACTGTAGAAAACAGGACAACTACATTGACCAAATGTTTTTAAAATTATTGTTGGGGTCATTTTTATACCCACGTTAGACATTGCAGGTCAAGTATGCATTATATTTTGTCAGCTTCTTAATTGCTGCATGACAATTTAGTTTTTTAGTGCAGCTCTGTAGGAGAAGTCTACACTGTATTACCTATAAATGATCCCATCAGTCTGGCAAAATCATAATCCAGTTAGACTGGTTTATGAGCAAAAGTGAGGCTGAACTTAATCCCAGTTTGTGCCTCTAATGTATCTTTATTACAGTAAAGTCATTGCTTGATTTGTACTTATCAACAAAATTTTAAAAAAGTATTATCAGATTTATTTAATCAATATTGTTCTCCTTTAATATTTTCACGTTAAATTAACATTTTTTTTATAGTTTAGTACAAAATAAGCATGAAGCTATGTCATTTCTGGCTATAATCTTTTTTCTTATTATTACTATAAGTCACATCTTGGTAAATATCTTTTATATTTGCCAGCAGGCACATTCTTTTCCCATTCAGATGGACAGAAGAGTCTTAAAGGATGTTGGAAATACCTTCAAAATTGCAGTAGGTTTTGTCAGATGACCTCCAGGCTGCTTTTTACATATCGTCAGGAATTTATCTTTCAGGAAACCGGAAGCTTAGCTCTGAGACACAAGACAGAGAAACAACCTGAGGTTCAGCATGCCTGACTAAAACAGTCAAACATTTCTTACTGAAACCAACCTGTGGAAACCAGAGAGCTGAGACTCCACTGTGATGCTCCATCAGGATGTAAAGTGTGGATCTTTTAACACCAACTGTCAGTCTCCAAACTTGCAAATCAAAGCTGAAAGCAAATGTTTTCACACCTACTTCAAAACAAATGACTCTAAATGTTCAGTCCAGGCTGTCTGAGCTTTTCTGAAGTTGCACTGAAGACAAGAATAAGAGACAAACACAAGGAAAAGTCAGAGAAGCCTTGTTACTCGATCAGCAAAAACATCTCAGTCTGTATTCATCAAGGCAGGTAACACAAAGTTTTTACACAAATATACAAAGGTAAGATGAAAAATGTTTTCTCATAAATATCAAATTAGATCCTTTATACTGTAAAACAGTGTCATTAAAGTTACATTGGTTGCATAGAAAAGTAGTGATAAGTAGTTTAGAGGACATCACCGAATATATCGCTGTACAAGTGCATCTTAGTTCCTGTTGAAGTGATCAGACTGAGATCAGCAGAATGTAACATGAGCATCATAAGGACGTGCTGCAGCAGAGACAAACGTGGTTCAACAAAAATAAATCTTATTTCATAACAGTCATTTAGTTTGTACACTCAAAACATTTAGATGAACACTGATTAACGGGTCTGATGCTAAACCGACCTTCCCAATGAGACTCAGTAATAAATGGAACGGCTTTTATCCCAAGGAAGTCAATTTCAGAAATTTTACTGGAGTGTGTTAATACAAGTAGAAAACACCATGATGGGACCATTTTAAAGGTCCAGTGTGGAGGTTTTAGGGGCATTTATAGGCAGAAATGGTATACAGTTAACATGCCTGTGTTTTTATTAGTGTTTAATCACCTGAAAATAAGAACCGCTGCGTTTTTGTTTCCTTAGAATGAGCTGTTTATATCTACATACAGAGCAGGTCCGCCATGTTGGACAAATCAAACACTGGCACTAGATAGGGCCATTTATGTTTTCACATCAGCCACCGTAGTTCCACATGCTTAGCACATGGGAGAAGTTTTAGTTCTGGTATCTCACCACTAGGTGCCACTAAATCCTACACACTGGACCTTCACTAAGACAAACTTAACCAAATGTTAGCAGCAACGACATAAGGGAGTGTGTCAGAGTATCTTGCTGTAAAATGTTTAGCTTCAGACTGGAAATGTGCTCCAATTAAAAGAAAATATACACTGAATTTTAGTAAAATCTTGTCACTTAAACTTAGCTTATCTTTTCAAGGAAAAAATAGAAGGAACATTACATTTATTTAGTACTAAGAATTTGTGAAAGAAACATTTTTATGTTTTTAAACACTACTCAGCTCGGCTCTCTGTCTGGTTTGGATATTTTCCGCACAACAGAGTGGAAACTCAACATCTGGCACATCTGAGTGGAAAGAAATAAAAGAACAGGTTGTGCTGTTTCCCTCAAATCAAAATATTATTCATCCAACTCAAGCTGAGTCATGGCGGCTTCTTTTAAGTAAAATGGTTCAATTAACTGAAGTCTGTTTTGGCTCTCTAGGTAAGTGAAATTTACCAGGTTCTTTTTCTTTTTTTAAGACATTGGGGTTGAGATGGAATTAAATCGAGTTGAGTCTGTGTAGGATTTTTCTTAAGTTATTGCTCAAAAAATTTGGTCTTTCATACTCATTTTAACCACATGAAAATCTGATTCCCTCTTATGAATCAGACAGTATAAACTGAGGGTAGCAGTACACTGCATAGTCAGAAACAGGAAATCCTCTCGTCATCTCAGCACCAGCATCACGTTGAAACAATGAGCCCAAGGCAACGTTCTGTTAGACTGACTAGAACTGAAATATCTGTAAGGACAATCAGCATTAATCGCTGTTTGTAACACTGCTTTAGGACATTTTTCAGCAGCTTGACATTAAATTGATTTCTCATGTTCAGGGAGCATCTTCAATTGATAAATTTCAGTTTTGACTTTAAAGTGAGACTATGCAACTTTTGCAAAACAGCAGCCACTGTAGCCTTAAGAGGTAAATACAGCACAATGGCACGTTGAATTTAAGATTTCTGAAGTTACTTTAATGACAAAATTTTTGAGCATAGTAAATACAACTAAAAATCTTGCCAAAGCTATGTGCCATATGACCAAATGGTGTTGCACACAATAGCAAAAGGAAGACAGTCAAAAAAAGACTCAGTAACATCAGTTACTCAGCAATGTCTAAAGCTTGCTCACATTAGCCACCGTGCGCTACCGGTCATACCAGACCAAAAAAGCTGTAGCAGCTAAATCCCTGAGTGTACTGAAGTGAGTAAGTGTTTTGTTGTTTGTGAATTCAACTTTTTTTTGTAAGAAGATATTGTGTCTTTCAAAAGTTACATAGTCTTGCTTTAAATTAGGTTTTTTTAAAATTGTTTTGGCTCTAATTTTTTTATAATTTCATTATCGTGTTTTAATAGATTTGCAAGAGGGGACTGTTTTCAAAACTTGTGCTGCGTTCAAGTAAACTCTGACATTTGAAATTTAAGGCTGGACTTTCGAGCAGAAGCTTTTAAATGCAAAAACTTTACAAGGTCCTTTTTTTTAACAACATCCATATTTGCCTGCAGTTTGTATTCTAGATTTGATGTCTGAACAATGCTGCTTGCAAATCTGATGTTTGACTCTTTAATGGTGATTTTTAGTGCATCTGACCAATCAGAGAGACCACTGTGTCATCGAGTGGCTAGATGAAATCCTAAACTAAAACCACCTCCTCTCTAAATTCACTCTTGCTGTTGCTAGGCTAGTTTCCTGTGAATTAGCGGAGACTTGATGGTGTAAAATATTTTCCAAGTGCAGTCTTGTTGTGGGTTGCCAGGATGGTTTGAGATGAAACATCTGTCATGAGTGTTGTTTTTCAGGCACTCAGTTATTATAAATCACCTCTAGTTTTCTCCTCTGAATGTTAATCAGAAAAATATGGGATTTGTTTTGATTTAGTATAAACATGTGTCTAGCAAAGAAGACGGGAAATATCAAAACACAAGCTTTGATTTTTAAACACTCACACATACACAACACAAGGGATCGTCAATACCCCTTGACATAGACAAGACGCTTAATATAGGAAACCTTGAAAGGAAAGAAAAATCTACAACATCTCACAATATTAAATATAAACAACCTTTTCAAAAAAATAATCTCTATGCTGAGTGTCCATTTGTTGATAAAAGCTTTTTTTGTGCTAAACGGAGACTTGTCCTGTCACACCTGGGTGATAATATCTTTGAAAGATAGTTATTATCAACATCAGGTGTGCTTGATTTATGAGTCAACATGTGATACATTCACTTGATAGATTAAAAAAAAAATCAAGTGTTTTCTCTTTTTACATTTTATTTTTCCAAAATCTTTGAAATGTATCCAGTCTGTTGGTTTACATCCTCCATCCAGGGGTAAAAGTCTCCCTCTCTTGTCAAAATCCACCATCTCCTCTGTGTCTGTGTGTGTCTGTGTGGGTTTACATGTGTGTTACATGGGGCAGGTGTCTGTCCCTCTCTCTTGTTCCTCTTCCTCCAGGCTGCTGGAGCAGTCCATCGCCTCTCCACTGTCTCTCTCACTGCTGGGGACCATCGGAGACCAGCTCTCCCCAAGCTCATCCTCTTCCTTTCCGTCCTTTCTCTCCTCTGCCTCTTCGTCCTCATCCCTTCCTCTCTGCCTGCAGTAAGGTGGGATCTCAACCACGACGAATTTCTTTGCCCAGCCGCTCAGCACTGCCTTCTGCCGCACGTCATTCCCCATCAGGCCTGCGTCAGACCTGGAGTTAGTTGCTGAGAGAAAAAAGGAGAAAGAGGAAAGAGAGGAAGGGAACGATTATTAACTAATCTGGTGATAGAGTTGAAAAAAATCTGTGCCTGTGGCTTAGTTCCTGCAACAGCTTCCCTCTTGTACCAACTGCCAAAAACCATGTGCACACATAACCAGCAGCCTTAAACACTGTGTCACACAAGTGACAGAAAAAGCCCTTTTTATTTTTGCTACATGAAACTTTTATATAAAAAATGCTAAAAGGACATCCTTATCAGACAATGCACCTGGCAGTGTTGTGGAGAGCTGGCTGGAGTTACAGGTAACAGAACCGTTGTTATTGGAGCAAACAGCAGCAGCGAGTTGGAAGACCTCAGAGCGGGGCAGCTGGGGAGACACCGGTAAGGAGTGACACTGTCTGCCTGGCAGCTGCTGCCAGTAGTAAGACGTCTCCTGTTGGGGTCCTCCAGGTCCATGAACAGGCGGCTGGTTACTGAACACACTCCCTGGAGGTGAGTGCAGGTCAAACACCAGCGAGAAGACAGACTTGCTGGGCACGTCATAAAACTTGATCTTGCCCCCACATAGGTCCTCTCGGGCAGTAAAGGGGTTGATCTTGCGGGCTTTTGAAGTTCGCTGAACGATGGGGGGGTTATAGTAAGGGTCCTGGACGTTGACTTTTCTTCCTGGTTTGCAGGAGAAGATGTCTGATTGGCTGCGGCTGAGCCAGATGTTTCGTCGAGGGCGGGGTGATTTCGGCGGGATTTTATCATCCTGGAAACCAAGAGGGTTCAGTCGTTTGAAGCCCTGGATCTTCTCACCTTGAAGAAAGAGACAGATACGCGTTTGTGACACATTTTGCATAAATTTTACATCAAATTATAAAATTTAAAGAAAAGCAATGCGTCTTCCATTTTATTTTAGAGTAAAATGTTGTGGGGGTTTTTTTTTCATTGCCATATCTTGTTAATTCTGTAAAATAGAGAGTCTATTGTAACCACTAGGTGGCAATACAGGCTTAATCCTTCATAAAGTACTGAGACATGGGCTCCTTAAATCTCTGTTCTTAAGACGTTTCCAAAGGCACTGGATGACCAGTAGTTATTTTTACTATACAGAGAGTGCATCTGAAGTTTGGTAGGGTCTTAATATTGTCGCAACTTGAACTGGCGCAGCAGGAAAAAATATTACGATGAATAGATTTGAGGACCACAGAAACGAGGGATTTAAAATTAGGTATTCTCAGTTGGCAGCCATTGATTACATTATCAGGAAAGAAAATGTGCATAAAAGCACAAAAACAGAAATTTTCCTAGTTCGCAAAAATCACTTTCCAAAGATGATACACAGAGCCAAGAAAACATCTTATTTTATCCTCCTCTCAAATCTCAAAGTACTGTTGAACTCCTGAGGGATCATGTATCTTCTTCATGCCAGGAAACAAATGAAAGAATTACTCTTATGACTCATGAGGACCAAAAAAGCAACAAAGCTACAAAAATATTTGGCTACAAAGTTGTTGTGCAACAGAAATAATTCCTACTATGAGGGTGATTCTGGTTTTTAGGAAATGCTGATGTTATCAGGTAAACAGAGAGGGGGAGCTGGAGGGAGGGAGTTCATGACGTACTCTAACAACATCAGATGAGGAGTGAGAACTGTCAGATGCAGGCCATGTTTTCCACACAATAATAGCTACATAAGAGATGTTTCTCACGCCAACAGGCCCAGACTGTGTTTCATAAAGTGTGTTAGCTTGATCTAGATTGACAACACAACACCAAATGTGAGAAACTGAGTCTGTGTCACAAGTATAAATCACTCCTGCATCCTGTGACGTCATACATTTGTACTCTCCTTCTTCACACACTGCAGTGCTGAGGAAGCCGTTTGGCTTGTCTAAACAAAAACATTACTGCCTGCTGACTCCATGATGGTCAGACATGCAGGCGGCGGTACGCTGGACCAAATTAGAAGTGAAACCTGGGCCTGCATGGATCAAGTATCTCAAAATAGGCATCTAAAATCTCAGACCAGTTTTCCTCCTAAGTCATAGTGAAGATTATATTATCAGCAACCGAGGACTGTGCGCTCCAGTTCTTTGAAGTGTGATTCGGATAAATGTTAGAACATATTTGACTTTGCAAATATGATCCTTGAATAACTTACTACGGTGCAAATAACATAGGATACAGATGTAATAGTAGAAATAAAAACTCTCCTGACAAGCTGACAGTATGACTAAAAAGGAAGTGAAGTTTAAATCTGGCTTGAACAAACCTGGCTGTGTGTTTGGATGAGGACAGCGTAAACAGTGTTCTTGTAAATGACTGAACAAACACAGAATCGACATTGTGCTTTGCAAGAGGAACTGGTGTTAGGAGAGGAGAGAAGTTTCTGTCAGGCACTGTTATCCGGCAGGATAACAAGTGAAATATTGACTAGCTGAGCAATTGGCAGCAGTCTGACTATGTAAGAGTACAGGCAGCCCTGGAGGTGAAAGGCTTGGGAGCCCAGAAGAAGGGTATAAAATAGGTTACTTTCACTTCCTGCCACCTTCTTTCACAGGCATCTTCTTGTAAACAAACACATATGACATTATTTGACTGTAAAGCTAAAGCTGAAACGACAGACCAAAGCATCAGAGTGAGATTTTGTGCAGTGCTCTTACTCTTTGTTATGGTCTTCTTGTCGTTGTCCCCACTGAGAGGGACACACTCATGCTCCATCTCTTCAACTTTAAGGCGTGCCAGAATCTCCTCGAGGTGCCTGACGATGTCTGGGAAGGACGGACGGAGTTTAGGGTCCATCTGGGGGGAAAAAGGAAAGATGGAGAAGCATAAGATTTGTGTTTAAATACTGTAGCATGGTGCAGCAGCAGGGATCGATTGATGCATGATAAATTTACATTAACAAAAGTGCTAACAGTTAAGCATAAAGAAAATATTACTGTGTTAAAGAGAATAAAGCATTAAAATAATTTACATAAACAAACAAGAACACAGCTGATGCTTCTACAAGCATTTGCATTGTGTTTTACAAGTTGGTTTTCCAGGAAGACTATTATAATGTTTTATGGTGCAAAGAAGATTGTGAAATGGCTTTTACTGGCATTTTATTTTGAAACATTAAGTCTCTTTGTAGAAAGTGGAACAAAAGAAAAGCCTGTGAAAAACAAAACACCTTAATGTGTAAATGAAGTCCTCTTTGTGACAGGAAGCAACATGACTCGCAGGTTTACATTTTCAGACATCTGTAGCAATAATATCTGGGTCTTTTTTCCTTAAACAGTGAGATGTTCACAATAAAGACAGTACGTCAAGCATATTTATTTAAAGTATGTAAAAGTGAGGAAAATTAGAAGAAAAATTATGAACTTAAGTTGAAGATGAAGGAAGGGGAAAGACAAAAATTGGAAGAAATAAGGAGAGGTAGACAGTGTGAAAGAAGTTATATGAGGCAGACTGTTGTTGGGAGAGAAAAAGACCAGATGGAAAAACAAGACAAGAGACAAAAATGTGACTGAAAGATATAGACATGCAGCTGACACTGAAGTTCAAGAGGGTTGAAATAAGACACTAGAAAGAAACTGTAAAACTGACTATTGAGAAAATGAAATTACACTTGAGTGCTCTGAAAAAGACTTGGATGGAGGATAAGGGAGAAAAGGATGATAAAAGCGAGACAACAGACAAGGATGAGAAGGGATGGACGGAGCCAATATAGGATCAGTCAGCAGGGTGCTCCAAAATCTTTAAAGCCATCATCCTCTGTGGTTTGTAATTATGTCAGAGGAGGAAAAAAAATCAGTCAAGTGACTATTATGTGATGTGAGCAAAACTAAATCTCATGAAAAAATGATGTTTGATTTGGTTCGATTTACTTAATGTTCCTCCTCATCTCAATCATTACTCAATTTAACAAATGAATGAATGAATATTAAGAGAAGCTGAGAACCAACTGATCCAGCTTTTAGTGAACAGCAGACCCCCCGGACAGTGAGCTAAATCAGATTATTCAGATAATCAGATTGCTCCTCTACTTCTGATCAAGGGAATAATAGTTACTTAAGAAATTAAAAATAAAACTGTAGAAATCCAAAGAAACAACCAAGACGAGCTATTTGGGAAATGTCTTTCTCTCAACACAGAGAAAAGTTGATCACCAACACCTTGCTGTTAAAGAAATATTTCACTTACTTAAGAGTAAATGGCCATTTGCGTATCACTAACTCACCTGTGTTACCTTGCAGTCATGAAGAGAATATGAAGAGATTTTGCTGAATCTGAACTAACCCTTTAAAGCACCAAAGTCACACAATAACAAAATGCCAGTAAAGGCAGTAGTAGGTCAGCATCTCCCATGTTCTGTGAGGTAAAGTTACTGTTTGTGTCAATGGACTCTGGCTTTGAAGAGAGCATAGATAAGTTTTACTTTAAGGTCAGTCCACCACTGGAAATAGCTGTGTGTTTGTGAAGTACTGAGCTTATGACTGGGTTAATGAGGTTTGTATTATACTGCACAAGTTGTGAGAGTTTGTAAACCAATGTGTTGATATAGTTTTGCTGTTGTTAAACACGGACCTCTTTGACTTAAAGTCATCAAGAATTTTCTCCATTTTTGGATTTGTCGTTCACCCGAGGCTTGCAAGAAATAAAGTTTTCTTCACAAATTCAAGGTAACACAGAGTGAGTAATTGATACACAAATGGTCATTTGGAGGGTGACGTATTCCTTTAAACATTAAAAAAAAATGACCACCTGACACTAACTTCGAAGATTCATGGCTTGTTACAATACTGAAATGCCTTAATTGACAGAGACTGAGACAAATTGATTAGACAGGAGTGTGGTGGACTCACGTTGCAGCAGTTGAAAGCCAGCTGGAGGAAGTCAGGCGGACAGTCTCCAACCATGTGCTGGAACGTGTGATAGTCCAGGCCAAAGTTCTGCTCACGAGGGAGAGAAGACAGAGAGACAGAGAGATTTTGGATGTATGAACGTTAAACAGGAAACTCTTATTTACCTTTCTAAAAGTGGGATAAAGACAGAAAAAGACAGAGCTTCATCAGATGTTTGACATAATGCAACTCCTCTGCCAAAACCAGCTTAATGTCAAACTAATCCCTCTGGCACGGTCCTTTTGGATCTTTCAGTCCACTGAAATTTTTAATAACACAGGATATGTGATGGAAAAAGGGTAAAATATTTTTTAAAATATCTTAAGAATGAAATTGAAGACCAAAAAAACAAACAAAAAAAACTCTGTTTAAGGCACTCTACACCTAATTTAGTTTATGTAAGAAATATATATTAAGACCTCCCTTCATTGCACATTAAATAAGAAAAAAACATGGTGACAAATCTAGTCATATGGTTAACTTACAACTATATAATAGTTGAGCCCAACCAAAACTGGAATTCCAATACCGATATCAACAAAAAAAAAAAACATGCATCTTACACAATAACCCATCTTTATTTTTAAAATAAATATATAAATATTTTTAATAACAATCCCTTGAATTTAGGTACAAAATGTACTGATCAGTACATTTCAAATTTAAAACACAAACTACTGTCTGGTGGATGACTTTTACACAAATACCTTTATTTTCTACGTGTTATAAGCTATAATTGGTCAATAAAATTGGCCGATGGTTCCAGTTCAATTTAAGTTTTCCAGGGTGAGTTAAGAAAAAAACAGAGCAACTCCCCTATGTTTGACAAAGTAAAAAACAGACTTTAGCACTCACTCTTAGGTCTGTATGAGTCATGTAAATGCTACACAGTATAAACAGGGTGTTAATTATGGGACACCAACAGATTAACCGGTGTACAAAGCAAACAGGCAGATGGAGAGATACGAGGTTATAGGGTGGAAAGAGGTGAGAAGTAGATGAGCATTCACCTCTGTGCGGGGAAGAAAGTCAGGGTCAGCCTGGACCCTCGCAATGATCTCACACAGGATTATACCGTAGGAGAATACGTCAGCCTGAAAACACACAGACACACATAAAGACAAGTAGAAACAAAGATTTGTTTTTTCAGTAATGGTAATCTGCCTGGTTTATTCTAATGTGACACATTTGTGGACCCCCTCTGTCTGAAATATAACTTCTTCTTCCCAACTCATTCTTTTACTATGCTTTATTTGTACTTTGTTTTAATATACATATTATTTTTTGCTGCTTTTATGATCCATTTTTCCTAGGTGTTTAAGTTTACTCAAAACTCATCTAATGTTATCTTATTTGAGTTTATTTTCCACGCTATCTCAGTTTATATCACTACTTGATACATAAGGTTGGAGGTCAAAGTTGGTGACCTTACCCTCTCGTTGTAGGGTTCATCTCTCAGCACCTCTGGAGCCATCCAGAAAGGAGAACCAACCACAGACAGTTTCTCTACCTCAGCACTACACAAAAACAAGATGTAGAAAAACATGTAGATTATCTGGTCCATTACAACGAGGAAGTCATTTGTGTTAAAATGTGTGCCAATTTGTGTGTGTTGGTCGACAAGTGTAATAAAATCATTTAGGCAGAGCAGATTCAATGTCAATTTGTTTAGTGCATTTGTCGAAGGGAGTAAAATCATTTCTTCAGTCTGTGTCTGCAATGGTAATATGAACAATCTGCTAGATAAACGAAGCCAATAAGCCCCTTGTGCCCTGTTTTTTTTTTCCACTCAAATTACCCTGTGGTCTCTGTGTACCCTCCAGGTAACAAATAATTGCAGTTTTAAAGTGTACCACGGTGAGAATGACTAATGTCTTATGTTTCAGTTAAAAAAACAAAATATGTTAGATAGTCTGTACAGTGACTTTTGCTCTCTAATCCTTTAAATTCAGTAGCTTTTACCTTATTTAGATTTAGATTGGGTGAAGTTGGACCAGACTTTGTATCTCGGATTTTTGTGGACTCAGAATTATAATATAAGATTACAGAAATGATCATTTGTCAAAGCCGTATCAACTGTGCTCCTGAAGACATTTCAGAGCAGAGAAAACAATCTGCCTCCTTCATTGTGCTACTGCAGCATTAAAAACCAAAACCCTGCACTGATAGTATCCTCCTGTTATCAAAACACTAAAGTTGAGAATGTGAACTGTACAGCGTGCTCTTAATGTTAGTGCCAGACACATGTGTTAATAAATAACCCTGCGCCTGGTATGAGGAGGAGGCACACACATACAGTTACAAATAGCTGTAATGGGAAAAACAGAAAAGAATAAAAACATTGTAGTGGAGAGCAGGCATGGACATTTGGACATCTTCTCTCTTTTTATGGCTATTATAAATAACTTGCAGCAGATGTGATACTTTATAGCTTGACCGGTTTCCAAAGTGTCAATAAGAAGATTAACTTCTGGTGTAAAATGAGGCGAGTGCAGCTACAGTTAACAATAACAAGACCTAATGGTGAATAATTAATTTACTAAAATAGGTTAGGGCAAAAAAGTACTTTAACAGATACACTAACCCAATCAATTATGTCACATATTCCCAAATATTAGAGTTATCATATAAATATTTTTGTTTTGGAGCTATGAAAATGACCAAAAAGGTTTTGCTGATGACGCCTCATGAAGTTTCTGGTCAGTAGGGGGCAGAGAAATCACCCAAATAAGCTCAAAGTACACAGCTACTTTACCACCACTTCACCAGACTATAAAAATTGTTACTGCTAACAGATGAATAAACAACGGGCTACAGGAGCAGATGAGCACAACTGAGACTCAACCACAGAGTAACTGTGCCATTAAAAACCAAAACAGTGAGCTAAAGGAGGCCACAAAACTCTCTCAATCTGGAGTTGAATGACAGCCCCTTCTACACTCCATATTCATTTGATTCAATGTTAATATCAAAAGTAATCAGTAATGAATAGAGTACTGATGTCTGGTGTCTGTGGTAATTTTCCTGCACAGGTGCACCAAAAGTTGTGAGTTTTACTTTAACCAGCCGCAGCGAAAGGGTGAGAGAGTATCTATTGTATCTTAGATTTGCTTAATTTAGTTGTCTTTTTCTGTTTGGCACTGCTTTTGTTTTGTTTTCTCAACGCTTGTGTATGTGCATGATATGTTCTTTTAAAAATGATATTCTAATACTATGTATGTAACAGTTTTAAATAAATACTTAATCTGAAATCTGAATGCACCCAATAAATATGGAACTTAGTGTTCAGAGAAGTGTGTACCAACAGAGTTTATGTAATTACTCTCACTGCCAGAGGGGGGGAAAACAAACGTTCTGCACTCCAGCCTTAATTAAGTTAGCCAGTAGAAGAATCAACATGAGCTCCTAAAAGGTTTCTTTCTTTAAATTAAGTCCTTTTGTAATTCCTTACAAAGATCTGGGACTGGGCGTATCTATGTAGAGCATTAATGAGTGGAGAACTCCTTACTGATTGGTGGGGATCTTTTCTGCCAGGCCAAAGTCTCCCACCACTGCTGTGTAGCCGTTGTCATCGCATTTGATCAGACAGTTCTGTGAACACAGAAAAACATTATCATGTGTAATTGAGGAAGTAGTGAGACTGAGGTATTTAAATAAAGCATTTTTGCAGCATGATAATATCAACCAAACCTCCACTTCCTTAATGAACTTCCGTATAATTTTCATTTTCATTCTCTGTACATCACAAAATGGGCATTAACAAGACATTTCAATACACACCACTATGGAGTTTGGACTCTTCCTCTTCACCCTAAACTGAACTATCTATAAATTTATAGTTCATGTTTGTTGCAACGGTCATAAATATTACCTAAGCAGTTTTGTAATTGTACTGCAGACAATAGTACGTGCACTGCTGGCAAAATTACATTTATTACATCATGTAACAAAAGGTTAAGCTGAACATTAATGTTCAATATACTCACAAATCATTTACACACGTCATTCTACTTGGCATTTGTGTGTTAGCATGCTGTACCGTCCTGCTTCAGTGTACATTAAAGTAAAGTACATATTTAATGCATTAAGTGAGTTTATGTGTGTCGTAAACTGTCACATTGCCTTTTATGTCTCTGTGTCTTGGGCCTTTCTTGTGCTTTGTTGATTTATAGCTTATAACTCATTTAGAATTGAAGGTTAGATTGAAATGTAACTCTATAAAAACAGAGTATAATCTCTGTTTTCAGGATGAAGTTACAGTTGGAAGGGAGTGCTTGGAACAAGTACATAGCAATAATTAGAATAAGCAAGAAGAGAATGCTGCTTTGTCCATTGAGTTTCATGACTGATGTATGAGTCATAGGCAAATGGACTTTGCATTAATCTGAGGTACAATGAGACCTGAGACACTATGACCACACCATGTAACCCTCAGAGTAAACTGCAAAACCTGTCTACTAAAACAGGTTTCACTAAAGCTTCTCTAACATTTCTCTGTGCACTTTTTCATTCTTCCACCAATGAACAACTATAAGCTTAGACAGGTAATGGATATGAGTTTACAGCAGGGTGCATACTGTCCTTCTTCCCTGCCAGCTCCATGCCAGCATGGCTCTGGGTCAAGTCGGAAAACTAGAAGGTGCCTGCCACAGATTATCACATGTGACTGTGACACTGTGTTCTTTACAAAGAGGTTAACAGGTCTAGGAGTAAAAGTCTGAGCACATAAGTGTATTAAGACCCAACATCTTTAACGTTTGTTTCCTACATCTAACACACACGTCTTATGTGCAAAGGTTTCTTTACAAACCTAGGGCCCAATGCTGATGTTAGCCAAAGAAGCCAAAGGAAAAGTCATAAAAAAACCTCTCTGAACTAAATAAATTTCCTCCTGTCATGTGTTGTATTCACCTCGAGAGAGTCAGTAAAACAGGCCCAAAACAAATACTAAATGTTAAAGCTTCCATTTATCAAAGTCAATAACAAATCAAATCTAATGTATAGAAATATATATACAATGCTACAGGAAATGCTTCTGTGTTGTCCTGCGGCCACGAGGGGGCCTGCAGTTCTATTTTTAGTTTAGTTTTCTCCTCTTAACAAGCAATTAGCCTGTCTAGCTAACCTTGGAGGTGAGGTCCCGGTGGAATATGCCTTTGGCGTGCAAGTAAGCCAGACCGCTGGCGATCTCACAGGCCAGTTTCACCCTTGTGGGCCAACTCAGGTGTTTATTGCTGTCTAGAAGCTGCTCCAGGTTTCCACCATTGATGTACTAAAGAAAGACAAAGAGAGACACATTAATAAAATCCTGTAAGCACAAGGAAAGGAGCACAAAGCATTTAATTTTACTAGAATATATAATGTACAATTTCAGTTTTCAATTTCTAATAATTAAAAAATGGTGCTAGGCCGGCAAATGGATCTAAGAAATAGCTTTAAATTGAATTTCTGACAGCGAGTATGCAAGCATGTTTACAGACATGACAGCGAGTAAATGGCCGAATTATGTGCTTCAGAAAATATGCATTGAAGAAATTTAAGGATATAATTTGTCAAACAATAATTGATTACTAACATTAAATGTTTTTCAGCCATGATTTGCATCACTATGCTATAAATAGCAAAATATTCCTGTTTGGCTGCATATGGCCGGTTGTATCAGCGAGCTGGGGAGATGTCAAATGACTTTTCACAGGAATTAAATGAGATGTAGTAACTTTAGTGTGTATTCATCACACATAACAACATAACACTCTGTTGCCTATGACAGAAACAACAGACTGGTTAGCTTGCTTGCAAATCTATTGGTCAACTGATGACACACTCAAACTACATAAAGGTACTGACACATTACACAAACCAACTGCCTATCCAGCTGGCTCCCAGAGTGGATGACTGATTGGTGGGCTGCTTGGGTTACAGACGGCCTGCCTGCCGGCCTGGGGGCTAGCTGGTGTATCGAGCAACTGGCTGAATAAAATCTGGCAGGAAGAACTGCTAGTTTCCTACACGCATGAATGTGGACCGTCTGATCATGCCGAAGAGTGGGCAGCTAAGAGGACAAATCAGCTCAGTAGGTTTAAAAGTGGCCAGGGTCCTTGATTCTGTCTGTCAGCTTTTATCCAGAATAACTTGTCTGACCTTGCTGCTTGCATGCAAACACACAGACACACTAATCCCATGTCAACATATCACGAACAACAGTGGTTAACTAGATAGAGCTGAGATGGGATAAAGAGATGGTCTGGTTATCGTTATGACTGACAGGGACAGAATTAGGACACAGGGGGCCGCTGGCAAGGGGAGGAGGTCGCGACTTCTTCACATGATTTATTAAACTGGGCTCCTGGTCAGATTAATTCTAACTTTCAGATAATCTCATTATATTTTTACAATGAATGTAAAACTCTGTATGAATGATAGAGAAATAACCTGACCGAGACAAATATAATACTCAACAACTCAATGAGCTGCGTTTCTACAACAAATGTCATTATTTCTCCTAAGCAGTGTGTGACTTTTCCAGCTGAATACAGGGTCACATCCCTTGTCACACCACCTCTCTAGACTACTCAACTCTTAAGTGCCGTGATGGTTCAGCTTCCAAAGGACAATAATAAAAGATACAAACTAGATTGAGCTTTTAATCAGTGGTGTCTTTAAGAAGGTATCCCCTTATATTTGGTATTGAATTTAAAGGATAAAACAATAAAAAATAAACATGCATATAACCTACCTAATGCGAAACAGATTCACATTGGATTAAATATCTCTATAATAATAAACTAGAAAGTTGCCTGATGAAGATAAGAAGTGTGAGAAACTGCTGTCTTACATATGATCTACATCCTGCAACATTTAGGACTCCAACAGTTTTACTGGACAATTTTTTGTCAGTCCAGGAATCAGTTTATAATAATTCACTATCCTTGGATCCCACATGTTGAAACATTCATTAAAAACATTCCACCAGCCATGAACGATCTTGTCTGCGTTTTTTTATTTTATTACCTAAAAATGGTTCTGCTATTATTTTAAAATGCCAAAAAGGTCTGAGGACTCATGAAATAAAAGATAAAGCAATGCTTTAATACGCCCCACAACGCTGAGCTACGTGCAGTCTAATACAATCAAATTTCCACACACACACGAACACATACACCCCAATTCAAGACATGAGAGGATTACAGTATTTGTCCAACAGATTCCTCAGGAGCCACAGAGTTCAACATCTGTTGTCTGCCCGGTTGAGAGGGATACAACGGGGGAAAACTCCACTGGAGACAATTAAAAAACTCACAGTAATCCAACTTCATTCTTTTATCATCTCATTTAAAATCTAGAGAGCGCCCATTTTATTCTCACACTGACAGAATATGCAGCGAGTGCAGAGTGTGCCTGGTCCAAAATGCAAATCACATGGTTTAGCGGAAGAGCGCACCTGCTGTGTCAACTAAAAGTAACTGAATGGAAGTAAAGTCGCATTCAAAAAAATCCTCTTATTCAGGCATGGTATTTTTTTCTGGAATTTGCTTTATCCTATTTGTCAAGTTACTGATATACCAAAGTAACTACTTGACATAGTACATGTGTGAGATATATATGTGTCTCACTATGATCGTGTATAACATAGAGTGCAAAGGAAATGAGAAACACACTGTTGTGGAAACTGCTCTGCTGCACTGTCTGTGTTTCAGGTTAAAAACCCTGGAAAGAATTAAACAAAAGGATCCTTGTTTGCTGCTGGGAGCAGCTTCAAACGACAGTATAATCCTGCCATGGGTCATGAATTACCATTAGCCCAGATTATCTTTGCAGGAGCATTTCCTATGAGGTGCATTAGATCGAGATTCAGCAGAGACAAAACAAGGCTCAGTGCTCTACATCAGTGGGTCCCAAAGTGGGTACTGCCACATCCTGAAGCACCCTGAAGACAGGGAAAGGGTGCCACAAAACGCATCATATCATTAATAGTGTCTCATCACATAATAAAAAGCAGCATCATTTAATTTAACTATGTTTCATTCAGTGTTTTCAAACACATCAAAACAAGACAAGAAAAAGCAATAAATATCAAAATCACAGGAATAATTTACAGTTTTGTGGAAAAATAGTGACCATCAGAGCAAGTAAAGTAAACGGTTTGACACAGTAAACAGAAAAAAAACTGACACATCTCAGCCCTCAATAGTCTGAAACATCTAAATCTGAGCTGACCAATAAAACTAAAATCAGACCAAACACCACTGAGCTGACAACTTAATGAACTGCTTTTGACTGATTGCAGAAGGCAGATATCCATTATTGTCCCTATAGTTGTGGTATGACACAATCTTTGGCTGTTCTTAATGTTAACATCATTCACAGAAGTCAGAAGTATTTCATTAAACTGTTTACTTTTGCCTATTTTTGTTTATTTTACATTTGTCTGTAGATTACCACACGTCTGTGTGTGAGAGACATGGAGTTTCTCGAGGTGGCTTGGGCCATGCAGTAACTTAATTCTCCATTTCCTATGAGCACGGCCTCATAGTGAGGGTCAGGTAACAAAACAGCATGAGCATGCTACACGGGTCAGAGCATTCAGTTTGGTCCTGACACGACACAACAGGATCTGTTTACCCTGCAGCGGGAAAACAAGACCTACCACGGTGTGTGTATGTATAGTCATATGTGTGTCTTACGATGCAAGGGTTCACTTTGCAACTACACTCACTAGTTGAGACCAACGTAAATACCTGTAGCTAGTGTCATTTTAGGTCGACGCTGATGCGTAGCCATGCCAACATACTGGTTTTGCCAGGGTTTTAGGACTGGAGCAGAGTGAAGTAAAAGCAAACTACAATGTCAGACAATATTGTGAAGACATGCTGTCTGTAGCAGTGTCTACCTTGTCTTCTGCCGTACTCATGGTTGTTATTATTCCTCATTGGTACTAGCAGACAGCTTGACAGTGCTTGACAACCGCCTGACAACAGCATTAGTCCCACATGTCTGCTGATTGGCTCATTGTTAGGCCCCCCGCAACACTCACTGGATCGATGGATTGTCAACTGAGAAACCTCAATTTAATGTCATGATGCCAGACGAATAAGTCAGCTTGGTGGAGTGGGCGGATTCAAAAGTCTGGACCCAGGCAAGTGTTCTCTCATGCAACTGCAGAAAATTGGTGTTTGTCTGTGTTTGTCAAGGGTACAATAAGCACATTCACTGTGCAGTGCAACAGTGTAATCACGTACATGTGCGTGCGCCTGGAAGCATCTTTAACAGTGTATGCTTTCTTCAGAGTGGGATGAATTGTCTGTTTTGTACTTTCTGCCCACATTTACATATATTTGCTACACAAATGTGTCAGTAAAGATGCATCTTAAGGCCCTGGTTAAACTGTTGAATGTATGTACATGTGTGCATCTGTCATGAATGTGCTGTTTTGTGCAGCTTGTGTATGAATACAATGACCACAGGATGTAGAAATTCATTCCACAGCTCAGGACATCAAATGAAACAGTTCTTAACAGCAAGAAATTAGAGCTGCAACTTTATTCTACTGCTGATTATTTAGTCAGTTAATCTTTGAGTTCATAAAGAGGCAGAAAATCATCTTTTTAAATACCCATCACAATTTTCCTGAGTTCAAAGTGATGTCTTTGTTTGTTTTTTTTTTTTGTTTGACCAATGGTCCAAAAGAAATATTTTAATTTACTATACTGCAAGAAGAAAAGGCAGAAATTTCTCCCTTTTAAGAAGCCATAATCAGCAAATGTTTAGCATTTTTTTAACGACGTAAACAACTAATCAATAATCAAAATACTTGGCCAATCATTTTTGTGATTGACTTGAAATTTAATTGACTAATTGTTTCAGTCCACCCAGAAATTCTGCTTTATTTTAATAAAATTCTCACATCTAGAGTCCATCATTTAACAATGTGCCCAATATCCTGAAAATTAAATGATACCCAGCTAATGATTCTAAATACGAACTGAAGAATATTCGCAGACTCCAAACTAGTGATTTTCAGTCGTACCTGTGATCTGTTGTATTAATCACATATACGTTGTTGTGGAAATCCTGACAGAAGCTCCATGTAATATCCAAAATAAATATCCTCGTTCAGATTCTGTCAAAGTGCATCTGCTTCACATCGGCTCAGTGTCTTTTAGAAAAACAAAACTAATTCTTTGTCAGTGTAGAATTAGGTTTCAGGTTATTTTTTACAACTTGTACATCTCTTTTCTCTTCCAAATAAGGAGTCTTGGACATTACCCTATGATTATCGAGCACATTCTGTGACTAATAAATGATTATCACAAACACAAACTTTTCTTATCTGTAACCTGAACGGTGTGTGTCCTAACATCAAGCATCCCTGGAGAATTTTATTACCTGCTTGTTCTCAAATTATCCCTCTTTCTCTCTCTCTCTTACACACACACACACACACACACACACACACACACACACACACACACACACACACACACACACACACACACAAGCTGCTTAAGAACATTCAGTTCTTTTGGTTTTCCACAATTACAGACTAGTGTGTTTCTGTGTTGTGTTCCTAGATGACATGATGTTCACCTGAAAATAGTAGGAATGTATACAAACATATGGGTGTATCAGTTCACAAGGAGCACTAGAACATAGGCAGAGCAGTACACTACCTTTCATTAGCAGAGACACTTTGATCTCACATATCATTTGTTAGTACCCAAACATTAATGTGAAACGGTGTGTTTTATTACCTCTGTCAGAGCGTGGAGCTGGCCCTCATGGACACACACTCCCTTGAACCTGCAAAACCACAAAAGACATGCAAGATGAAGTTCTCATAATGTCACTTGTTAATCTTTGAGATAGCATGAAGACATTTTTTTAGAAATTGAGTGTTGAGGCTGACACACAGACACGTCTCACTTATTTTCACAATCTAAAAGTTGGGAGAAAAGCCAGGACTTACGGCTTTTAGTTTCTCTTAGTTCACACACTTGATCTGCAGGGTCATATAAATGAAAATAATGCAGAACTATCAAAACAAAGCATGTACATGACCTTCTCTGCTGTAAGTAAGCAGAGAAAGCAGGAAGAATAGCTGAGAAGAGATTAAGATTCCAGTGGGCAAGACCAGACAAGTAATTACAGTGAGACTGTCTGTTAACAGGGGTATAATAACAGCTCGGTTACTTCACCTGCATTCCATCAATTTCTCCCTCTACTGAGCCTATCACTATCTACATTCTTCATAAACAAAGGCAGAATCTATCATATTGCTTTACTTGTGCGTGTGTGTTTCACCAACTCTGTCGTCTGCCTGTTTTTTCTTTTTTTTTCTTGTTATCTTGTTGTGTCCCGGACGTCACTGGGCATGTAGCCCCCGGCCAAAAACAGCAGGCAGGTGAGGTCAGGACTCTCTAAAGAGGTAGCCGGTAGCACATATCCAAGAGGAAGTGGACAGTGGACAAAGCTTGTTTCAAAATGAGAGTGAGTCTGGGCTATTCCTCCATAGTATACCTTTAAGAATCGTCATAAGCCAGAGAGGTTGGAAAATATCCTTAACCCAGAAAGGACGACGTTCCCCTTTAACTAAAGTGAAACAATGTGTGTGTGCAGAGCAACATGTGAACCAACTTTGTTCTCGAGCAGTGTTGAAGGCCTCGTAATTCTGAACGCAATGAAAAGGTCAACTTTGTGGGTCCTTGTTGGGTTTTAGCTAACAATGAGCCCCTCAGTGTCTGCTTGTTAACACACAGACACACACACAATCCACTAGGCTCAACAAAGATGGCATTGTAAAAGATACTGCATGTGTGTACACACAAATACACACATACACACACACACACACAGACACACTTATACACATATGCATGTATGAGCATGTTCATAAACACACACTCTCCCACCCAGGAGCCTAGAGCAGAATGTGAACTCGACAGAAAGTGTTACTACAAAAAAGTCAACAACAATACTATTCTGGGGTTTTGTAGTCATTTGAATTCTCATTGCTATAAAGTTTTTTTTAGACTACAGACTTTTCCTTTTCCTGTCATAAAGTGCGAGGCAAGGCATGTTTATTTGTTTAACACCTTGTAAATACAGAGGCAGTTCAAAGTGCTCTACATAAGGGGAAGAAATGTATTATACAATAATTTAAATATACAATGAAAATAAATTGCAATAAGTTGCCCTAAATTCCATGAAGGACATAAAATGCAGTAGAAATTAATCAATTATGGCCACAGAAGAACAGGGGAATTTTTCATTTAGAGTTTTTAGTGGCTAAAGTTGGGGCGCCGTTAAGATCATCAGGAAGTTGGTTCCATCTGTGCGCCGCTTCGTAGCTAAAAGCAGCTTCACTGTGTTTGGTTCTGACTCAACACACTACAAGCTGACTGCTTCCTAAAGATATAAGAGACTCTGGGTCTTTATTTCTTAAATATATCAGACATGTATTTGGATCCAGGGCTGTTAACTTCCAAACTAGCAGCAGCAGCTCTTAAAAACCTTTTCTATAAATAACTAGTAGCATGTGTAATGACTTAAGAACAGGGGTACTGTGCACAGTTCTCGTAAAAAAATAATAGGGTGACGGAGAAGTCATTTTACATTCCCACCAGACCAAAAACAGTTCAAGACAAGGATTCAAATAGAGACCCAAAAAGGTCCTTTACTTTGTGTATGTGCGTGTTACCACACCAAAAGACTTGTTCATACTATCATGCACTCTGGAAAACACAGTTTGGATTGTATTTAAAGCTTAAATGTTAGAGGCTTAATTAGTTAATGCAGGTGATGACAAGTTTTGTTCACTTTATACATAAAACAGTCACAGCCACCAATTTATTGTGGCTGGTCAGCTTGCAAAAATATTTTGTTCAGCTCCTCTGACAACTGTTTACTGCTTATAGTTTCGGTTTAGGTCACTGAGGTATAAAAGGAATGCACAACAGACAAAAAAAGTGTCACTTCAGGACCACAGAGCCAGGTGTAAAGGGCCGTCACAGCATCATGCTTTGCACATTTAATCTGGCCAACCGTTGACCGGAAATCTCTACAAAATTAACCTGATTCTTCATAGCCTTGTCCTGTTCCCTTGTGACAGAAAGGGTCCTCCTCGCTTTTCGCCTCTAGGCAGCTGCTGCAGCTCTAACAGGAGCTGGCAGTTTAGAAAATCCATTGTTAATAGGCTCTGTGTTTGACACAGTTTCTAGCCAACCCCAAAGGAAACAGGTCACAACCACAGACTCATGTGCAACTGAGAGAACGCAGAGGCAGCAGTAGAAGCAGACAGTATAATTTATATATCTAGTAACTGAAAGTGGCAGGTGTTATTAGACATAACTAATATAATGTGTAACGTCAGTTGTGTGGGAAAAATTAGGATTTACTCTATTTATTATTAGCAATAACTGAGTAACCTACACTGGTAATCCTTAAAATAAGCCTACTGTGAATTTATCAAAGTGAGCTCATTCCAAATTATTACTGGCATCTTATTGTTGAATCTGTTACAATCAGCTGATACATAACAGGCCTTTTGGATTAAACCGTTAAAAATACTCAGAGGAAATCACTACCAATAATCACTTTCTTACTCCATCATGTTTAACAAAGTAGCTGATGTTACATGATAATGCAATAATCAAATAGAACAACGAAGAGGAAAATAATCACAGTATTTAGTTTGCTTTGTTTTTAAGCTGCATTCATGTCTTTTAAATTGGATGTTGAGGATTCTTTCCTGCACAGCAAGCTCAGTTAAAAAATTTGACGAAATTAACACATTTTTTAAAGTCCAGCTGAAAATTTTTAGTTATTTCTAGTTACTAATTATTCAGTTACCTACCTGAGTATGTGTGCATGGGAAAGCCGGTTCATTAGTTGGACCTCTCTCAACATGTTAGCTCTGTTGCTGCTGAGCTTGTTCATCTTTAGTGCCATAACTTGGTCTGAAGCTCGATGACGTACCTGTAAAAGAGGGAAATAATGCCACATTTGAACATGTTGCAAAAGCATTCAAATACAACTAAATCCCAATTTAATAGTATAACATTTTAAATCAACACAATAATTTTCAGCTTGGGTCACTATGGGTAAGCCTTAAACAGTTTGAAACACTGCTTTTCTATGATGCATACTTGTAAAACAAATATCTGGCTCGTGCAGCAGAAAAACAAGAGGAAGCAGAAAAGGAAGGCAGCTCATAAACGAGAACTGAAATGAGGTCAGTCACTGTTGACCAGCCATGACAAAGTAGATGTGTCAATCCAGAGCTGCACGATCAATTCTGTATTATTGTGAATTGGGATTTTAGTTTCCATTCAGCTGTTGGATAGCAGCGGCATCACCATCCATCCATCCATCCATCCATGGGTGGCTGGAACCTATCCCAGCATGCCTTGGGTGGAAGGCAAGCAAACACTCTAGACAGGTCACAGCATGAAGTCAATGCCAAAAGCCGTTCCTGCTGAAGTTTCACATGTGGCTACAACAAGAGAAGTAAAATTGTTTTGTTTCCTAAACAGTTTCTTTATGTCACTTAATTATAATAAGGATCACTGATATTGTAAACATTGCCTGGCTAACTCAACTATTAACCAGTTACATGAAGAAAGGTGGCATGCTGCTACTAAGTTTAAATTAAGCCTTAAAAGACAAAACCAAAAAAACTGGGACAAAACACAAAAAAAATCATGTATTAACTAGAGCATATAGTGAAGATAAGCCAAAACTAAATTTAAACCCAACACGCCCTTTATCTCTTTTGCATAAGACTAGCAGTGTTATGTGTTCACGAGTGTTTCTGAAATTCAAAGATTGTAATTAGAAGAACACACTGACATTTGCTTCCAAAAATAAATCCATTTAATAGAGCCCAAAGCCTCTGAAAGAGTACTTAAAACATTTAATCTCTCTAATGAAGCAAATACAATTGAGTTTTTCCTCTGCTATAAATGTTGGTTGCTGTTACAGACAGAGAGTCCCAGTGTTGCATGTCTATTCGTTGCCTGAATTATTTAAATAGTAAGTTAAAACATCACTTCACAGCTTTTGAAACAGTAAAATGGCCATTTACACCGCATGTTTCAGAGAAACCGCAACGCAGTGCACTAATTACCAAGAATTTGGTTTCTTCTGAATATACTCTCATGCACGCTAATAGGAAATATCAACCTGCAAACCACAGAAGGCAGCACATCAGATGACTGTGCTGTTGCAGACACTTGCTAACTCACTTCCTGACAGCAGAAACATAATTAGACCATGATGCACGTTTTAAAGCACTAGTCTGAAGAGGCTAAAATGATACTGTGTCTATGTAGAGAGCCTTTAGCAACAAAGAGCCTTTTCAAACATTATCAAAAGCTCAGGACAAGAACTACAGTACAGAGAATAATCCTGACGCATCACACATATCATGCAAAACAGAGCTGCTTACTGTCACATTAGTATGACAGCTATGATCCCAGCTATGCTGCTGCACTTATGACATTGTACATCATCGCTTTGACTATTTTAAACCACACCAGACATGATGCATAAAATGGGAGGTGTCCATGCTTTTAATGTGCACTTGTGCTATGCTTACTTGTGGAAAACAAAACTGATAATATATGATTAGACATGATTTGTTATGTATCCTTAACAAAAACGGTGAAACATAATTTGACAGGCCACATTTTCCTTCGGTGATCACTGCAAACTGCTCTATCAGAAGAGCAATTCAAGCTGGGAAAATCCTGAAAACATTCATCTATGTAACCAGGAAGCAGTGGAAGAGGACGTAATCAGATCCGTTACTGAAGAGAAGTACTAATATCAATTCCTAATACCTATCTACTGATATCAATGCATTCACTATCTTACTTGAAGAAGTGTTTCACTGCTGGAATGATGGTCTTTTCATAAACTAGACTGATAAAAATACTTTTGAAATTGGTGCTATATGACCAGAGAAAACAGAGTAAAAGCGCTGTGGCATTCGCTTTTGCTCAAGAGGTAGGAATTCTACACTACCAGAATGCACTGCGCTGCTCTGGACCAATGAACGCTCCCCCTGGTATGTGACGTAATGTGAGCTTGTGTGTTTTTCCACAGGAAACAATATGCCGGCCAGCTGGTAACAAATAATCTCATATTACAATTAAACTGTAAGCTAAAACATGTTTCTGAAAACATTTTAGGCAAGAAAAATTCACCACAGTAACAGAATCTTGGTTTATATTTGACCAGCACTGATTAGTTTTACCATTTGATTGTTCTGTGGTCTGAGTTTGAGAGCAAGAGACATGAGGCGGGTGTCTCTCTCAATCTACTTCTATAGTCTTTGCATCAGTGGTGGCGGGCATATGAAAATGTGGAAGTAAAATGTGTAGAATAAGTAACAGCCATAACATGAGCCATAAAGCTGGCAAAAATCTGTTAAATGACTCAATGAGCTAAGAGATGAGCAGGGAGATCTGGGCGCTGGTATGATGAAGAGAAGTTAATGATAGTTTATTTACACATACTATTCATTTTGTTATGATACAAAGCTGGTTGACAATCAGCAAAGTATCCCTTTAAGTAAAATTATGGAAGCATTATCAGCAAAATGTACAATGCATCAAAAGTAAAAGAGGTTATTGTGTAGTAAAGTGGTCCCTGTCAGTGTGTTACTATTATATATACGGTGTTTTACCGACTACAGTTCAGTTTATCAGAAACAATCAAATTCAAAATCAGCACATTTGGGGACAAATTGTTTATACTGGATGGCAAGTGAAAAAAAAACTGTCATGTGAAAAGGTAACTACAGCTATCAGATTAATGCGGCTCAGTAAAAAGTACAATATTTGCCTCTGAGTGGAGCAGAAGTATTAAGGTGAATAAAATGTAAATACTCAAGTATGAATTTGTACTAAAGCACAGTACTGAGTAAATGTACTCAGTTACATTCCACCACTGCCAGAAAGACTGTAAGTCGTGTTTACTGCGACAGTGGGCGGCTTCATGTCATCTTCTAACAATGGCTCTCTTCCATCATCACAGCCACAGTGCACTGGTGGATAGGAGACAATAACACTGAAAGTTAATGGACAAAACTGTTGCTATACTGCAAACTGGGTATTTGGAGACATCTCTGTGAGGCCCAAAGTTATCAATATTATCTGTATAATGTATAGTAGAAAAAGAAAAACAGCTCATGGATTTGGATTCAGATTACAAGGTTTCTCTGTGTATTCTTCTCTCTCTGTGTCTCATAGATACAGACACAAAAATCGCTCTGTTCAAGTTCAAAGGAAGGGGCCTGGCTATAAGAGCCGACAGTCTCCACCGCAGGACAGCAGAAACAACAGATGGCCACTCCTCTGCAGGCCTCCTCCCCCACATCCGTCTATCCTCCTCCGACCCCCCATTCCTCACTCTTCACATCCCCCCATCTGCATATATTCCCGATCCCCCTCTTTCTTCTCCTCTCTGTGGCCTCCAACAAACTGTCGTCCCTAATCCTCATCTTCCCCAGTAGTCAACCCCAAGTTCCTCTCTTTCTCCTCTCATCCACTGCCTCTCTGCTCCATGGTCCTGCACTTCTCTAATGTCTCCTGCACATTTCTGGAAGACATACCCCCACACTGTCCCTGTCCTCCAAACCCCCTTCACCCTTTTCTCCTCCTCCCCTTAACCCAAGCTCTAGAAAACCTCTAAATCCTATCTTCTCCTGAACTGCACTCCATAAACTCCTAAAACTTCCTTTCAACCCCCATTTTTCATCCCCTTCAACAGTCTTGCCACCCCAGCTCTCCGACATCAGAAGCTTTTTCCCCTCCGGTTCCTCCTCCTCTTAGCCTCAACCTCTGTCACCATTAATTTCACCGCCTTTTCGTTTCTGTCCCTTTCTGTCATCCTTCTTGACTTTAAGCTTTTCATCATTCTGCTCCATTTCCTCTTCTCTCTCTGTTTACCTACGCATTCCTCTCTCTTACAGAAAAAAAGTATTAACAGATATTTCCATTACTCAACCAGAGGCTAAGGTGGTACTGATAATAAACTGCACACAGGAAGCCTGGTCCACAAAAAAAGGTGTTGTTTAGTTTGATTATGTGTGCTGGAAGTTTAAATCATTCACAAAACATTTATTATAGTCTAATTTAACTTAGGTAGTCAAAATATGCACTTAAGTGGTCATTAGATTAAGAAATAGACAGACAGAGGGTCAAAGCTGCTTGTATTCCAGTTTTTTCCCCTCACTTCTGATCAAACTATTAGTCTACATTTTCTTGAACAATAGAGCTGTACGATGCACGCATAGCTTTAACAGGACAAAATAAATACCAGACAGTTTACAGCCAGCACCACAACTTTCCTTTCATTGATACAAATGCCATTATCAATCTGCACATGGGTCTGATTCTGGGTCTAATCGCTCTTTAGTTGAAATGAGAGAATATTTGTTTGCACAAACTGTAAACTAAAACAACATAGCTGTATCACACAGGTGCCACTGTGGTAATTTCATTTATTGCACTATAAGTCCTACTGTACAGCAGTACTGTTCGTTGCGAAATATAGCCATGCTTTGGACTGTTTCTTCTTCTCTCTCCTTCTTGTTGCAAGTTTTCAGCAGTGTAGACGCATGAGTTTGACATTGTTTTGCCAAACTGTAAGACAAATAATTAATAAGCTTTGAGCCATATGATTGAGATGGATCGGACAATTTGGAATCAGTTTTCAACAGGAACCAGCTCTCGATTCCCATCCCTACTTCCTCTCCTAACAATAAATGGTTTCTTTTGTTTGGTGTAGTTAATTAAAGTGCTTTGTATAGCATGTTTTCAACAGCATTTATAAAAAGGTACACAGTAATAGTTTATAGTCTTATAGTATTTCAGATATAATGTAACTAGTGTGGCAGAGAGTTGTAGAAAATATTTGGACATTTACTCTTCAAAATACTAAAGTTTAAATGCAGTATTAAAATAGCAGCAAAACAGCAAAGTGACCGCTGTTTAATCCAATGAGTTTGACTCACTGATACATGCTGTGAATGTGGATATCTTTAATTGAAACTGCTGGCTGTTGTTTATTTGTGCCACTCTTCACTTCACACACTTGCAGCTCTGTGTGTTATGAATAAGCTCCAGTGTTTACACATCCCACAATGGGGTGTTTTTGACAGCTGGCATATGCAGAGCACATTGGTTACAATAAACTAGTGACTTAATACAGGCTTAATATGGCTGATAAAAATCAATTAAAATATGTAATGATCTCCCCCAGTACAGATCTTTAAGACTGGCTACACCTAACCACATGTGCAACACTCAAATATCACCAATAGCTGTCAGACACCATCAACAGTGCAATCAATCAGCCTACCCCAAGCTGTAGCCTGACACAGAGTGACAATGGAAACTGAATTACAAAGCAGTTCACCAATCCAATAGAGATCTGTAACACAGATATAGGCTTTGGACTTATCGACATCATGGAACTTTTAACACACAGAGACAAGACAAGAAAAATAGAAACCCTTGTAAATTAAGATGTAATCTGATACAACAAATAATGTGGAAAGAAACTAAGCCTGGCTTAATGTCATTCAAACCGTTCTAGGCCATTATATTAATTAATCAGACTATTCTCCTTCGTGTATAAGAGACCACAACCCTTCCCCCAAACCTGTCAACTTTATTCTGATGTTAACCCTTTACATAATAAGAGGTCAGTCTTGCATGTACACAGTAGTGTGCAGTCATACACACTAATGCACATACACACAAAAGCTATTGAAAAAAAAGCCATACAGGTTCTGATCCAGAAGTCACAACAATCCAACTTAAAATTTAAACGCTATCAGTGTATCAAGGCCATGATTGTTTATTTCACACAAGTGCAGCTCAGCTCCTTTCCGAGCTGGGCAGTCCTTTCACACTGCTTATCTAAGCCAAACTAAGCCATGCCAAAATTTCACACAGTCATAGCAGCCTTGTTATTACACCGAACAAGAAGAAATACAGGAAATTAAATTTATCTGCTGATGCTTGTTAAAGGAAAGGCTTCACAAGACCTAACCAACCACACTAATAATGCCAACCGTGCTTGTGTGACTCCCATTCACATGCCTGGAGGGTGAGGAAATAAAGTAAAAGCGTCAACAACTATGTGTTTAGGTTGTGTCTTTGAAGTGACTGCAGTCTAACTTGACCTAAAATGTCTGGAAAAGACTTGACAAGATAAACTCAAAATGGAAAATGACTTTGGGGTTTAACAGTTTAATCTCATATAAATGTCATTTACTTGGGAAGGCCATGCACCACAAGTTCCCTTTTATTTCTATGACTATTAATCCTCCTGACTATTGCACCAGCATGACTTTTGTCACGTAGCAGAGAAAAAAAAACCCTGAGGTTAATGAGTGTGAGTAAAATTATAAACCGTGGATGGATGGATTGAGGCATGACTAGAAAATAAGATCTAATAACCAAACAAAGGGATGGAGAGCAGCAAAAGATAAAGTCAAGCAAGGAAAGCAAGGAAATCAAGGACAAACTGAGGAAAACACAGAAAATAGATTGGAAAAAAACTGTAATCACAGATCTCCACCCACCTTAAAGACTTCAGAGAAGAATCCAGAGCCAATCCACTCACAGGTGAAGTCATCAAGACGTGTAAGACAGGAGAAGGCACTGATGAGGGCTCTGTAGGATGATGGCCAAACCCTGCCCACCTGGAGAAGGCAGGAATAGACGGTATCAACATGTAAAGATGAAGACTTTATCTGATGGGCATGCTGTAGGACTGCTGCAAAGACTCATCGTTTGTACAGAAAAATGACAAATAGACATAGTGTTTTTGCCTTAAGTGGGAGAGGGACTAGAAGACTAGAGGCTAGAGATAAAAACTGATTACACCAACATGCACAGATTTTCTCAGTCCAGACAGACAGAAAGAAGTGCACACTAAATTCCCCAGGCAACCATGAAAACCCCTCAAAACTCAAAACAGCATTAGAGCATATTTGACAATTACTGTTTACTAGCTTTGCTAACTTACAAAATCATTTGCATGGAGTAGACTGAAAAAATTGTGTACTAGTTGATGGACAAACATGGGATTGTTTTGGTCAATTTGTTGTATTATTATTTCTTGCAGACACAACTGTGACAATGGTGGCACAGTATTCAGTTTTGAAAATTAAACACACCAAAAAGGAATCTTTATGAGAACCACTGGCAACAACAAGATCAGGAGGTGAATAATAACAATCCTCAAACCTCAGGCACTGTATGACTGATTTTATCTCCTCACTGTGAACAACTGACCCAGACTTGAACCAACTCAGTCAAACTTATTACAATAGGCACAATGTGTGTGTGTATCAGAACCTTGCATTGTCTGTTTTTCCATTATCAATCTATCCAAAGCTACAAAGTTGAAACGATACTTTATCAATACTTTTTTAACTATTTAATACATGCACAGAAACTCTATATAGTATTAAGTATGGTCTCCTACACATAAAAATAAAGAATGACTAACCTGTGAAGGAGGGCCCATTCCCATCTCGCAGACCCCTACCCCTCCGATACCATCTCTGTCCTCATTGTTACGTTCCGGTCGTGTAGGGGAACCCAGCAATTGAGTTGCGTTTATTCCGATCCATGGTGATGTAAAAGATGATACCAGTGAGGGTAATATGGGCCTTTTTCTGTAATGTACCCACATGACAAGAGGACTAGATTGTTATAATGGTGCCAAGGGGTTCCACGGCAGCCCAGGATGTAGTTACTTTGTGTCCTGGGAGAAAATGTTTCACACACATAGACTTCAGTTTACAATGTTGTTTAGTGCACCCCTGGTGACACACCCTGGCTGGATCCAAGATGTTTCCTAATGGTCCAGTTCCTCACTGCTTGTGACTGGGGAGTCCACCAGGGTTTTCACATGCTTGACAGATGTATAGTTAGCCCTTGGAGACCTAAGAAAGTAAAGAGAAAAATTACTGTAAGGTAATTTCTGTGGATTTATATTGATATGATATAATGGCAGATGGCTTAATCGTTCACAGATTCATTGTTATGCCTTAAGGGATACATATTTTTGTGAATCCTATTGTCATAGAAAAGAATGGCGAGGCAAAACACATTTTAGTC
Source organism: Cephalopholis sonnerati (assembly GCA_019142605.1). NCBI lineage: Eukaryota > Metazoa > Chordata > Actinopteri > Perciformes > Serranidae > Cephalopholis > Cephalopholis sonnerati. The sequence goes on along the minus strand of JAGQAX010000010.1, from coordinate 28,478,483 downwards.
ACATTCACTATGGTTTCCTAAAAGGTTCGGCTATTGCAGCTGTGGCTGTAAACTGAGCCTTGCCTTAGGATGGATGAGACAAGCCACCATTGCTCAACAGGCCCAAATGTAATGGCTGTAATAGGGGCTGATTGTCCAATTATGGGAGGGTAGCCAAGGAATAGCTCAGGTCCTGGACCTTTCTGCCATCCAAAACAAAATCAGCAGGGTACAAAGGGCAACAGGAAAGGAAGTCTGTGGCTAAAGGTCTTTACACACATAAACAATGTGGCTTTCATATCTTACTTAAAAGAATACTTTATTCCAAGAGGAGAAAGAAAGAAAGATCTCTCTGGCTGATAAATCACGTTGAGTCTTGTTGTGATCATTTTTCCTATACTTTGATCAAAAAGTGGAGTGAAACTCAACTTTGGTGTGTAACACTGGATGTAAACATAACTTAAGTCTATTCCTAAGAAAACTTCTGGGAGCACCAGTAATGTATCGGCAGACTGACAAAAAATAAATTGACAACTATTCTGATAATCAATTAATGATTTAAGTTGTTTTTCAAGCAATGATGCAAAACAGTCCTTAGTTCCAACTCATTAATTGTTAGGTTTTAGGCTTTTCTCTGATATACACTATTATAAATTGAATATCAGCAGGGTTTGGACCTTTGGTTGGACAAAATAAGACCTTTGCAAATGTCACCCTGGGATTTATTAAAATTATGATGGTTGTTTTCACTAAAGTTGCAGATTCTCATTCACTTCAGTTGTGTTAAAGAAGGGTGACAACGAGTTGCACTAACTTGGAAATTTAACTTGAACTGCTTTTCAAATGCAGCGAAAGAAAGTAAACAATGATTATGTTTTCCTTTGTGGCTGAACTATTCCTTTAAGTACCCATGTCCTGCAATGAGCTAGTGCATATCATAAAAAGTCACAGAGTTCACACTATCGCCCTTAATACTACAAAGTCTGCCATGGTATTCTCTGAGATTTCTGTCCCCATGCGCAGCGTTAACACACTGCAGTATATATTTACCATGTCAGGTGTAATCACAAATATACAATGTGTGTAAACACTTAACATAATTGTAATAGTTTAGTAAAAACATGTTCCAATAAATGGGGAGGAATTATGGCAAATTTTAAAAGAAATATACTCAACCAGCTTACATCAAACTGAAGTACAAACACAAAGGTCAATTTTAGGCCAAGAAGAGGTCTCATAAGATCAGATGCTAAAAACAGCATTGAGATGACACAGCCAGATTCTGCCTTGGTCCGTTAGCATTACATCACAGACACTAGACCAGAGAGTAACTGTAGACCTACTGGACAACTTCTGACATCATTCTCTGTCCCAGCCACATCCTTAAAAGGCTTTTCGTCCTCCACTTTCCTTTTTCTCTCCAATGACACCTCATTTTTTGCCTTGTTGAAATGGTACGGCAGAAATAAAAGTGCCAGAGCCAAGAAAAATGTAAGCCAAAACAAGTGCCAGGCCTAGGCTATTCTTTCTCATTTCACTAGCTATATAAGAGCAGGAACAGAGACACACATTTCATCAATGTCAGTGTCTCTCAGTAGACAAGAATAGGTCAGTAAGTAAGATATATATTCACCCATGATTCAAAACTGCTAGCAGCAACAGAGAAGAGCTTCTGTCCCCTCACACCCACATCAGTGGTCAAGGCAGCCGATTCTGACTAAACACAAACTTCCTACGCTTACTAGAATTTCAATCATGCAAATGATGCACACAAATAAAAATGCAGAACTCTGTGTTATTCTACAAGACGCTGTGGGTGGGTAAAAATCTATCTTTATTCAGGATGATCTTCCAGTATAAGAAGTATACTGACCACCAAAATGAAGTTTTTACACCCACTTCGGAAGTAAACATTAAAAACAGACATCATCTCACATCAGTCTATCAAACAATCCAAAATACAATGAAGACAACACTAGGCACATAACATAAAACAACTTCATAACACTAAAAAATAAGATTATATCACACAGTCCTGTAATATTCAGCAGTATGATGACCCTCAATGAACTATGCTGCAGGAAATCCTCTTGATGCAAGTGATTAGAGAAAAAATAGGCAAGCCACCAGTGTTCATTACTATATTTGTTTCTAAACTATACCCTGCTGCCTACATATCCACAGGGCATGCATTTAAGACACCACAGCAAAGGAACTCTGCATGGAAAAGGGTGGAATTTTAAAAGCCGGCTCTTTTTTTGGGCTGTAAAATGTGGCTTGTAGCTATTCCAAAACAGATGGGACATCTCCAAAGCAGCCTCAGGCCAAATGTTTTAACAGTAGTTTGGGGGACTGAACACTATCCAGCTGTGTCCCGGTGGATTACAGACTAATAGAAAATGTCAGCAATAAATCAAAACGTAAGTGATGTTATAATGATAGGTTGCAGCAACTGGGTTAGAGTGTCTCTGAAGGGCAAGAGGTATTAGAGGGGCGTGTGTGAATGTATGTGAGAGACAGTCATTTGTGTATGTGACAAAAAAACAAGAACTAATCACACTGTTTAAAACATGAGAGTTTCTACTGATCATTTCAGCAAACTATTCATGAAATACTCTCAAAATAATTGTCTGTGTTTCACGGATCTGCTCTTGTGAGCGACAGGGAAGGTTGAGAGATCTCTTTTCACTAAAAGAGCAATCTTTTTCAAGTATCTGAGCAAGGTCACATTCAACAAAAGTGAATAGAAGCCTCTTATCTGACTACAATCTATTGTGTTGAACTGCAACGATATATGAGCCGCTGCATACCTGTCATTCTTCAAGGGTTTAGAGTAATGAAAAAGTCCATAGGGCAGGAGGAAAACCTGCCCATTATCTGGATACCAAAGACAATCAATGAGTCAATGCTGCCAAGACAGCTTGATATAACAAATCATATTAAGTAGACCTTGTTATATGAAGAGAATAGCTGGATTAACGCCACACAGAAAATGTAAACAAACCACAGCAGCAACAGTCAGTATTATCTTCTAGTACTTGTTAAAGTTTAGCTGGCTTAACTTACCTGTTGTTATTTCATGGAGATGTGTGCAGGAACATTTCAAGCTGGGCTCCATGCCTTTCCCGGGTAGCATTTATCGAAAACTACAAGACAGCAAAGTTGGTAACGCAGCTCCTCTGTGACTAGCTGGCTGGCTAGTTTGTCAATAAAACTCGAGCTTAGCGAAGAGCTAACAAACATTAGCTTGAGATCCACCAACACATATAAAACAGGAAGTTTTTCGTCGCGGATGGTTTAAAAGTACAAATTCCCAAAGACTGAATGTTCAAAGTTAACTCGAAGTCTGCTTCTGTCGTCCTTGTTTTCACAATAGAGCAAAGTACGATGTTTGTAGTACCGCCCGAGATGATATTTCAGGCGATTGTTGCTGTTTGACAGCTCCGTCGTCTCCTCGCTCACAGCCGAGTACTCCCACTGGCCCCGCCCACATTTGATCGACAGCTAAATGAACCAATGGCCAGGCAGCTTTGTGCGTGCGCGCGCGCGTGTTAAACTCCCAAACAGTTCACACAGAGGGATATAATAATAATAATAATAATAATAACTAAATAAACAAAATGCACGTTTAAAGTACTGCAAAATAAACTGAAACATAAAATAATAAAACATTATTTATTCGGACATATGGGAGGTTTTTGAATTTACTCATTAGGAAAATTCAAGATACAGAGAGAGAAATCAACTTTGATCATAACTAAGTTTTCAAGTTCAAGTTTATTTGCATTTCACCTCTCATACATATGCAGTCTGAAAGTACTATATAAGGAGAAAAACAGGCATACAACAACATTAAAGAAAGTAATTAAAGAGAAGAGCCATAGCAGCAAACAAAATAAATACATAAAAACAATAATGATACAAAGTACTTTGAGGAATGAAAAACTAAACATTAAAAAAAAAGTAAAACACTGAATGCAATATTCTTCGTTTTTAACATTTAGTCACTCAAAAATAAAAAAAAATCACATATGACTAAAGCTTAAATTAACTCAAACACTCGGGTCTTGTGGCAAATATTTTCAGCTGTTTTATATAACAAATGCAACATCAGCCAGCACTGCTTTTGTTTCCATCTTTAAAGCCCTTTGATGTGCAACAAATTAGTCTTTTTATGTATTTTTTATTAACCTATTATTCAGTGTGAAGATCATGTTAACAGATGGCAACTGTTTTGCAGCAACTTTTGAGAGTGACTAAAATACAGTACAGTGTTTGGGGAAATAATTGGCCAATAAAAATATATATATATATATAATGGGCCATTGTATAGACCTAAGATGCATTTCATGTGGTCATAATCCAACTCGGGTACACAATGAGCAAATGAAAGTTATAATAACAAACCGCAGCACCATAGGTTACCAAATAGATCTAATTTAATAGATTTTTTTTTTCTACAAGGGCAGGTGCTTTGACCTTAGCTTTTATGCCTTCATGGAAATAGAGCACCATCTAGTGGACAAAATTAGGCAGCACTGTTAGACACGGCTATCCACAAGTGTTCGTAGATGTTTTAGGCATGTGTCACGCTATAGTTTGGTGCAAGTGTTGTAATAATTTTGTAGGAATAGCGTCTCTAAGTTTGGAGCATGAATAGGCGTTGATGAAGGATTGCACTAACAGATAGCCATCATAACCGCTACTGTCAGAGTTACAAACAGAATCAGACTAGCATCAAATTACAAGTACCAGCAATGAAGTGAAGTCCTTTGATAAAGTCAGGTGGTTTCATCTGTTCTCTCTCTTCCATATCTAATAATGCTAATCCTACTTTATCTAATAATACATACTGGCAAAGCTGGACCACTAACAGCGCAAAGCAGGCCACTGTCCTGGGGCACGAAAGACACCAGATTCAGTTTGTGACAAGGGGTTTGTGACAACTCAACCTGCATTATTACCTGAATTTGTAGCCCTGTGTCAAAATCTTAATAGTTTTAAGACAAAAAGTTTACTTTTGAACTTGGAAACAGCAACGCAAAATAATTTACATGATAAATTCCTGACATGGTTTGTATCCATAAGTAAACATTTGTTACATCTAATTACCCCAAACTGTAACACTTAACTTGAATCCCCCATTTAGACTTAAAAGCAGTACCCTACACTTCATAAGTTGTTTCTAACACACTATAGTGATTCAAAGTCAACAATTACAGTTATTATCTGAAGATAACAAAACAGCAGATGCTCAACTGATGTATAAACGGTCAAAAATTATTAAAAACACAGTGTAAGACAGCTGCATTAATGTATGTATATTTATCTATCTATCTATCTATCTATCTATCTATCTATCTATATATATATATATATATATATATATATATATATATATATTGTTTATGCACTTGCACAAATAGTTTAAGACTGTGTATGTGCATGTGTTCAAAACATGTTGACCATGAAGCTTTATTCTTGACTTTGAAAATAGTATTTAAACTAAATAATAATACTACTAATAAAAAATATGACAATAATAATAATAATAATGATAATAATAATAACAATTATGATCATTATAAATACAAATTATTGTATCATTATAAAAGTAACCCACAAAGTGTTTTAAACGAGTGAATGGGACTGTAATTAAATAAAATCAGACAACAACAACAACAACAACAACAATACGAATTAAAATGGAAATAAAATACCCAAAAGTAAAATGAAAGATTGATAAACAAAATTAAAATGAAAAGAAAGGTTGGAAATAAAATGATGTGCTCTCATTAATAATTACTTATATTTTTTTCTTCTTCTTTATTAAGTTTTAAAATGTGATTTAAAACATGTCACTGACTCTGAAAGTCTCAGTTATGGAGATTAAGTTAAAGAAGTATGTTATTTTTTATTAAAAAATATTTATAATAAACATTCAGTAAACTCTGCTAAATATATATATATATATTATTATAGCCCAAATGTCAGTCACCGATGTTTTAGCCTAATTCTTGACAAACTGTTTGTTATAAATCAGTTGTTTATTATTGCACTGCCTACAGACGGTTTGTTTTCCTGCTGATAATTTTGTCCTTCCGTGAGCCCCGTACCTCCTCTATCACCTGACCACCAGCATTTCCTGTTGCTATTGTATTACACTTCCATGTTTTTCGCCTCAAACAGTACTTACACCGTAATGTAAAACTACAGCGGGCGGAACAGTCACTGTCGTGTGATTTGTCGCACATAGAAAGTTAGTTTACAGTCCTCTCTCGTCGCCACAGCTAGCGGAGCTGCTGATCCGGGCCAACATGGCCAACTGTGTGGCTTTCCAGAGCAAGTTAACCTCGATCATGGAGATGCTAGCTAAAGCTGCCGTGGTGGAAATCAGCAAACTGTGGGAGGACGGCTTCGCCCTGGTTCAGGTCGAGCTCCGCCGGAGAGAGAGCGAGATTGAAGCCCTGAACAGAAAGTTAGTGTTGATGGAAACTGAGCGGTTAACAGTCCTGTCTCAGGCTCAGACTACAAATCTGTCTTCATCATCTTCCTCCAAGAGAGAGCAGCAGAACAAGCTGCTGCCGCCCACCGGTGATGGTAAGGATGACCACTGACAGTGACAGACAACACTAAATATTAACCAATATATGTTTTAAATTTAATCATGGCAGGTATAACATTTTACATGTAACAGTGTAATATTACACACCGGGGATGGAAGAAGTATTCAGATCCTTTACTGCAGTAAAAGAAGTAATACTACAGTGTAACAATACTCTGTTGCAAGCAAAAGTCCTGCATTCAAAATCTTACAAAAGTATTAGAATAAAAATATACTTAAAGTACCAAAAGTAAAAGAACTCATTATGCAGAGTAGGCTACTTCAAAATAATTTTTATTGTGTTTTTAGTGGATTATAATTAGTGATGCACATCACTTTTATGTTGCAGCTGGTTAAATGTGGATGTACTTTATGTACTGATGGGTATCTTAATCTATACTAATACATAATGGTTTATTAGATGATTAATATTCAGTTTTAATAGTGAATATGCCGAGTAACTAGTAACTAAAGCTGTAAAATAAATATAATGAAGTAAAAACTACAGTATTTTCCTTTGAGATGCAGGGATTGGCCTTTCTGGTTCCAGCTACTCAAATGTGAAGATTTATTTTCCTTTTCTGTGTGACATGTTATTGTAGACTAGGGCTGCAACTAACAATTATTTTCATTGTCGACTAATCTGTCGATTATTTCTTCGACTAGTTGACTAATCATTTTATTAAAAAATGTGTTAGGATGTTGAAAAATGTTGGTCTGTCTCTCCCAAACCCCCAAATTATTTCATCTAATGCCTTGTTTTGTACTCACGTCAAAGGGTTTTAGTTCGCCATCATGGGAGAGTGCGTAGAGCTGTCAATATTTGAACGTAAAAAGCTGCAATAAGAGTATTTTGGGCTATTTTTATAGTACTTTCTATGAAAAATGACTCAAACCGATTAGTCGACTACTAAAATAGTCACAGATTATTTTAATAGTCGATTAGTCATCGATTAGTCGACTAATCTTTGCAGCTCTATTGTAGACGACTAGGCTAGGGCTGTAAATAACAGTAATTTTCATGACCAGTTCATCTGCTCATTAGTTTCTCAATATATATGTTATGTGTGTGTTAAAAAAATGTCTGCCATGGTTTCCCAGAGGTCAGAGTGGCATTTTCAGATAGCTTGTTTTATCCAATCATCTGTCCAAAACCCAAATATTTACTTTACTATTACATATTACAAAGAAAAGTGGCAAATCCACATGTTTGACAAAACCAAAATCAAAGAATGATAAGTATTTATTATTATATATTACTATTGTCTATTGGTATTTATGCTTGAAAATGACTCAACTATCAAAAAGATGCCACTACACTAGACAACCACAACAGTTTTACTTTTAAACCTCTACAAATGTTTTATAAAGAACTTCCAAAATCCTCTCAGCAACATCAACTCATGTATATATGTTTTAGTTTTAACACAACCTTGGGGGTTACTTCTTGAATGCATATAATTGACATTTTCGTCTCATTTAGTGCTGAAAAATTAGCCAGTTGAATGTGTTTGTCAGTCGGCTGACAAAAAGTTGCTCAACAACAATGTAGGAAATTGTCTGAGTTATTAATCAAGGAAAAAATGTTAATTTTAAAAAAATATTTTCCACTCAGATGTGAGGATTTGTTGTTTTGCTCTGTTTTATATCTTTGTTAACTGATTAGTGCTGAGCATGTTTTGACTGTTAGTCAGACAAAAAAAGCACCATATATATGTCAACATGAGTATTTTACACTGTTCCCTGACATGTCAAAATTAACTGATCTATTTATTTGGAAAATAGTCATTAGACTAACTATTAATGAAAATGAATAGTAGGAGGAGGAGGTTCACTGTGTTTGGCGCGTGTCTTAGGCTGAACACTCTGGCCCTTTTGTACCAGTTTAATTTGTTCTGTGTTGACCTGAAAACTTGGAAACCTCACTTATAAAAATGGTGATTGTCACACGTAATATTAAAGCCAGTACAAACTTCCATTTAGTTCTCAGTGCATGTAAATAATGACCCTGCTGTGTTGTTTCAGGGCCGATTATAGATTCAGTCCAAACACTGTCATCTGATCAGAACGTCAGAGAGAAGGCGGACACCTCAGCGAATCACAGAACACCACCACCACCACCATCACAGACAGAAGAGAAACAGTGCGAGCAGCTCAAGTCTGACGTCTGTGAAAGTGACTGCAGAGATGATGATGAAGACTTAATAGTCAAGCTAGAGGACGAGGACGACGTTCAGATTGTGGAGCAGATAGTGGACTCCGATCCCAGTGTTAGCGATGGAGCTGGTCACCGTGACATGGAACTGAGCCTCCAACCTGCCGAGGTTGTGGTAGAACAAGAGAGCCAGCAGTGGTCGTCAGTGTCAGTGGACAGCGACACTGCTGATGACTCGGACTGCTTTTTTGAACCGAAGCAACTGTCACAAAATCTGGACTCGGAGATCCTGCTCATTCAGAACGCTTTGGACATTTTTGAGAATTCACCAGAGACAGCGTACACTGACCGGTTTATGAGGGATAATGGACAAGGTGCATCAAGTAAATCAAGGGCTCCTATGACTTCTAGCCACGCTCAGACAAGTCAGCCTATAGAAGCAATAAATCACCCAGAGAGAGGAGTGTCCATCAGATTCCTCTCGGAGAAACAACCTCAAACTAAAAACACATCAACGTTTAACCCGGACGGCAGATTCTTTCTTTTAAACGACCCCGAGTTGCATAAAACGATAGCAAGTCGCCGCATAAAAGAGAAATGGTTTATCTGCCCATTCTGCGGCAAAAGCTTCGATCGTGTCAGCCATCTGGAGATTCACCAGCGAATTCACACAGGAGAGAAACCGTACACATGCGACATATGTGGCAAGTGTTTTTCCCAGAGGAGCAACCTTCGCACTCACCAGCGGACTCACAAAGAGGCTCTATCCCAAAATGCAGTTTGATTCAGAAGCTTTGGAAGAGTGAGAAAAGCTAGAAATATCTGTGTGGCTAGATTAATTAACAAATTCTCTTTGTATTTTGATATTACTGAAAAGTAATGTAGCTGACTGATTTTACTGTGCACTTCTTTTTTTGAGGGGGGTGGATAAATTCTAAGTTTGACATAGCTTGGATTGTAAGAACTAATTTTGGTACGTATGTGCTGTTTGTAAACCCAGCCAGTTAAGAGATTTATTAAAAAAACATGTAGGGACATCCAGCCCCAGTGATATAGCTGAGTATTTACTTTTACAGGTTATACATAAGGACACAAACCTCTGTGTGTTTGATGACTGTAGACCCTCTGATATCCCTCAGTATTTCCATTTTCACATCCATGGTCCATTATCAGGCTCACAGTGAAATCTGAGCAAATAGAGCAGCCTTAATCCGCACATAAATGCAGAGATTTACAGAAGAAATCATCAGAAAAGACAACCACAGTGCTTAGAGAATGAGACTCATCTCACACTAAACTGTGTTAACATGTAACAGTTGCCATGACATGATGACCTGAATTGTGTGATGTCTTTTTTTGTAATGCTGCTGAAACAGGGAGTTTTGTAAGTTTGGTCACAGGTACATTTCATTAATGTAAACTGTGAGACTCCTTTTGTAAGGGAAAGTCATATTTGTCCAAGGCTAACAAAAACAGAAAACAAAGCCCTCACTGCTCATCTTTGCATTGTAAAAATGCAACCTTGCCATCATGCCTCCACAAGGAATCCAAAAAAGGCAAACACTTGTCATGAACTGCAGTAAACAGGGCTCACATTTATAAACAGCAAAACCATATCAAAACATCCATCTGCAAACTCTCACACAATTTGTGCAATATAATCCAAGTCTCATTTATCCAGTTATATGCTCACGTACTTCCCAAACACAATCATTTTTGTTTAGATTTTGCAATATAAAACACTTTGGCCTATGAGTAGCGTGCCCTGAGCATGCCCATGCATATGAGCTCTGTTTAAGCAGTTCCAAAGCACACGTGTGTCCAGGTATGCTACTTAGCCATGAATGAGACTGTTCGCACTGATGTGTTTTAAATCACGTTTCAGCAAAAGTATACAACTGGATAAATGAGACTTGGATTATACTGCACGAGTTGTGTCAGAGTTTGTAAACAGATGTTTTGCTGTTAAATATGGAATAAGGAATGTTCACCTTTTTTGGATTCTACGTTCACAGTGGAGGCATGAAACAAACAAAGTTTCCTTCATGAATTCAAGGTAACAGGGTGAGTTACTAATATACAAGTAATCACTCTGAAGGTGAAGTATTCCTTTGAAGGAATAGTTTGACATTTTGGGAAATAAGTCTTGCTTTCTTTAAGAGAGCTAAATGAGAAGACGGTACCTCTCACAGACCTGGAAGTGGTATCGTTCTTCTCATCTAACTCTTGACAAGAAAGTGAATAAGCGTATTTCCCAAAATGGCAGAACTTATTGTTTAATACAAGATAACTGAACTCATTACCCTGTCAGACACAGTAAGTTTAGCCACGCTGTGAAAATTCACTCTTCTTTTCCTCCTTGTATCCAGGGAGTCAGAGCAGGGATAAACCAGGAAACCTAATGCACGTCTAATACAAGTGCTACGTCACTGCAGTAGCTGTGCTCAATGATGCCCTTTATCCTCATGTATGAGGTGAAACAACTGTCCCAGGTTATAACAAAGAACAATGACTCATATGCTGTACTTTTATGAATAAACATTTCAACATTTACATGTCAGTTTTTCACTTTCCTAGAAAAACAATATAAAACAATTTACACATCATACACATTTGATTTTTTTATCAATACAGGACGTTGCTTTACAGTTCATCTTCTACAAGTTTCATCCCATCTGTTCATTGCTGTGCACTAATATGGTTTAAACCTGGTCATGGAAACCAGTTTGCTGCGTGTATCAATCAACATTCACCCAGTTAGCTTTGTCTGTGCTCAGGTCCTCTGCCTTTTTTACCTTCTTGTAGCTGCAGGTGCCTGTAACTGGCGCAGTGATAAACACTATATATTATAATACATACATTGACAAATACGCTAACGTCTTTTCCACAGGTGCATCTTGGCTGAAAGCATCAAAGCTTTATGTACAGTTTAACATTAAACTTCACCAGGCATTTAGAGCTTAGAAAATTGTGTCTTTATCCATATGTTCCTCCCTGGATGTTTTTGATGTAAACAAGGCACCCTAAGTTAACAGTCAGGATTCATCAGGCCAAAGCAGTGAATGCAGTATTTTAGGGCTGAAGATAATACAGTAAACATTGTGTAACAGGAACCTTTATTCCTTGCACATTCAAGGAACGAGTGAAATATTAAGGATCAGAAACCTCCTTGTAATAGGCCACCCTGATGGCTGTGAACCGCAATGTCCCTGTCTGGGGCCTGCTGGGGACCTTCGCTGCATGTCATTCATCATCTCTCTCTCCTCTCATTTCCTGTTGTTTCTTCACTGTTGGCTGTCAATTAAAGACATAAAATGCCCAAAATTATTTAAATAACTTCCCAAATGTCAAAGGGTTAGGATAAAGGATAAAAAAAACTCACAAGCTAGAGGTAAAAAATAAAAGTCTAGATTGTTCTTGGGGCTAATTACCCACTGCAGTCACTGTACAAAACAAACATCCCATGAAGAAAGATTAACATCATTTTCAATGCAGGCAGGCTTTATCTCCTGTCATGTTTTGAAGGAAAGTCTGTAGTCTAGATGACCTGTCCTCTGGGGTGCAGCAGAATGGCATTGGAGTGTGGCCTGGGCCTGAGGATCCCATTGCTATAGTAGAAGTGATTGGTCAGTGCCTCCGAGATCTGGTAAGAGCTGCTGTCCTCGTCATCCTCGTGCCCCTCTGCTACGGACTGAGCGGGAGCCCAGTCTTCTCCACGTGGGGAGTCTACCTCTCTAAGGTGGCCTAGTTCTGGATCTCTGGGCCCAACGCCTTCGTCCTGCTGGGCCTTCAGGGGAACCAGGGAAGAGGGCAAACCTGAGTCCTGGTATGAACAGCATAAACACACATTACTATTTTTCTAATTGAAAAATGGCTAATAGTAGTGCTGGATGTAGATACATTTTACACCTCTATTACTATTCACAAATCAAAATGGAGCAGGATCTGAGAGTCCTTGTTTGGACTAAAAAAATCACCGTCACTGATGGTGCAGAAAACACCTGCTCCTAAAATCAAAATAAGATGGTGTGTTCAAGCTGAAAATGCTTTGGGTCGAAGTGAAAAAAATGTATTCAGATTCCGAAACTAAAGCAGACAAGTATAAAAAAAAAACCACACACACACACACAATACTGCTCCAAACACCAATTACTTTCTTTTTTTTTTTTTGGCACTTTGAGCACCACAAGCCGAATACCATCTAGTTCTATTATACTGGAGAGAAGGTAGACATCTTTAAAGCTGATGTCTCCAACACTCGGCAACTCACACCAAAACAATCTAGACTGATAAACAGCACTACAGGTAAGAGGAAAAATATGTGTCCCTTTAGGCTGGCAAGCACTACTCAAAGAGGACATGTAGAGTGGTTTATTCTCCGCTATGGCAGTGGCATCATCATTTTGTAACAGGTTGGTCAATAATAAACCACTAGTTCCACTTAAAAAGGTTTCCTGTAAAACTGGCCTTATAGAGGGAGTGTTTCAGGTAGTTAACAACAGGTAGTAATGCATTCACTGGAGTTGTTCCAAAGCTACAACAAAGTACCATATGATGACATTCCTCTGGTACATTTTATGCTATTTGTACATACATTTTAAAAATTTGATCGTTTGAAAGGGACAGAGCCGCCCAGACAAAATCAGTATTTATAATTAAACAATTCACAGTGGCTGATCGTATAAAGAGGATGTCTGTGTTGCAGTCGTGTTATGGCGTCTTTCCAGTTTCTCTTTTTAGCCCTTTGTTCTGTCTCCACTGAGTCTGTACTATGATAATGCTGATTAAATTAAAAAAACACGATACCGTATGACACATTACAAACGAAACTAAACACATTTCAGCCTAATCTCTCAGATGCTGACACATACCAGTGACATGTTGCTACTCTTCAGGTATGACTCCACCCTCCTCCTGCGCTCCTCCTTCTCTCCATCCATCTCCGCTCCTCTCCGGCTCTCTCTGCTGTCGTGCCAGACAACAGGACGTCCTAGTTCGTCCACCTCCACCCCTCCTGGAGGCCCCCACTTCCCACCCAGAGTGGACTGGCTGCCTTTGTAGCTCGGTCGTTCCTGCAGGCGGGGAGGTGACCCAAACATTTACAACAATAATAACAGCTGTTTGTTTGCTTAAAGGACTCTTCTCAACAATAACTGCAAACTGTAATTCATTTTTGCTTCATCACTTGCTTTCTAATCATGTAATTTAAGATAATGTAGTGCTGAGTTACTGTTTGTTTTAATTAGGGCTTCAACTAACCATTATTTGCATTGTCAATTAAGCTGTCAATTATTTTCTCAATTAATTGTTTGGTCTTGTTTGTCATAAAATGATGAAAAACATCCATCAGTGTTTCTCAAAGCCCAAGATGACATCCTTGAATGTATTTTTTTGTCCACAACTCAGATATATTCAGTTAACTGTCAAAGACGAGCAAAGAAACCAGAAAATATTCACGTTTAAGAAGCTGTAATCAGAGAATTGTGACTTTCTTTCTTAAAAAAAATCACTCAAACCGATTACTTGATTATAATATTAGTTGGCAATGAAGTAAATAGATGACAGTTACTTAATTAGTCATTGCAGCTCTTGTTTTAATGGAGGAAAGAAAGAGAGAATTTGAAATGTAAATTCATTTAAAATGGAAATATTCAGCATTTACCTCCAATATTTCTTACTGTCAGACGGAAAAGCCCTTAAACTTAAATTCTGGGTTTTAATAGGACTTAATGTTGTCATTGAAATCCAGACTGTTAAGTTACATGTGTGTTTCCTCTGAATTATTTATGTTCATTGAGTAAAACCCTCTAAAACCACATTGGAGTGATCTTTTTGATCAACAAAAATTAAATAATCATGATAGAAGGGCTGCAACTGACTATTTATATTATACTTATTAATACATTTTTATTATTAATAATATCTTGATTATTGTTCAGACAAATTACTTACTCTGAAACCCAAAAGATATTAAGATATTAAAAAAATACCATATCTTCACATTTCAAAAGTTAGACTCTTTCTACATGTTTGCTTGTTTAAGAACTTAAACATTAAGGTGAGAAACTCACCAGAGAAATTTCACTGTTTTTCATTCGGCTGTCTACTCTCAGCAGAGCATAATCTTCAGCCTGTAAAAAACAGAGAAAGCAAAGTTAGTGAACACTGACACAAAAGAGAACTAAAACGAATCACCAAGAATGAGATATCAGAAATAAGTGTCTACAAACACTGCATGTTATTTGTTTGAAGCTACAGCAGCCTGTAATCATCGGCCTCCACAGCAGACATGGCTGCTGTCTTGCCAGCCGCTCCACCCGGCTACACTCGGGCGGGGCGGGCGTGTCGACCTGGTTTCTCTGAACCCTGCAAGTTAATGTTCTCGGTAGGAGAGTGTGTGTCTGTACCTGCACTCTGGGGTCTGTGCTGACAGAGTTTAGTCTCCTGAAGGAGGCTTGTCTGGAGAAACTTTGAATTTCTTCCCTGTGAAAAAAGACAGCACATTTGGAGGATTTCAATTTTACAAAATAGGTTGATTTAAAGGAATACTTCACCTGCAAAATGACCATTTGTATATCAGTTACTCACCATGTGTTACCTTAAATGCTCAGGCACTACTCATAAGTGTTTTATATTGTGATGTTTTAGCGAAAATGCTTTTTTTGAGAAGTACTGAGCATACGACTGGATAAATGAGACTTGAATTATACTGCACAAGTTGTGTGAGAGTTTGTAAATGGATGTTTTTATATAGTTTGCTGATGTTAAATGTGGTCCCCAGTGACTTTCATTCATGAGGAACGTTTTCCTTTTTTGGATTCTCCATTCACATTCGAGAAAAACTAAATTTTCTTATGATTTCAATGCAACACACACAAGGAGTTATCAACTGATGGTCATTTGGCCAGTGAAGTATTCCTTTAAATAGCACTTTACAACAAAAACATTCACAATAAATAAAAGTATCTCCCAGCTTCTCACCACATGGCTTTTTCAAGAAAATGTGGGTCAGCTTACGTTTTTTCACTGAGCTCCATCTCAAGCTTTTTGTTTTTCCGTCGATGGTGGCGGTTGACCAGCAGGACAACCATGACCAGGATCAGAACCAAAGTTCCAGCTGCAGCACCAATAATGATCAGCGTCAGGTTGTCTATGTTAGACTCGCCCTGTCTTCGAGATGTCTCTGGAGGAAAGATGAGGACAGGATGATGACTGATGACTCTCTCTTGCAAACACATTAACACAGCAACAAAACTACAGTGGCATGTTTCTTTTCAATCTTGATCCTTATTGATTTATATAGCATCTGTTCATGCCTTATATCCATCACAAGGGGGCAGCAAATTGCACATTACTCCAAATCAAAATGAGAATTTGCTCTGTTTAGTTTTGTTTAAAACTCAACTGTCTCATTTCCTGCTTTTACAATACCAACATACATCATACAGCAGCAGGACAGCTTCTTATCTTATTCCTACATGATCTTAACCACTAACAAAGCTGATATGCACATACCTGTTACTGTCAACATGTACTCTGTTTTCCCTACTCCCACGATGTTCTTGACCACACACTCATAGACCCCACTGTCATTCCTGCGGAGGGCCCTCCCAAAAACTAGTTTTCCCCCAACCACAGACGTCCTATCTGGCAAAGCTCCTCCTTGCCTGTGGGTAATCAGAGGAAAGTGTCACCATTAATTGACAATGATGTTTCACAGAGGTGAACCATACAGAAACCTGTGACTCACTGCTTGAAACAACAGCTGTGACTCATTTTGGTGACTAAAGTGAACAAGGTGCAAACCTGTATTCCAGTTCAAACTATCTCTATTGAAGTGCCACAAGAGGAAACACACAGGTATCATATCTTAACTACAACAACATTATGAAATGCAGCAACCGGCTTGCATCAAGGAAGTCTTTCAGCTAAAATAAACACCACACAGGATCAGGTTCACCGCAGAGTGTAACCACCAATTCACGTGCACCTGAATCGCAAACTGCTGGGCTTACAACTGGCGCCCATTGATCTGAATAGACCAAATAAATACTAGGTTTGGGGGATTTAAGCAAGTCCGGCAAGTCCCACACTGTGCAGCTGAAGACATCACAGGCCACATAATGGAGAGCCAGTTTCTAATCGGGTCCACTGAGAGGGGTCATGTTGCCCTTGGTTTCACTGTGCTGCTGCAGCAGCTATTTAACTGCTGCTTTACCCCCCAAACTGGAGCCAGCTCAGATTTCTTTTCTGAAAACCCCACCTAGCTTCTCAACCCAGCCCTTTATTATCGAGTGGCAGGTGGAGATTGCATCTGACACAGAGTAGATGGTTGAAAATGATACAGATGAAGTGAGTGCTCCACCTTTAGCGGCCAAAAAGATTCTAATCTGTTTTGTTGGCTCGCAAACTAAATTGATTGAATTTCTATGTGTCAATTATAACAACATCAGTGCAATCAAATGCAGATATGCATATTTTGTAACCTTTGGGCAGAGCTAGGCTAGCTGTTCCCCCGTTTCCAGTCTTTATACTAAGCTAAAATAAACTGCCATTGGCTGTCACTTCACATTAAACACATCTACTCATCCAGTTCTTCACAATAAAGTATCTACGTGCATTTCCAATAATGTTAAAGTATCTCTTTATCTTTATCCTCTTTATGAAGTATCTGCATTTCCACTCAGTATCAGTTTGTCTTGATGAATGCGCCGAATGGTCTGCAAGGTTGAAAGGATTTAATCCACAATAATCTTAATATTTCAAGATTGCCTCATGGCTGAAATATTTTTCACTCAGCACACAATATTTGATCATTGTGTGCTCAGTCGTAGCTGTAATGGCTGGTACAGTGTCTCTAATTTAAGTACAGACCCTGTGTTTTACCAGGCATTAGAGTGATATTTAAAGCATGGCACTATGATTAAGTGCTTAGCATGTGTCTCCTGCTCTTCCTCACGTCGCACACTCCCTCCCTCGTGTGAAAATATCTCCCTCACTCTTTTTCTTACTTCGAATTGCGCAACACGACACCATAGCTTTTATTCTGCCGTGAATTGAGCTGGGAAAGAAAGGCGTTCTCCTTTAGATTCAAGCACACTTCTTTGTTGTTTGCAGGTGTGTAGTCCATGCATATGCGCATTTGTGGCTCATGTATGTTTTGAGTCACATTCCAGTGCCATGTAAAGAGCAATTTCGCAGTGCAAATAGCATCACAGTGGAGGGAATTAACATGTAATTGTCAGATTCTTGTCGGCAGTCAGACAGAGGTAAACTGTAGATATGTACGAGCAGCAGACAGGCTGGTGACAGTACCATGTCCAGGTGACGTTCTGAGGTTTGGGGTGTCCTCCGCTGTTGCAGATCAGCTCAGCTTTCTCCAAACCCACAAACCAGTCCCCTGTACCAGCAGAGATGGTGGGATCTGGGGGGTCTGACACAGAAAGACAGACATAGGCACACATTAACACAACATATGCACCTGCATGCTGCATGGCAGAGTAAAGAGAAAACCTTGTGTGTTCGGACTTTTATCAGCTGAGTTGGCCATTTAAAGACATCTATTCATGCTATAAATACAGATGAGGCTGTTTTTTGTTATCATTTATCCAAAGATAGAGTTACCTCAGAATCAAAACAGTTGTTTAAACACTACTTATCATTCTCACACTGATAAAGTCAGCAGAGTTGAGACAAAATCACTGTTTTGCAAGACACAAAGAAGTCTCAAGATTTGACCATGAAGTCCCAAGTCAAGTCAAAGTACTAAACTTTGTGTTTTCAGTCGGTATGCAAATGTAATGTTGGCTTATCTGTGCCAGTCAGTATATTGCAAAAATAATGAGGCGTGTTCTGGTGCAGTATGTCAATCCAATGACACAATGACAATTATATGTTATTTCTGAGTCAAGTGTTTTGCATGTTGCTGACGACAGCAGAGTCTTTCCATCTGAATTTGACAATCCCAGGTATTATCTTATGTCTGTCTGCTGGTCTGCACTGCCAGACAGATCTTTTCCTCCTGCTTAGGCAACATGATTGGCTGTCAGAGTGATTCTAGTACTGAACATCTGCTGTCAGGAAAATTAAAAGTTGATTTGCTGCGCAATTGTTTTCACAATATAAAGTCCTTCCAAGTCAAAAAGTTTAAGTCTGAGTGAAGTCGCAAGTCATTTATGTTAAAGTCAGGTTGCAAGTCTGATTGCAAAGAATGATTTTTGTCAAGCCTAAAGTCATCAGATTCATAACTCGAGTCCACTCCACTGGACATCACTCAGCTGTCCATCACAGTGGACAAAGAGCAATTGTTGCACACTGAAAGAACTTAAGTTTCTCTAACTGCACCAACAGTAATAGTGGAGGACAAAGCATTACTCATAGACTTTCCCAGCAACCTGCCAATATTGTCTAATGTTTAGTCTACTGCCACCCATTCATTTTCAACAGGAAGGTTAAGCTATACAAATATCTCTAGCAGGGCAACTAGAGAGAAAGAATGCCATTGATTAAATTATTTATTAGCAGGACAAGCTGTCTCACAGCAGTAAAGAAGGTTGAGCTGGACACACATTATGCTGTGTCATGATTCCATAGTTCATACTAATTCTGAGCAGATTTATTCACACTGGGAAAGTGACAAAAAGTCAGCATGTGTGTACAAAAATTGCTTGATTTTTGAGCGTGTGCTTGATGAGCACAAAGCTAATGGAGGCTAGACTCACACAGCTGCAAAAAACCTAGAAAAAACTGTGGATGGTGGTCGTGCTACTCTGGAAAGATCTCTGAAAACAAAATATGTACTTCAATATTTGGAAAACTACTTGTTCTCATTTGGGAAGTTTGGGAACGTAATATGACATGTATTTACAAATTAAACAGGTTATACATTTTTTTAAAAGTCACATTTTGACTTAAGTCCAAATGTTACACATATGTTATAATTGCCTGTAAATAACCAACAGTAAATTCTTGTATACTAACTGCAAAAAAACATTATACTTTAAAGACTATTATATAGTGTATCCTCTGTATAATCAGTATGCAGTATGGATTTGGATTTGGAGTAATGGAGGGTGTCCACAGGGGTGTTTTTGGATGTAAGGAGTCGAGTCACTTCCCAGCATTGGCTGCTTGATGGGCGTGGCATTGGGTACATGGACAAACCAGACCAACACGGCAGCTCGCAGAAATGTGTTTCTTAAAACATTTGAGGTGAGAAAAAAGCCATGCAGTTTCTAACTCTGTCTGAACAGTTAGTTTAAAAGTTATTTGGGTGTTTCCAGAGGTGGTAAGTCACGCAGGATGCCACTAACTTGCATAAAGTAGCCTAGATACAACTTTATGCAAAACGCAAAGCTGCACTGAATACACGCACGGCTGCTTACATAGACAACGAATGGGAAGTGTGGCAATGACGGATCCTGTGGACACATACTGTTGTTATTAGGTTAAATACATATCATAGTGGCCCGTGCAAGTTCAAGCTCATGACTGATAACATTACTGTCATTTATATTTTTCTATGTTTTGAGTGGAATAAACCTTTTACACTGAAGACATGTTGACCTGCCATTGCAGGAAATGCACACCTGTATCTAATAATAATTAATCATTAACGGCTTCATTCCACAGCTCTGGTATGACTTCCCTTCCTGACACACCTAAATGAAACAAATGATCATTAATGTTATTATTAGTTACACTTGTTCTTTCTAAGGAATCATTCCTGCTGTGAGAGTCAGAGGCAGAGTTACTGCTTCCTGCAGAAAGTCTCTGCAGATTTTGAGTGTAAAATGAAAAACTAATGAATTTCATTACGCTCAAAAGGGTCAGCATGCATGTGAAGTTTAATTGACGTTAATTTGCTGTCCATCTGCAGGTGCACTGCATAGTTGCTGCTGGCACAAAACGTACAGGTGTATTGAACTGTGTATACTAACTACAACACAGTACGCTATGACATTAGAACAGTACATGCTGTTACAATTAGACTCAGACAGAGTGAGTCCTTTGTTCCTTCCAACTCAACCAGCAAGATTATTTCTGCACTTAGACAAGAAAAAAATAAATAAAATCATGATAATCTGTTTTGCTTCTGCTGCATTGTTGGTCTCTTTGAATGATTACCAGCTGTACTCACACTGCACCACCAAAAGGTGTGAGAGCCTGCGCGGCTGCTCCAGGCCGGGATGCCACACCAGACAGTCCAGCTTCTTCCCGTTCATGCTGCGCAGGGGGTGGAGGGAGTAGTAGCTGGACACGGACCCGCCCTCGTTGGTGCGGTCCTTGGATTGGCCCGGCAGTTCGGTGTCCCAGGAGAGACGGGGAGGCGGGCGGCCCACGGCTCGACAGGAGGCGGCCACACCGTACGACTGGCCCTCCACCAGGATCACAGGCTCCAGGGAGGAGATGGGTAGAACTAAGAGAAGAGGAAGTGGAACAGTTTCATCAAATTCCCCCTTCACTCAAAAATGTGTTTTGCTTTTGTTTGCTCACTCGGATGTTTGAGGTTAACTAAGAAGAATGATGTTTGAGTTCGACACTTGACAGCTGTTTTCACGTTCACCTGCTGAAGGTGGAACATTTCTCTATGTTCATTTTAAATCAGAGTTAACATGTAGATGCATGAGAATTTTTTGACATCACATCTAGTTTGGCAGCTACTCATCCAATATGCAACATCTTGTGTCCTGATGTTCAACATGTTTTTTTGGTATTTAAAGATTCTGGATTTTCAGGGTGAAAGAATAAATGTCATTTTAAGAATTTTGAACATGGTTATTTAACTTTTTAGACAAAAAACACATTAGACACAAATGATTGTTTTAAGCTTTTTTTAAGTTATAAAACATGTTCATTTCTAGAAGTATAAAATCTGTTAAATTATTTTGATATATTTGTTTGGATAAAATAGTCAATAACAACAAAAGGTCAACAATTCCTTCCCTTGACAGGTAAATCATTTTGCTTACTAACTTCTTAGTTTTTTTCTCTACAAACTGAAGATTTTTTTTATTATGTACTTTGTTTTTTAAACATAAAACCTTTTCTGATGTGTGTAATTGTACTGTATTATATACTGTATTATGTTTTCAGATTTTGTGTTGTCTTGCTGTTATATAGATGTGTCTTGTCTGTCCTACTTGTTAAAAACACGATAAAAGCAGTATCAGACTATTAACAATGATGAGCTTAACTGCTTGTGTAATGCACAAATCCCTACAATTACTGCATTAACAGTTAATTAATACGTCCTAAAGCCTGCTCAAAGCTAATTTGTCTTTACCTAAAATTATCTAAAGTAGCTGTAATTAGATCCATTAAAAACCAGGACGTCACTAAATATTTGGGCAGTGATCGTCATTGTTTCTAAGCAACAAGTCTAAGCAACAAACTCTTGTTGCTGCATACTTTCATAAAAAAGGACCTTCACTACATCCTGGAACACAGAGAAGATCATATCCACAAAATAAGGTACCACCATGATCTTACTGAGGAATCAACAACAGATGGTGGAGAGCAAGAGTGAAACTGACAACTCTGGAGAAAATTCTCAATTTTCAAATGCAGGATATGAACTAAACTATAATTAAGTCCATCATAACAAGATAGAAACCCTGTGGGCAAATGTCACCCGTAATATTTTCACATAAATACATTTGTGTTTTGTTACTCTTTGTCACCAACTGGTTTAACCACGATTGTGATTCACACCCAGCTCATTGCTGCCTTTGCTGTCGTAAACACCTGGTAAGTCTTTCCATTGGCGTGTGGATTATTAACGCAGGAGACAAAACAGGTAGTTAGCATTAGCAGAGATAGCCATTATGGATTAACACACAAAGAAAAGGGCACCACCTGTAGAGACTCAAACTTTATAAACAGAGACTCCAAAATACATGACATCACAGTACCGCCCCTCAGTATCTGACTGACAGGTAATATCTGGGAAGAGATCTCCTACAAGGTAACTATCCTGCACACTGAAAAAAACAGCCCAAATAAAAGAGATGATAGCGACCCATGGCCAAATAAAACCACCTAAATAAACCAGATGCATGGATCTGATAGAAATCAATGAACTGACCATAAGAAAAGAGCTTAATTCAGAATTTTTAGATCCATAACATAACAGAAAAAAAACAGAAGATAGCTCTAATCACACAGGCTAGACTTCAGCTTTTAAATCTGCACATGGACACATTTATATGCAGCTTAAGAACAAGCATTTTACAGTTAACAAAAGTTGTATGGGTTAAGGAATCAAGGGAATTCAGTGCTGGAGGTTGTCAGTTACTACTGTGTGTATTTCTGCAGGTTTGTCTTATCTACGGCGTGCTGGGACAAGTTTATGATTAAGCCGTCACTGTTGATGATGACGACTGGCAGCAACATGAGAAAGTCATTTAGAACCGATCAGGTAGCAGCACTGCAGGTTTTACTTGAAAAGGGATCCATTAAAAAAAACAGCACCCCAACAGCTACTATTATGGTGCCTCCCATATCATTACAGAATGAATGTATCTTACTGAGATAAGAGGAGGAAATCCAAAATATTCTCTCAGCTGACTGAGTTACAGTGACAACGCTGCTGAACATTTCATCTGGTTTTGATTCAAAGTTGAATTTACTGCATCGATCAGAGACAATGAAATTAAGTGTTGTTCAGCACTTGAAGTTATACAACGAAAACTTCACTGTTTTGAGACTTTGAATGTGAAAAGAACTGTTTTCTTGATACGAGTTAGGTAAGCACTGAGAACAGGTGTGATTTAAGACTGAGGGCAAAGTTTTAGACATGTATAGAATGAAGCTCTACTGGAAACCCCAGGTCTTTGAAGTATTTGGTGGAAGTTGTTGGACATGCTGTCTGATCCATATTTTTCATGTACATTTGGGCTTAATTTACCTAATATTGTCATTCTGTTTCTCCACATTGTGACGCAGAGGTTTTCTATATATGTATCTACATGGTTTAAGGCTAGAGGGTGTGAAGCCCTTTTAGAGGCTACGTTCACAATGCAAGCCTTAGTGCTCAATTCAGAGTTATTGCTCAGATCAGATTTTTTTTTTTTTTTCTTTTTGTTTTTGGCTGTAAATGCGGCCAATACCAAACTCCAGTGTGAACTGGTCACAGCCCTGAAGTTACCCGCATGCACAAAAGAGCAATAACAAAGAAGTCACGCACTGTTGTATGGACGTAAACATAGAAGACAGTGTTTACAGTTTCCTTTACAAGTTGATGCGCAGTGGAAGCCTGCAAATTTGTGAGCAGATGATAACTAGGGCAGGGATGAGGAGAAACAGAGTCATGGCTTTTTGTGGAGCAATGGCTGCTACTTCTGTGTGGAGATGTGTGTGATTGCAGAGTCTGGGCCAGGAGTGGTCAATCAATCAATCAATCATTTTTTATTTATAAAGCCCAATGTCACAAATCACAATTTGCCTCAGAGGGCTTTACAGCATACAACATCCCTCTGTCCTTAGGACCCTCACAGCGGATAAGGAAAAACTCCCCAAAAAAAACCCTTTAACGGGGAGAAAAAAGTGGTGGGATCATCACATGGTGGGTGATCATCACATGGTGGGTGATCATCACATGAATGACTTCACTTAACAGATTTCATCCAAAGTTTCAGGATGCCAAGGGTTACTTTTACATCTGCCAGCACCTCTCCACAAGACTCTCGACACTCAGTTCAGGCGACCAGTCTGTCTTCCATTTCTGTATTCAACAAATGACTCTGAACAGCACAGAATCATGACAAATGTCAATCTAAAGTGATATAAAAGTCACATGAATTCTGATAGGACTGTTCGGACTGAGGTTGCATTGCAAAAATCCAGGCGTACACCTGATTTAGGATCATATATAATTTATGCTGTTCACGCTGTTCTGAAAAAACTGATGAGTCACATATGAGCAAAAAAAAAAACAGGTTGGTGCCACATTTGCCTGTAGTCTGAATGTATCCAAATTTGTGGTTTTGTGCAATGGTTTGACAGCTGAGCTATAATCTAACTGTATCACCAACATGCCTCACATACACCAAAGAAAATTATCTGTTTGATAAAGCAGGTTTGAGGTATATGTTTACATTTGTGTTCCATTTCAAACTTGAATTATTTGTAATTTCCCACTTGGTCTTAATGAGTTACAAGAGGTACTATATAAAGACATCTGTGACAAAAATACATTCATTTTTTGCTTTTCACCCACTTAAATTCAGATATGCTGTCAGTGTGTGTGGCCACGTTGGCAAACCTGCTGAATTCCCCTTGTGTCTTTTTTCTATGAAGATGATTACGGTTTAAACATCATTACAGCAGCTCTGATAGGATTAGAAAGGTGTGGGAGAAAAGAAAGAAAGAGACAGAGAGGATGAGGATGACTCTTACTCCAAACGGTGAGTGTGATGTGCCTCTCAAAGTTTCCGTTGGGGAAGGTGGAGATATGGCAGGTGTAGCTGCCCTCATCCGACTCCTCTGTGCTGGGGATGAGCAGAGCTGAGTTCACTGTGGGGCTCCCACTCTCGAACCTCACCCGGCCGGAGTAACGCCCAAACTCTGATATACAAAACAAAGACTTCAGATCAGACCAGATTATCGTCCTTTTACAGAGCTGACAAAAAATACCCTTTAAAATATGGGAACAAAGTTCTACCAATGAGAAATGCTTAGCTGAAGCATTAACTCCAACAAAGGTAAATAGATTATTAGGCATTAGCAATATAAAACAGCATTTATCCAATGACATCACGACCCCACCCTGCAAACAAATAATCCAGGTGTAGACTAAACACTCTCCTGATATGATCTCATTGTCAGATCACACTGAAGTATACTGTTGTCAGATTTCTGAAGTCTTTCATCACAGAGCTGTGACCCAATAATAATTTGATCATAAAAAGGTTTAATGGTTATCAGTTATTAGTCATTACATGTCAAGCTCTGCCCCTGTCAATCTCAATCATACTACTCAGATGACAGGACGGACCAATTTATTCAGCCAGTCTGGCTGTTATCAGGCTATTAATGGCTGTTATCATAAGCATCATGCGTAAACATTACGATAAGCACCGTGTATATAGGTTAGTAGTAGGTTAGTAGTGGCCTGCCACACCTATTAGGTTGAGAGGGCCATTATCAGGCCTTGATATTAAACTGAAAGGGACACAGGACTGTCACCCAGGGGACTAGGCTTTGAGACCGCTGTGAAACCAATATTTATGCTCAACCCTGATATTTTTCCACTCCTAACCACATTGTTTTGGCACCTAAACATCAGAAAAGTGAAAGTGAAACCTAAGAAACTGGTAGACCTTTGAGTGGGCTGATAACATCCTGATTGGGTGTTTTAATAAAATACTTTCTGCTGGTGGAAACAACCGAAATGTTACAAAAAGCAGCTCAAAATCAGCTCAAACAGCACTATTAAAACTATTTTTATTATTTGTATATGAGCTGGACCTTGCACTTAATTCACCATCAGGTCTTGAGCTTAGTGTAATGCAACAGAAGCAAAACTGATTTGTCATCATCTGCACACTGCTAAGGATGCAACAGTATGAGACTTTCACGGAGCGATAAAGTCTCAGAAAATATCGCGGTTTCATAGCATTATTGTTATTATCAGTCAGAATGGAATGAAAGCTATGAAAAAGGGAGGTTTTTGAACAAATGTTTTATTATTAAGATTAAGAAGTGTGTGAACATAATGGTGATTCTCCACCCTGTTGCATTTTTTTTTCCAACATCATACATAAGCAAATGTTAACGGTATGATTACTGTCAACTTTCATATCATGGTGTACACCTTGAAAGCAGTATACCACTGCAACCTTAAAGACTGCTCTATGACTTTTGAGGTTTTATATAACTCAGCATCACTGTAGTATTTATTTTAGGACAGTGCAGCTCCTGTTCTAATGTTGACATAAAGCAGTATGTACACTCTGACCGCAGCAGCCATTCAACACCCTTTGCTAATTTCAGGGTGCCTTACTTGTTGAGAAGGACAGTGTTTGGGAGGCTACACCAATGAGAGGTGTTTCAAGTTCAAAACTCAAACTCTCTGAATATAAAGTTTCATACAGATGACAATAGAAATTAAAATAAAGTTCTTTTTTTTTCTAGTTTAATTCATTCATTTCTGAGCCAAGTCCCTTACAGACTAAGCAACCGCCGCCCCCAAAGTAATTAACTAAATTGACTTCTTATTGTAATGAGGTGCTTACTAATGTTGTTGAACATTTTGAAATATTTTCATTATGTTTTTCTGCCAAAGTAGGACACATGACTACAGCTAAAATTACATCCTGTTAAGAGAACGACTGGTTTCAGGTTTCTATTAGGAATTGAAACTACAGCTCATAAAAACCAAAATCTGGCGTTTCAGTTCACTAATGTGTATATTCAATGCAATATTTTTTAGTTTTTCTTTAATACATTTTCAAGAGTAGCCTATTTTTGCTTAAAGAAGATACTTGTCAAATAACAGACTATTTCGGTGGAACTCTGCAGTATTCATAAGGTCGATGTAATATCTTGGTCTGAACAAAAGCCTGATAAATACAGATACTGTAAGTGCACTTGCAACCCAAGGCTGCATCACAGAGTGATTTAGCTCATGAGGAGAAATGCTTACACTAGATTTAATGTCGAAACTATAATTGTAGAAACTGCAGTGCAAACAGGCTGGGAAAACTCTCTCCACTTTTAACCCTTTGCTGCAACCCACCTGTATGGCCATCCATGAAATGGGCAGTGATGATCTGGTCCTTGCTGCCGTCGGGGAGCTCCTTGTACCAGGTGACCTGCACCACCCTCTCCCCCTCCTCCGTCTGGTAGTGACAGGGGAGTCTGGTCTGGCTCTCTGAGAAGGGAGCGCAGGGAGGTGTCGGGCTGCGGAGGCTCCACAAAGGCACCCTGCACACACACTGCTGAAGAGAGAGAGAGAGTTTAATCAGATAAAGTTAAGGGGTGATAAGAGGTAAGTGGAGAGTGAGGTGCTTAAAACTACTGGTTAATTCACTGAAAGGTCTCTGGTAACTGCAACTATTTCTGACACTTTTATCATTTATAGGCCAAAGTGAAACTCTTGTTAGCTACTGTTGTAGTTCAGTGGATGGTCTGCTGTTTATGTAGTATGTTTGGCTTTCAAATGAGCAGTGACTCGGGCCTGATAGTATAAAGCTAGTGTGTGCCTTTTATTATTTTATAAGTTGATAAGACAGAAAAAAAAACTTGTTCATTGTTTAAACATCATTAATCAGGTAAGAGTCTACAGCCGTGACAGCAGCTCTCTGAGACTGCACTTTGGAGCTAAATGCTAACAATAGCATGCTAACATGCTTACAATACCAATATTAACATGCTGATGGTTAGCAAGTATTACTTTCACCATGTTTACCATATTAGTTTAGCGTGTAAGAAGGCTAAAATTAGCAAATTAAGTACCTGATTGACCTGATGGTGAGCTAAATGAAAAGTCAAGGACACACCCAAACGACAACCTCCAGGGCTGTGAAGCCAACACAGAGGTGCCACAGACTGTAGTTCCTTGAATGGCTCCCAAATAGTCAGTCCCCACAGACCCCCATGGTAAAGTGCCCAACTTTACAGCAGAAAAAAAAACATGTTTACAGCCTGATACAAAAACTGGTTTGGTCTCTTTGACTTATTTCAATATTCATGAAGACTGCACGGGAAATTCCTTTGATATGCTATTAAGGCTTAAAGTTACACTTAATTAAGGTGACGGCTGTTTTGAATGACAGGCTGTCTGCAAAGTGTCGCTTCAGTCTGTGAGTCAGCTCCACCCTCTCACCCACCTCTGACTCCAAAAAAAAAGACAGCAACGGCCAAAATGTCAAACTTGAGGCTTCAAATAAGGGTGTTACAATACATCCATCTGGATTGATATATCGATCAAGGATCGATGATCCAATGTCACTGATGCAAAGCGAAACTATAAATACATATTGTCATCTTTAAGATATGCCATTTCTGTCCAAGCACACCCCCTTCCTACACATTCACACTGTAGGAAAAAAATGAGGATTTTTTAAAATATTGTTTCATATCAATCGCAGGCCCCTGAACTGACTTGAATCGAAATAATACCATGGCAGACTCAGTTTTGATTTACACCCTTAGCTTCAAAACGAGAGTTCACAAACCAGTGAGTGATGTCACAGTAGCTAGGTCCACTATGTTATACAGTCTGTGGGATCACCACAGTTCTTACAATTCATCCTGAGGCGAACACGGATGTCAGTAAAATGAATTTGCAGCAATCCATTCAAAAGTTGTTCAGACATTTGGCAAAAAGGCAAAAAATGTTGTCACTAAAATGGATCAAAGTCATTAGTATTCATCATATGGGGACCTTGAATATCTGTAAAAAGTCATGGTGTTCCCTCCAATAGATGTAGAGATATTTCAGTCTGGACCAAAGCGGTGGACCGACTGACTGACTCATTGTCAGAGTCACACCACTAGCATGTCTAACAACCCCAAACATTAGCTATTTCCAGCTTTTCACATGTGAGGATGTGCGACTTTTCTCTATTTTCTGTCACTATATTTGGGTTGTGCACATTTGATCAGACAAAAAAAAGCAAAGACATCCCCTTTGGCTCTGGGAACCTGTAGTGACCAATTCCCACTATTTTCTGACATTTCATAGACTAAAAAGTTAAGCATTATAATAACTATAATAAAAACAATTGCTAGTTGCAGTCCTAATTCTGTTTTTCCTATAGACTTGCAACTTTACTACACATTTTATTTACTAATTTGCTTGAAAAACATTCCATCCATCCATTTTCTATACACCACATCCTGTTAAACATCGCAGCAGGCCTTGACTTTATCCTAATAATAATGTACGAGAGGCGACATATACCCCAGACTGCTTTGTGTATAGACAGATAAACACATTGACACCTACGGGTCGTGGGCGTGCCTCGTCTGTTAGCACGCAGACACAGAGAATAATGCAAACTCCACAAAGAAGGTGGAGGGATGGTTTGAATACAGATCTTTATGCTGTGAGGCGACGGTGCAAACATCTTAAACAATAGTGGTCTTATGTGTCTTAATTCTTTCCTCAAAAGCAGAAATGTTTGTCTGTTTGTGAACAGACGTGTGCAGGAAGAGCTACAGTGGAGAGTTTTTGTGTGACATGGTGGTTTAGGTGCTGGTTTAGAGGTTTTTACACATGCTTAGTTTATAATTCCTTGATAGTGAAGTAGTCTGTTGTAATTGTTTTTATGTTTCAGAAGTCTGCATGTGATGAAGTTTGTGGATGATTTGTTTATTTTTTAAGGTAATGAAGATGTGTGAGACTTGGACCAGCCATTGTCCAATAATCTAACCCCTGTTTGAACTCTTACTGATAATAAAAAGTATTTGGCTTGCATTTCCCATCTAATATTTTAGAGGGTAATGCTTTTGGTATGTTTTTATCAATTGTGGATGTGGTATTTCCCTCAGGCATTCAAGATCTGGTTCTCCTTTTGAATTGAATTTGATGCCTGACAAAAGTCGATGACAAAAACATGTCGAACAGTGTGCAGGAGTTTTTCTAGTATATGAACAGAAACCAAATTCTACAGCAGCACTTTTAGCAATTATTACGGATCTTCCAACAAATTAATCAAACAGTTAATATTAACCTAAAGTAGCAGCTTCAGTACACTGGCTGTGCCGTCTCATATCAGTGCGGTGTTATCCCACCAGAGCTGTCATCAGTTCTGACTAATGACTAAGTCTGACTGTACTTTATCACACCTGGTTAAAAGTCTACATCGAAGCGTGGGAGACACAGAAACATGAGAGAAAGGGGTGTGTGAGAGAAATGCATCTACAACTCAAAGAGGGAAAACCAAACATTTGCCCTTTGATTTCTGGGGTCAACACACTTTTTTCCCTGTGGTTACTGATTCATGAGCTCAATTAATGATTACACTGCAGCCGATATGGGACGCAGACTCACTCAGATAAAGTCTCACACAGTTGGTGCAAGGACGCATTGACAAATGACACTGTGAAGAGGGGAAACAAGTGACTTCCCACACACACAGAAAGTTTAAATTTGGCCAACAAAGAGCTACAGTGTTGGTGACCTAATTGTGGAGTGGAGAGAGCAAAGGCGACACAGTTTTGTAAAAGCGCAACAGAG
Organism: Cephalopholis sonnerati; assembly: GCA_019142605.1. Taxonomy (NCBI): domain Eukaryota; kingdom Metazoa; phylum Chordata; class Actinopteri; order Perciformes; family Serranidae; genus Cephalopholis; species Cephalopholis sonnerati. The sequence goes on along the minus strand of JAGQAX010000010.1, from coordinate 28,447,559 downwards.
GGAGAACAGTCCATTAGAGGAAAGAGTCTGAGGTAGACACAAATGACGTAAGAGGAAGGCAAAGAGAAATAAAGACACAGGGGAGAGTCAATGGAGATAAACGGCAAACTGAAAGAAAGAGTTAAACACTCTTCACACGCACTCATTCTAGACAAACACAGGTTCACCTGACTCACAAAGCTGCTATACAAGCTTTTCCTGTTCACTCAGGATGGCAGTAACTTTATCACACTCGTAGGTGTAAGAATTTAGAAAAACAATAGTCTAATATGTGCATCTGCTGTCATAGTCTGAACAGCATGCTGGAGTTTCATCTTAGGTGAAGAAGGAAGCAAAAGCAGAAACGCATCGACAGAATTAGTCACAAAAAGACAGGAGGGTGCAGGTTGGGCAATAAGTTCTGATTCATGTTGACTAAATGTAAGAATGTGACGGGGCAGCATTCTGTTATGCTGTTTCTTTCTCCACACCTGCAGGGACAAACACACACACCACCCGGCCAAAAGTATGTGGACATCCAAACATTACACCCGTGAGTGATTGTTAAAAATTTAATTCCAAAACCATCTGTATTAATCTGCTGCTAAAACAGCGTCCACCCTTCATGATAGTCACAGTTGACTTCAAATCCTCAACGGTGTTGGATGGCACTGAGGACAGGGCTCTCTGCAGGGCAGTCAGACTCTTCTACATCAAACGAGGAAAACCATTTCCTTTTGGACCTGGCTCAAACTGTGGCCACGAGGCTGGAAGCACACTATTGTCTAATAAAACCATCATATACTGTGGTATTTGGATTTCCTTTGACTGGAACTATCTGATTTGAAACCATGACAAACAGCCTAAAACTACAGTAGACATGGGTGTTCAGATACTTTCAGTCAAAGAGAGTATACTGCATTAATGAAACATCACCTTTAATGTTCAGCTATTTATCTACAAAAAAAAGAAATAAAAAAAGAAAGAAATAGCCTGTGCCACCAAGATCAGGGGCGTCCACATACTTTTGGCCATGTAGTGGAAACATAGACAGCAATATTCAGACTATAACCATGAACAAAAGCAGATTTAGATGGTACATATATGACAGACAATTGGAAAATTTTATATAGATTCTACAGGATTTTTTCCTGTAAAGTATCTAAAATGGATTTTAGCCTCACAGCACCTATTTATAGGAATATTCTGTTCTTACAAGAGTATTATTTGAATATTATAGGGATATTTATGACTTTTTAAGAAATTAAAAATACAGTAAAGTTACTATTAACCTGTATATTTAGTGTCAGACATACTGTAACTCAATTTTGGGAATATTACAGTCTCTTTTCATAAAGTACTTATAGCACAACAACTTCTGGACCACCACAGCTTAAAAAGCAGCAACCAAAATGACAGCAGGTGTCCTGAAATGAAAGTACAGACAGTAAAGGTTGTGAAACAGTGAACTTTCCTGGAAATGGATGTAACAAAACTCACCAACTAGTAAAAGCAGTGCCAGACACTTTGCCCTTTGCCCGGTCAACTCCATCTTTAGTCCAAAAATAAAAGCTGGACTGAATCACCTTTGTTCCTAAACTGTTAAAACTCGTGTTATACGGTTTTCATTGTTAATATCTGCATTAAGTTCAGACAGGAAGGCCAGTGGTTAGCAGCAGTTTAGAGTCCGCAGGTGCAACAAGTGCTCCCTCTTCAAATCACGTACATGATGCCTAAGAAATAAGATTCCTCCACTTGTTGTCCACTCGTTGAATACTGTTTAGTGTAAATTGAAAATAGCTTTAACATCATTTCGGGTCCAAAATCCTCTGCAGCATCTGAGGAAATAACTCAGCAAAGACAGTACGACTAAAGAGATGACACTGGAAATGATATTTGATCTCACACAGAAAAGAAAAATACAACGCGTATCGTCCAAACACAAACCTGCTGGTTTGTCACGCACAGAGAGAAGCACCTCTACACCTGTCTGCGTCAGGCCCCGCCCACAGCACCACTCAATGCTGCGTTTACGTGCTGTTGGGAAAGTTGCTTTCAGTTCTGAACAAGACACATCCTGCTGCTTAATAGGCTGATTTAATTAGATATGTGTTCAAACTAATGTTAAGAATGATGCTTAATCAGTCAACCTTACAGCACTTTTCACACAACAGAGAGAAAACGGATAAAAACAAATGAAATAAATAAAAAATCACATGGTTTCACAATGCACAGTACTTTAAAACAACAAACTCCAACAAAGTCTTCAGCAGAAAGATTGGCCAACACAATTACAGTCTATTGACTAGTAGTAGCTTTACACATGTAGGCGAGGCCTTTAAAAAGTGATATACATCTTTATTTCTCCACAGTTGTGTGAATATTAAAATGTGATGTATCTGTTTATCTAGCACTGCATGTTGAGCTTGGGCCTGAGCGTTGAGTTATGCAGCTTTGAACCTTCCATCAACCTACACTGAAAATATATGCTGAAACAGAACAAAATGAGAAAGCATAAAAGCCCCCTAAAGTGTTGTAGTTACCAGTACGGCCTAGGAGATGCTTTATTTTATTTTATTTTATTTTAATTTATATATTAGATATATTTTATTTTATTTTTAGGAAAACTTTAAACCAATCTGTCATTGTGAAAGTTGGTGTTGCTAGGAAAAATGGGCAGCAATTTTGGTTATAAGATATCTCCAAAATTCTCCAAAAATGTTGTGTGTTGAAGGGATTTTCCCATTTCCTAACACATCACTTGGTACCAACAATTCACATACGACTTGAACGCAGCAGGATTCCGTGCGAAATTCCAAATAATCCAGTTTTTCCAAAACAACCTGACTGTTAATCTCTGACAGAAAGATGCACCTGTTGTTTCAGCTGTTTATCTGTTGACTCAAGATGGTGACAACTTGCAGCTACAACACCTGACAGCGACAGACACATTCATTCGTGTAGATGCGCAGTTTGGATGTACAGACACATTTTACACCTTATTTCTCCCCCCCCCCCCCAAAAAAAAACATAGTAAACAGCATGTTGATGTGGAAAAACCCTGCTGCAGTCATTCCCTTACTCACCCTTAGTCATCATCATCTTCATACTTACAGTGAATCTGTGCTGAATTCTGCACTCTTTCCTAAAAAAGTGCATTACACAACAACAGCAGTTTAAAAAAACACTAAAGCCAAAAACAGATGTATTCTAATATGTTTATTGTATTGTCATCACAAAAAAATCACTTCTCTAACATATTTATGTTTAATGGGAATCAATGAGAGTATGTACAATAACTAAGCAAACATATAGGCTCAGTCCCCATTGTAAATTGCAGCTGTGACCTCAAAACTGAGCAGGCTATCTATAGTCTCACAAGTTAAAATGGTTTAGTTGCAACAGATGGCTGGATGAGTGAGTAAGTGAGTTTCTTGTGTTGTTGTGAAGAGCCTGAGGGAAAACAGTATACAGACACAGACTGGCTGTTACGAATCTGTTTTGAATACATATCCAGTTATGTTTCTATGTAAATAAGCAGGTGAGACTCTGGGTGAGCACTGGCTGGGTGCACAGCAAGAGAAAAACAGGATTTTACAGTGAAAGGGTGTGATTGCCCTCTGGTGCTGTTATATATTTGTGTTATTAATGGGACATGAAAAGAAATGTATTTATTGTCTAGATATTTCGACTGAGTACTTCCTTAAGTCTGCTTAACTGTAATATTATTAGGGCATTGAACCAATGGTGTTAGATTTCCTGCTAAAATTGAGATGATATGACAAAAACTAACAAAATTAACATGTAACATTACAATGTTCGAGGATTTATGGATTCTGCCATAAACACACAGCACAGAAATCTATAACAATTAAAGGTCCAGTGTGTAGGATTTAGGGGTATCTATTGGCAGACATGGTATATAATGTTAATAACTATGTTTTCATTAGTTTAAAGTCACCTGAATAAGCATCCCTGAGTTTTCTACAGTAGCCCAGACTAAACAAACCACACATTGCCTTTGCATAGTCCCCTTCGTGTTTTTCCACTTTTGTGTCAGACAGTGTGGTTCTCCTGCAAGTCTGGCTCCGAGGAGAAGTTTCAGTTCTGCCACATCACTAATAGATGCCTCTAAATCCTTCTCACTGGACCTTTAAGAGTAGTTGTTGAGATTTTTTTGAGTTTAAAAACTGCTGTGTGATAAACTGCAGTGATCAAACATTGTCAGAATTAAATGGTGTGTTGCAAACACTGTAATAGGATAACCAGATTGATGCTGGAAGTTTTAAAATGAACTTGAATCAGGTTGAGATTTTTTTTTTATTCAGTGAAATTTAAAAAATGAAAAAATATATCCTGTATCTTCCCAAAGTCAAGGTTAAATTTGTAAAAATGAAATAACAATAATAATGATAATAATAATAATAATAATAATAATAATAATAATAATAATAATAAATCTAGTTTCAGCTCTTAGTTGTGAGAATCTGCTGATTTTCTCTGTTTTAGATCATTTTAAACTGAATATCCCTGGGTTTTGGAGCGTTGGACAGAGAAAGTTGTCACTTTGGTTTTTAGCCACTTAAATCTAAAAAGAAAAACATTATTAGAATAATAATTGTTGATAAAAATAATTGTTGCACCCCTATATTTTCACATAAAGTGAAGTAAAAGCACTCCTTAATTCATCAAAAAGGGAACACATGAACAGAAGCAAAAGATAAATTTAAACTTCTCTTTTTTCGTAACTTGAGTGAAACCGGCTGTGAAACACCCAACAAAGTGCAGTGAACACACACTGACATAGCTTTTATTAGTAAACTGTTAAATTAAGTTAGTTTAAGCTTTCATACATGCAAAGTTTAGAAATAAAAGTCATATTTTTACAAAAGGAAAGGGGAGAAAAGTCATGTAGAAACTCTTAACACACAATGTAATATACAGTATAAAGCTTTGTTTTTGTGCTCAGCGTCCTCTCTGCACCAAATCTTCCATCTATCAGACCATTGGTTTTTTATCCATTTTAATGGTCTCATAGGTATCAGTGCTGTGAGCGGTGAGACCCTGCAGGACACACACATGACACTAGTGAGAAGCCAAACAAGAAAACATTTCTACAAAACACTGCTGTAAGTATTTCCTGCACTGAGTCTACTTTTCTTTTCTGACAGCCAGGTAGGTAAATTAAAAAAAGTCCTTTACCATCCTCTGTGCTTTGAGCTGTCAGTTTTCCTTCCTGTGCCTTTTTAAATGTCTTTTTAATCATTAGAATGAGAAGTCTCACCGCATAGATGCCTCCCTCAGCGGGCTTCTTCTGTGGGACAAACACAGTTCAAAGGAATTATCACATGTTGCTACAGGAAGAAACATTTCTTAATAAATACAACAGTGCACCTCTGACTGTCAGATTTGTGAAATATCTAGTTCCTCCTTCCAGTCTGTGTCTTTAAACCCCTATGGGTGCGGTTTATTTTATTCACTGTAAGCTTTTAGGATCAAGAATTTAGTGTCATTTTGCATGCACGTAACATTTAGCAGGAAGTGGGATCTGACACATTGTTTTGTGTGAAGAAACACTGGTGGAAACTGTGAGTGTGTACAGAGTATAAATAATGTAGGTTGGTGGTCAGCTCAGGCTTACAGGAAATGATAGACTGAGGTTGGCTTTAGCAGAACTACTGCTTTTGACGACAAAATACCAAAGCCAGAGCTTTAAAGAATAAAAAATTCCCAGCACATTTCACACAATCAGAAATTCCCTTTTCTTCACAGTAATATTGAACTTTAATTTTACCTCAGGGGGATTGGGGGGTTCTTCTTTGGACGAACTCATCTGTCAAAAACAAACCAGAAAGCAAACATTATTGAGTGATTTACAGAGTATTTATCAGGAGGTGTAAATCAGACTACAAAGTGTAAAATTTAACTGGAAAAAGTACTGAAATATTCAAGACGATTGAAGAAAGTTGTCAGATACATTGCCACAGTGAGCTTGCAACAGATATCAATATTATATCAGTATCGTAATATGATAAGACATAGATACTAGATATCCTCTTAGGTATTAGATATGGTGAAATGGTAAGTGTTGTCTTTTCCTGTTTCATGGGCTGCATTACAGCGCAATGATGCAATTTTCTAAACTTCTGTTCTAGCTTTTCTATTATTTGCCTTTATTATATCCACATTACTGATGATTATTTATCAAAAATCTTATTCATCTTATACATATTATCTTATGTAGTCAACTCTTCAATACTGCCGCAATATTGATGTTGAGGTATTTGATAAAAAATATTATGATATATGATTTTCTTCATATTGTCCAGCCGTAGCATTTAAGTAAAAATATGAATAAGGTAAAATATTACGCTTGTGAGGATCATTTACAACAGAAAAATCTATATTTTCATAAGCTGGCGGACCACTCGTGATTTTTTCTTCCCAAATATAATGAGAATTTTTTAATAAAACTCTTAAAATATTGTAAAAAAATCTAATTTTTGTCCACAGTACAATTCTGAAGAACATTTACACAACCATAAGGAACAGTTCTGCAATCGCTAACACTTATCATGGTTGTGTGTGCGTGTGTGTGTGTATGTGTTGTTCCTGTTTGTCTTACCCTCAGTCTGCAGTATAAGACGGTGAGAATGACGCCGTAAAGGATGAGAATCCCATCCAGGATGTAGCATACAGTCATCTCTCCAATGGCCTTTGCACACAGAAAACATGTTCAACATCATCCTTATCATTCTCTATCATCTTTAGCAGAAAGACATCCTCATGCTGATTCATCTACCTACTGTTAAACTAAGATTATTCAGTGCTACAGGTATCTTAGAAATGCCCCTACAACACTGACTAATCCTCACTGCTACAGATGGGACTGATCATCACAGAAGCAGTAACAGCAATACGTGTGCCATCTTACCGACTAGGGCTGTAGATAAGATAAGAGGGTCTGTTTTTGTTGCTTCCTTGTCGGCAGTCAGCGAGATCTTTTAAAAGAAGCCCTGTGAAGAGAGCTCTTTGAGCTGCAGTGAACAGGAAGTCCGGGGCTCTCTGTCCGTTTTTTTGAAGCTGTGAAACCACACGCCTACCACACTGGCATCCTCACTTCACAGAAGTTGCCTCTACTACTCTTGTGAAAAACATTCTGCGTTTCTTTGGTTAAAATTGCTCAAATACAGTGACACAGTGCTCTCAACATGATTCATGAGAACAGACGCACTTAAGCAGAAAGAATAATCTATCGGGAAGTCACAAAACCACAAACATCAAAATAGAGTTGGTCATTTTGTTCTCATGCATGTAATCCAGTCCTGCATGTTCTTCCACTTCCAAGACTTAAAGGAGCAGTTCATCCCACAATCAAAGTATATATTTTTACTCTTACCTTTAGAGCTTCTTATCAGTCTAGATTGTTTTGGTGAGTGCCATCTAGTTCCATTATATATGAGAGGAGGCAGACATCTCTGGCTGATATCTCCAACACTCAGCAACTCACACCAAAACAATCTAGATTAATAAACAGTACTACAGGTCAGAGGAAATATGTTTTTGATTTTTAAGGTGAACTGTCCCTTTAAGTCATTTTTTTTCAAAGATGGCTTTACCTCCATTGACTGTCCACGCTCCAAAATAAGCAACAAAAAGAAGACATAGAAGGAATAAATGGTTTAATAATGGAAAAAGGCCTAACACACTATACAAGCTACAGTTACCAAAAGGAAGAAAATACAAGACAAATCTACAAATTGTTTTTTACAAGCCTCTTGTTTTTCAAAAGTAAAAACATTCGGAAAATTGCATCATCATAACTTAGGCACCTTCAAAATGATAGAAAACAAGTTATTATAAAAAAGTTTTGGAGCCCAAAATAAGTCTAACATGCATTTAAAAAAAATCTGCATTGGATGAAATGTCATACGCTAGGACCCGGTATTTGGATTTTGTTTTTTAGAAATGTAAAGGGCTTTTGAATCGTGGAAAGAAAAGCAAACAGTCAGTCGTGTTGTGGCTCAACAAACTGAAGGTAGAAACAGATCGGCTCAAGTCTCAACATCAGGCAAGCTTCAGCGTTACAGTAAGTTTCGGGACGTGGAGGAGAAGGAGTCAGTGCGAGGACAGATGTGCCCCACCGCTGGTCCTCCGCATCTGGAGAGTAAGGCTGTCGGATGGAGGCGGTTTGTTTCACTGTGCTTGTTTCAGCTCGTGGCACAAGGCGAGGCGGTGATATGCTACTGCTGCAGAGGAGCTGCAGAGAAGAGTTACAATCACACGTCTGGTTTGGGATTTTTGTTGAAATGCATAAAAAAAATAAAAAAACAACACAGACGTCAGCTTGTAGTTTAACTACAGCTGCCTGTTCAGGACTGAATTCCTTACGTGTACATTATTAAAAAGCCTGGAAGAGACCATTTACACCTGGAATTAACATGGGATCTGTATCTGGATGATGACATCTGATAACAGGCTCTTGCATTCACACCTGATATTATGAAGTGTTCTCCTTGACTCAATTCTGCATTCTAATTGGATATGATATGCACACTGGGCAGGAAGAGCTCAGGGACTTGTCAACAAACACGGTGTGTTCAAGGTCAAGAAAAATAACATTGAGAAATTCTTAATCCAAGGTCCAACTTATTGTCATTTCCATAGCTTTTAACAGCATGTCACGACATGAAAAAGGCTGAAAAATGGAGACTGTGGAGATCTTAATATGTTTTTCTAATCAACATTTCATTTCATTGATATTCATTAACCACTGCCTTTCATACTATGACCTTCTTTTCTGGTGTGTGTTACTTTTAACCTTGTCTACTTTCTGAAATATTTTATCAATTGTCTTTATTAAGGTTAAACACATAAACACAGTGGATAATGGTGGAAATAAGTCCCCCGCTCTATCCTTGACTAATCAAATGTGTCGTCAATAAACCAGAGCCATACATCTCTCAGCAGATAGCTGATCACATGGAGATAAATCTTGTTACAAGAGTTAAGGTCATATATGAAGTGGAGATTGTAACCCTAATTCTCCAAAATCCCATAGTTAAATCACACGTACCAAAGTCACATCTGAGCGACTCCATCCACTGACAAAGGCCCCGAGATGTGGGTGAAAGCTTCAAAAACAACAAGTAAGTTGGACCTTGGGTTGAGAATTCCATGTTTTTGCTTCACTATTTGAGGGATCACCTGACAATTTTTCCCAAGCAGCTTTCAGCTGACCTTTCAACTCAGTGGGTTTTTTTTTTCCTTTAAAACATTTTAAAACTTCCACTTCCTGCAGATACGGTCTGGCCAATACAGTAGTAGATTTTGTTGTTCTGAGCGCAATTCGCCCTGCATGCATTTACATCTTATAGCAAAATACAAGTGTGGAGACAATATTGATTTTTTGATATCGTCAAAAATGATGAGTTGATCCTCCAAACGAGTACTGTCTGAGAATCCAAGGCTTGATATGAAATTATCAAAAACACATTAATGAGTCACACTGCTGCACTTGGTGAGATGCTCCTTCCTTATATGAACATGGGCGTTATATTTAATTTTGATTTAATCGCACAGAGACTTCCTGAGAACATAAACACTCAGTAGCACGAATTAGTCAGTGGCTAAAAATAGTGCTCACTAAATGTGTCATTTATTCCTGTTGTAGTCGTGTTTGTGCCCGGCTGCTTTAGGACATTATTTTGCTTTTTTTTTCTAAATTAAAGTATATGGTGTTTAGCCTATGGACTTCCAGACAGGGTGGCGAATTCATAAAGTATTTAAACACATTCTAACACCTTTTCTTTTTTCAGCCTTTTTGCGTGATTTGTTGATAATAAAATTCAGAACACCACCATGCTTATGCTTTAACATCATTATCCAGGTAAGATATCATGCAGGTACAGATTGCATGACAACAAGAGGTATAAATGGGGTCTTTGTTTAGTCTTCTTGCTAAAACTGTAAAATGAATAGTAAAAATGCCAGTGTAGAATAATACAAAACCTGCATATTTAGACAATCATGAATATACAGAGTCTGGAGTAGCTTAGGAATGTTCTTCCATTTTTTTTTGACAGTCAGATAAAAAGACATTTTGGCCTTCAGGCCGCAGAAAAGCCACGTGTTAATCCAAAGCACATAATGCTACATTCTGTAAGTAAAAAAAAAAAAAAAAAAAAAAAAAGTCACACCCTTTTATATAAAAACAGTCCTTGTCATCTTGAACAAAACAATAAACTGACAGGGAACCAAAAGGCAGTGGTACACCAGCGTTGCAGTCAGAGCTGAGCCCCGGTTAGTCTGTTTTTAAGACACAAGGAAGAGGAAGTGACAAGTGTGATGTAATCCCCCCTCCTCTGGTGTTGAGTCAGCACAGTAAAGTAGTCCAGTGGTTACAGCAACAGAAGAGGCAAAAAGACAGAAAGTCCCCTTTCAAAAAGTTTCCTTTTTTTTTTTTTAACAGTGTGTTGTAAAGACAAAGAGTTTTACAACACAGAAAGAGAAAAAGTCAAGGCATCGGTTTAATTCCAGGTTTGAACAATCGTTGAGCTGATCACAGTTTGATATCAGAGCATCTGTGATGATCATAACACAGGAGGAGGATTCTCTTTGAATGCTTTCTTTGTCACGGACAAGAAATGATTGGATGGGAGTGGACCACATGGCCTCCACATGTCCCGCCACATCAGTGATCCAGCAGGAGCGAGCATGAAGAGAGGACAGCGTGGGAAACAAGGGAACTCTCGAGGAGATGCCTTCACACCGAGGTCTCAGACTGCAGCCTCATGACAAACTTGTGGCTCTTTGGGTCGATGAACTCCTCCCCGAGCCGCAGGAAGGGGAGCGGCGTCACCGTGACCACCAGGGAGAAGTCCAGGCGTCGCAGGGAGAACACTAGACCCTGACGCAGGGCTGAGGTCACCGGCTCCTCGCTCACTAGAGTCCACTGGCGCCCTCTGCCGTTCTGCTGCTGGTACTGCATGGTGGGGCCGGGGGAGAGGTAACGCTCCAGGAAAGCCTGAGAAGGGGAATATAGGAGATTAATTACCATAAAAAAACACTGGAAAACATGTTTACATAGTAAAATATTTCTGTTGCTCTGTTACAAAACAAAAAATCACATTTAAATATACTGAATGTAAAAGAATATCAAACACAGTACGTACAATACGTGTGTTCTCAGACTGCAGAATGCAAACACTCAGTCAGATCACAATCTTACCTTGGGCGTCATGTTGTGTGTGATGCAGAACTGCAGGTGTGTGAGGATGCTCTCCATGCTGTGGAAGGCCTGCTGCCGGGTGGTTCTCAGGTATTTCTGCATGGCTCGGGCCATCGGGGCGAAAATGGCTTGAGCCGCTTCCCGAGGATCCATCACCTCCCTCGGGTGTTTGGGGGACGAGGCCACCTCATCTTCATGGAGACGCTTGATGTGTGTGAAGGCCTCTTCCACTGCCACGACCAACCTAGAGGGTTGAGTACAAGCATCATGATTAGGTGAGTCTGGAAGTGGAGGCAGAGATATACAACAGCATATGTTGGCTGTGTTCTGTAATGCTGGCAGACCCAAGACTTACCCTGCAGATCCTCAGCAAACTGACAAGCCTTTAAACTGCAGTGTCATTATTTATTCACAAACTAGTACGAATACGTGAGAGCCAGTGCCTGTTTACACATGTGACAGTCTCAAGACAGGTTTAATACAGGCAAATATTCTGTAGCTTAATGCAAACTTGTCAGTACTCACAAGCTGACCTGCTGTTCACAACCTTGTCAATCTGCGTAGCCATCAGCTACTGTTAATTCTAAATGTTTAATGGTAGTGTTGTAATGTCCTCTAGTTGACAGAACGTATATCCACATGCTGAAAGTGGCACTGACAGTGCAAAAGGCTGTGTATACAGTGTATAGGTACATAGTAAATATTAATAATAGGCTAAATTTGAGCATTAAAATAGTAAGGAATAAAATTTGATTAGAGAGGAAGATTGACTGCTCTACTCCAAATGACCACAAATGTTTCACTAGAACTTCTGTACTATATTTTTTGTAGCTAATATAAGGCAATACCAGTATGTTTGTGCTAAGCTAATATTGGCTGATATCAGCCAAGCTGCTGATTCATCTGCTGTGCCTTCTAACTTTGCAAGTAACCATAAAAGTTTGATTTATGTGTAAGGCGAGAGGACAAATTGAACCGCAAATTACCAACCTGAGCCAAAACATAAATCACTTTTTGGGTACTAGCAAACTCCATGTTGTAATATGCTTCAAGTCCTCAATCTTCCAGTGCCCACTAATCGAGACATTAAAGGGAAATTAAAACATGGATTCAGACAAAAAAATCTTAAATTGGAAGTTCAGCCGAGGACAACCACTTCAGTCACAGACAAATGGAAGTCTCTCTCTGTGCATTGTCACTGTCTGCCTCTTGTTTGCTGCTACAACAAATCACACATCATGAGGACTCCCCCTGCTGTCAGACCACACCAGGTGTTTGTAGTTTCTGTCTGACCTGGCCTTGCGTTTGCGGATCCTGCGGTCCATCTCAGGCCTCCTCGTAGTAAAACTCATTGTGAGAGTTGTCTCTCCTCCGGGCAGCGGCTGCTATCATAGCCCGGGATTGGCCTGTGGAATTATTGGTGGGGTTTTCTACAAGACTGGCACAAGCAGAGGGGACGGGAGTGAGCAGACTGCATTTCACGTAATAAGCTGATGTTCATATTCAGGTGTGAGAAAGAGTAAAACAACATTCACATTTTAACTTTCACAGTCAGGTAGCATCCTTAAGAAAATGAAAACAAATGACTTTCAGCTGCCTTAAGGTTTAACGTCACTGGATGTGTCATCTGGTTCTGACTAATAAATGACAATGAATACAAAAGCTGGAGTCATGGATTAGACGACAGGCGTCAGAGGTATGATGAGGCTGTATTTACCGTCCAGAGAGTAAACCTTGAAGCCCGTCATCTTCTTGGACAGGATGGACTTGGGCAGGTTGAGCAGGGCAGGGTTGTAGACGGAGAAGTCGCTGTAATAACGGTCCAACACCCAGACAGCTGCCCGCTGGATACTAAAACACAGTGTGTCAATCATCAGTGCTACAGTAAGTGCAGGTCTGACATCAGCTGCAAGCTGAACAAGGACAGGATGTAAACATATACACACATGACAAACGGTCAACAGCACAACAGTTAGCACAACAGAGGATATGCCTCTATCTGAGCAGTGAGTGAATTCAAATATTATTTGTTCAGATGCTGTAAAAAACACATCGCTTAAAATCGGTTTGTGAACTCAGGTTCTAGTGTAACGACCCCTCCCATTTGTCAGCAGTGTCTGTGCGGTGAGCCAATTGATTTGTGGGATGGGTTAGTAATCAGAACCTTCTGGTGGCACTTGGGCAACCGTTATAAATCTAGGCTCTGCTACTCATTTTTCTCTCTCTCAGACAGGCACCTGTCCCTGGTGATGTGGCAGCCGTAGTTTATCCTTGATGCTCTTTCGTGCATTCCACAACATTCACACACACCACTCTGACCGTACGTGCACATCCGACACTACAGACCCTACCAACATTTGCATCACATTCTTTGTGTTCTTCATCATGCTTGCAGCTCAGTTACTTTTGTTAGATACATTTCTTTGTCTAATCCTTAAAATTGTGCTTCTTTCGTATTTGTCATGACACAAGAGCCAGGTTACAACAAACTGGGGGCTCATCCAGTCTGCTTTAATTTCTATTAAAAACTATTATTAACTGTATTAAAGGGCCACTGCTCCAGCAGCCCCAGAAGAATTAAAAGTTCCTTCGGGAATATGCACTACTAAGTTAAATTATCAACCTTAAAGTGGATCTCACTTTGTTATCTGATCTTTAGGCTCTGACTTGAAGAGGGCCACAATTTAGGTTCAAGACCTTTATTAAGTTTTCCTGCTTATATTTCGCATATTCAGAAATTTTGTGTTTACTCAAATTGACAGACAGCAAATGTGAGGCCAAGTATCCCAGCACAGAAAAACTATGAGCATGAGTTAATGGGGCCTCAGCAGCTAACTGAGCTTAATGCACTAACGAAGATGATAAGATGTTTTTAATAGCTCAGAAAAGCTCCTAAGTGGACCTCAGAGTACAAAATATTTTGATATACATGACTGTATCTGGTTTCTACAAACACAAAACCATCAGGATAATTTTATCGATGCTTTAATCACACTGAAATTCTAAACAAATGGTCTTGTGGTATTTTGCCCGGGAATAAGCCATTTATTGTCAAAACATACTGTAGCCTGATCTTATTTTTTTACCCAAATGGATATCTCTTATTTTAAATCAACTGTATTTTCATCTCTGTACAGTGATGAAAGCATCTTTGTTAATAAACACTTAATCATTATGTTTTCCTTTGTCTCACTGACCTGAGGTGGCCCACGTTGTAGAACTTGCTCGCTCCGTCTGTGCTGCGGACCACCTTGAGGCAAAATGCTGGCTGCAGGTGTCGGACTTCCAGCAGCACCAGAGCCAGGTACTGTATGAAGAGGAGGGCGTCCACCAGTGAGGCGGCGTACTCCACAATCCCCCTGTAGTCCCTCTCCCTGGGCTCCAGCACCCGCACGCCGTAAAACAACCAGTACGACGCCACGAACAGGAACACCAGCACCATCAGCAGGCAGCGGAAGACAAAGAAGCGCGGGAGTGTGGCACGAGGAGGCCGGAGGAACAGCGCCCAGGAGGAGATGAGTAGGACCAGGAGCTTGAAGGCCAAGGAGACGTAAAGGCCTTCGCAGGGCGTGCCGCAGGGCTCGAGGGCGTCACGCCACAGGACCTGTGGGAGGATGAGGAAGGCTAAAGGCGTGACCAGGGCGAAGAAGCTCAGGCAGCCTCCCAGAGCTGGGCCAATGAAGCGCTTGCACTCCAGCGGAGTCGACTCCTCCAAATCTTTGGTGACGCGGGTCAGGTCCTCATTAGAGATGCTGTGTTCTGAGGTGCCAGTGACGACCGTGGTGGTCTCGCCCCAGTTATCATCCTGTCAGACAGAGATAAAGATGTAAAGATTCATATGTATTTGGGGATCATTTCCACTGCCTATAAAGAACACAAAATAGTGAAAAAAGCTGAAGACAAGGGCTAAACAGTTTTATAAAGTAAGAAATGAAAATAAAAAAAAATGCAATATTATCTGAGCTTGTCTGTGGGGTTTACAAAATGTCTGATCTTTTTACCACATAATTGAATAAAATTATTAACCAGATCGGATTTGCACTTTAATAGAGCAACAATGAAGCTATTCATCAAACAACTAGTGAGAATCTATTCTGCAGAAACTTATGATTATATGAAAGACGGGCTTATAAGGCAGAGCAAATGCAAATATAAAAGCATCATTTCAGACATTTCAATCCTTTCTTTCTGAGAAGACATCCAGAAAAAAATATTAGATAAGTCCCTAAACTCTGTCATAATCCAGAGAAGTTAAAATATATCATAAACTATCTAAGAAATTAATCCCATAACCTCTTCATACTCCCCTGTATGCACGTCATTTGTGAGCTGACACTTGAATCAAG
This sequence comes from Cephalopholis sonnerati, assembly GCA_019142605.1. Taxonomy (NCBI): domain Eukaryota; kingdom Metazoa; phylum Chordata; class Actinopteri; order Perciformes; family Serranidae; genus Cephalopholis; species Cephalopholis sonnerati. The sequence continues at coordinate 28,432,004 of JAGQAX010000010.1, read as the reverse complement.
AGGAGTGACAGGTTGGTTAAGCTTAAATACAAATGCCTCTTTACTATTTAAGGAGAGACATCTCTTTCACTTCATCTAGAAACGAAGATCTTCAGTCCATTTTAATGAACACATGCCTTTAAACTTAACGTAATATATATAAAGGTAAAAGAGGCACTTCTGCGGGAGGACAATTTCCTTTAAAGGAGCCATAGCAAACGAAATTTTTGATGTGACAAACGTTTCTAGTCTCTAGTTGGTAAAGGAGCTGAAGTACCAAACAAAGACTTTATGAAGAAATTGATACCATTGGAACCATTGTAATTTTAACACAGACCAGAGGTCATTAGATGGAGGTCATCAATAAGTGGAAGATTAATACTTGGGACTTTAAAATGGACAAACTTGGGTAAGAAAGCAGCGACTGACCCTGTCATCTCCACGTGTCGACTCTGCATCCAGCAGCGGCTCTCCAGGAGTCTGGATGGTGACCGATTTGTCTCCACGACTGCTGCTATCTCGGCTTTTGGAGCGGTGACGATCCCTCCGATCCCTGGAAGACAAACACACAATGACACAACGTTACTGGATGTGTTGCAGAACTTACATTTACTCGGCCTAACAGTATCCAATCAAGTTGCAGGAGAGAGCCATGAAGAACTAATGTTATGTTACTGAGCATCAAACACCAAAGACAACTTCTCATGAGCTAAGAAAAGTAACATTGCTGCAGCTTGTGGCAATGTGTTTTTCGTCAAACGCAGTTTGTTTTACAGTGGTAAGAGTAAGATTTCAAATTTACATGATTTTCCTTAGACTGCTGAGTGGGGTTTATTTATGCATTTTTTTAGAAATATTGGGGGATTTCAGAAGATTTGCTGAGGCACTGCTGCAAAAAGTTAAGTTCTCGTTATGGCTCTTGCTGTGTTGGAGATGTTGCTGTGGACATAGATATTTCTAAATGTATATTTTGTGACATATTGTGGACTTCAGTACTTTAAACCTGCCAACAGTAACAACACCTACGACATCAAGCCTAAAAGGTCCTGATGTGAAAATGGTATATCTAAAATTTGAAAGATGAAACAAACATAACTTGTACTGACAGAACTTGAATACACTGAGTGGTTGTTAGTAAAATGCCAGTGACAGAAAATTGTTAGATGATGTCATCTGTGTGACCGCTGTTACACCCACCTGTGCTTGCGGGAGCTTCGGGAATGTGAGGACTTGTATGAGTAGCCCGAGTACTGCGACTCGTTGTCCATGTCTCGGGTCGGCGGTGAGCGGGCTTTACGAGCCCCGCCTCCTCCTCCTCCCCCCGTGCCGCGCTGCTCGCCGACTCCTCCCAGCTGGCTCTTGCGCTCGGAGATGGACTTGGTGGTGAGAGCCAGGGGCAGCTTGAGCAGGTCAACCTTACTCCTGAGGGAATCTATCTTGGAGGCCGATGAGGAGGGCGCAGGAGAAGGGAGGTGGGTGAGAGGGGGTGGCTACAGAGAGGAGGAGAAGAGGGGTGGGAGAGGACGGTGGGTAGGAGAGTCGCAGCAGGGGAGAGCTGAGGTGGCTGTGATCTGAAAGAGACAGGCAGAGAGGGAGAGATGGTTAAAACTGAAATTCTTTGAGCTGTTTCACATCAGTGTCTGCTGGGGAACACAAACAGCTGTTTCTACTCTGGATTATGATGCATGTGACTGACTCATCTTGAATGACTCTAAGCATGTCAGTCATCATTTATACATGCTAAGTGAATGAACATCACTAGAAATACAGAGGAAGGCTCATTTTTCAAGCCCTCATTTGTGAGCTTCCTGCCTTGTCTCTCTAATGGCTATCACACCAAACCATCTACACAGATACACTTAATGCTCTCCAGCGCCCATTCTGAACTTCCTTTGTATATGATGCATTATGGGCTTGGTATAATCTACGAGATAGACATCATTAGAAACACTTCCTTCATATGTGGCATTTAAAAAATTTAAAGAGCAATAAAATCAGGTTTAAACTTTTTTAGTTTTGCTTCAATGTGCCAGTAAAGGCAGGGAGGAAGAAGACTTATGCTAGTGAACAATGATGGAGATGGTTTAAACATCTGGTGAGTAAAATGGAATGTAAACATATATTTAGTTGGTTTACAGGGAAACTCCACAGGGCTCCTTTATGTGACTGATGTGAACCAAACTTTACTACCAGGACTGCACAATTCATCGAAATATTATCAAATTCACAACAGGGCTCAGTGCAATATCCAAAACACAGGAGCTGCAGTTTTTCGATAAAGGTAAAATGTCTCACCACATACCCTCATGTGAAATGAATGAAGCATTGTGGTGTTACAAAGAAGCCCTGTCCTACAAATCATATTCCAGACATAGGGGGAACACGCTCTCAAAAACCCCAACATTGTCATTTTATTTTATTTTTTTCAGTGAAAATGAAATGCAAAAAGAACCACTCCAACTAAGATCAGGTCTTGTATCGCAATATCCTTTAAAAAATAATGGCAATGTGATTTTGGGGGATACTGTGCAGCCCTATATTAACGATACAGATCACAGTTTTATGGCGAAACCAATTTTAGTTTGTCAATATTCTGTGCTGAAGCCGCTCTTTTGCTAGATGTTGTTCAGTCATGTCATGCCATCCACCATTTGATTTGTTGGGGGTTCCTTCTTTATGATCTTTTCATAGTCTCTTAATACATTTTTTACATTTTACAGACTGTTAATTAAATTGAGAAAATAATCACTAAATCAATCACTAACAAGTTTCAAACCACATTTAAGCCAAGACTAAGGATATTAAAGTTGTGGTGGGACAACTGTGGCATATACTGAAGCTTATAAATAAAGAAACACCACTTAACAATGAAATGAAGAAATAAACAACTACCACAACGTCCCAGAGCACAAAGTGAAATCTTAATGTTGCTTATCCCCCCAGTGAACAGCCCAGAACCCTAAATATTCAATTTACAGTTACATAAAACAGAGAAAAGCAGCAAATCCTCACACTGGAGAAGCAGGAACAAGCAAATGTTTGGCCCTCCTCCAAACATGGGCCATTTGTTTCAGCTCTGGTATGTATGGAAGTTTTGCTGTGCCAAAATGTCCAATACAGAAACACTGACTATCAGGATCAGTATCAGGTTTCAGGACAGTGTGTCGGTCAAACGTGCACATCAGTCAGGTTTAATTGTACAAATATGATGTAAAATGACTCTTTAAAGAGTCCATGTGTGTGCTGTTGGCTCCTGTGGGAATCAAACCTCTCACCCTGACACACAGCGTACTTTGATCAACCCTCCCAGTCACACCAACACACATTAACCCACTTTAGTTTCAGCTCTGTGTTCTTATATCACTTCGTCTTCCGGGTCTCGGCTGAGGTTAATCATCACACGACTGTATATCCTCTCACCAAGAAGCCAGCTTTAGCCGCCGTTAGCTCGGACACAATGGCAGCCATATTGGATTACTGTGTTTTCACAAAACTTGTTTGCCCTCTCCCTCCCTCTCGCCGTCTCACATTCCCTCCCGCACTCCCCTCGTCCCCTGGGAAACAGGGCCTCTCCGCTGCCATGGCGATGAAAGAGGGTGTTCAGCTGGAGGGGGATTGGAGGTTGACAGTTGCTGTGGAAACCTGACCTTACGCCGCCCTCTGCCACTCTGTTCTCCACGCTGGCGAAAAATCGCCAAAATAAAAGTGTTGGCATGACGGATGTTGGACTGTCATATGCTGGTTAATTGATAAAGGGCGGGTGACGCTCGCTGGCTTTGATTGGACCTCTGTGGGAAATGGAGAGGGACGTTAGCTGCCATCGCTGTCTTACGGGGTCCTGGTTTAACTTAATGTGTTTTCTTCTGCTCCATCAACGCCATTGTGTCTAAAATCCACTTCCCTTCAAGCCAAATGCTGTGCAACAACGAAACTGTCTGTGGGATTTCTGTGAATTTGTCCTCATCATGCTCCTTTTTAAAACAATCTTTCATTCACATTCTGTCTTAGGAGGAAGCGCCCCTCATGCAGGACCAATAAACCCACTAAGTCTTACCAGAGAAGTTTTTGGATCATTGCAGCCATGTGCAAAACCTCAACATGCCTATTCCAAACCACAAAACTCAAATGACTAACAGCCTCTTCCTGGTGTATCATCACAAGCTTTTATCTTTAGTAATGGCAGAGGAATGAGCATCTTATGTACAGAGTCGTGCTGTGCTTTTATGCCATATAAAGTGCAGTAAACTGGTTCATGCTGACCACATATGTCTTTGCAACAGAGAGGACTCTGAATGTCACGCAACACGAGCAAATACTCAGTTTAGATATTGTACAGTCGCATGGCATTACACTGAAAAAGAACTTTAAAGCCTGCCAAGAGTCGAGATCTGTTCCTCAGATAATCACTGCAGACTCACATGAAGAAGCAGATTTAAGTGTAGTAAAGTATACAATATGCTGAGGGAAAGTACTCACAGATTCCCAGACAAACCACATATTTTAAACCGGCAATAAACTAAATCTAAACAGTGTTTTTATCTAATGGCTGTGTCAGTTTAGCTGGAACTTGTCCTCCCAGACAGAGAAACATTGGCCAAAATAACAATCTGAATTCATCACTTGGCCTCCATGTTTAGCCCGCCACCCCATAAAAATAGCAATTAAGCAATTGCAGTAACACTGTCCATATTTCAAAGCAGTTACACTGCAAGATGAGTCATTCTCAAACTCAGATCACAGCACCTGATTTACTGCAGTCTCTATAAGGAGCAATAAGGCAGTGCTTTTGTTTGCATGTCATGATGACTTGCACATATCTGTAGGTATGCTCTAAATGTTTCTAGAAGTTTAAGGGACACAAGCATGTTAAATTTCTATTTCATTAAGATAACAACCATGGCCAAAGCCATCCCTGTATGTATCCAAAATACCTTATAAAGAGCAGTTAAAAGAACCGTGAAGAGAAGTCTAAATCCCCAGTGACCACACAGGGTGGAAAACAAACATGTCAGGCAGAGCGTGTATTGTAGTGATAACTACGGATTGCTGTGAGGGCAGCACTCAGTCAAATCAAAAGGGTTTTATCATCTTATTTATGACATATGTTGTGTGTTACAGTTTGTTTTCAGGATGGGTATGTATGTAAATGTATAATGCTCTGGGGAGCATGACAGTGCTCTGTGAAATTTAGGGAAGACTGGAAAATTTAGCCCGACGGTGGTGAAACAGGTATGGTCAGGGTGGTCACCAAAGCCAAACGGATTCACCTTCTTGTGACAATGAATGCAGGAAGTTTCAAGCACATTTTAAAATGATTTTGAGTTACAGAATAATGGTTAAAAATTTAGGTAAAGGAATATTTTGCCCTGAAAAGTCAGGGGGTCACCAAAACATTAGTTTAACCCTCTGAGGACCATGAATATCTTTAACAAATTTAATGGTATTCTGCCAGTATTTGTTAAGATATCTTGCTCTGCAATGTGTCACATGACACAGGATTACTAAATTGCCTGAATAACCCCCCTTAAGGTTGGGTAAAGTTAAAAGTACTGCCTGAGGCTTTACTCAGAAAAGTTATCCAGTTATCCTCAGTTATCTTAATTTAAATATCTTTTTTAAACATCAATTTAAGAAATCACGATGGGCCTTTTTTTAATGTTTCATACACCAAGAAATTAATAATAAATTAAGAAAATATGTAGCAAATTACTATGAAAACAATGGTTAGTTGCAGCCCTAATCATCATACTGACTCAAATTATTATATTGTGACTAGTAAATACAACCAGATACCACTGATTGTTTCGCCACTGCCCCACCCTTTTAGGAGACTAACGGCAGTCCTGAGTCTGTTTATTCCAATGGGAAAAGGTAACGTGAGTACAGATTATGGTCAAGTCTTTCACCACACAGTCATCGAAGTAAATATTGCACCCAGTTTTCACACGCCACATATCTCACAAACATTCTGCAACTAAAATGGCATTTTACAGAAAGACAAATCAGGAGAAAATTAACTGGATAAACAGAAATTAAAATAGACTTGTGCTGTGAATCCATGAATCAGAAGTTAAACCAAATAAAACTTGTGTTTCTTGATACTATTACTGTTATAATTTAACTTTTTGTAGGGGCAGAAGAAAACGTAATTAGGCTGATATGATCTTGTACCGTGTTGATATCAGACATTGAGCTATCAGATAAAGCGAGCGACAAAATAAATTTGTACTGTATTGTATTGTATTGTTTTGAATCTGCTTTCATCCATTCACACGGCATTTACTACACCTCAAAATGAGGTGGGGGGGATAAGTGGGAGAGGAGACAATGCCCACTTAGGAGACCTGTAAGTGTATACCACATCATATCATTGGCAAAGCTTGTGATGAGTCACCTGTTGTTATTGAGTGTCTTTGATACAACATTCTCAAAGATTAAGTAATATCTCATGAAGTAAAGAAAACTGCAAGTCGTGATATTGCTTGTCACAAAACAGTGAGTATTGAATTATAACTGAGCTCTGCATATACAGGAAATATAACTTTATGACAACTCTGTCAACATTATGATGTGTTGAATGATGATGCAAATATTATTTAGTCAAAACAAACATAACTTGTGGCGGCATTGCATTCTCGACTTCTGAGTCTACTGTAGGTGAAGAAATCTGTATCTCTGCAGGTTTATTGGAGGAAATCTCTCTAACTGTGTGACTGCCAGATTTCAGAGTAAAAAAGGGGCTTCGTGAAGACGCTCCTCCGGCTTTCATTCTGAAGGACTGACTCAACTTTTAGCACTGACCTTTCGGCTGAATGAAACTACATGACGTCACAACACAGACATTTGACCCTTAATCAACATAATTAGACACATATGGTATGAAAAGCATATGAAAAGTGGTCAGTATGGTCTTCTAAAGTGGAGCCTTTGTGAAACCTCATGTCTTTCAAAAGAGAACTTGAATAGAGCAAACAAACTGGTTTGCAACTCTAGCCTCACATAACCTCGCCAGGCAGGGTGATATGACCTTAAATTATAAACCATAATGTTTTGGTACACCGGTTTATGATATTTCCTTTATAGTGTTGGTCTGCTTATGATAAGTGTTAGTCCTGAGTGACCAGTTAAAGATTCTGGACTTCCAGACTGCATCTTGGGCTGATATGCTTTTAAATTATGGCTCGTACTACTCAGCCTATGATAACAGTTGTATAAAGTCCTCTGTGTCTCCGAGGAATCTGAGAACCCGGATGATGTCACAGTGATGTCATTGGGGTTATCTCAACTTTGGCATCAAAACAAATTCAAAACAAAGAGTCTTTGTGGCAAACTGGAGGTGCAGAGTCTGAAAAATATGAGTCTTCACCAGAAAACAATGTCTCTTATGAGAAGCACTACACAGTTGCATTATGGGGAATGTAGGCTTTAATGTTTTTGGAGCTTAAGCCTTTAAGGTCTACTGTAATTGTGACTATTGTTTTTAAAAATCTGTCTTTCACAGATTCCCCAACTTTACTGAAGTTAAACACAATCACTGAAGGGCTCCTTCGGACATTTTGGAAAATATGCTTATTCACTTTCTTGCTGCGAGATAGGTGAAAACATTGATAGCACTCTCATGTTGTATGGTAAATATGTAGCTGAAGCTAGCAGCAGATTATCTTAGCTTAGCATAAAGACTGAAAAAGGGGCAAGGAGCTAGCCAAAGGTAACAAACCACACCTAGTAGCACTTGTAAAGCTCATAATTATCACATTAGATCTTCTTTAACGATGCAAAAACCTGTGTTACAATGTCAATTTGCAGCTTTAAGTGGGCTATTTGTTGGACTGTTACTCGGCCAGGATCATTTGCCGAGAAACAGTCCAGCACATAACTCCACAGTAAAACAGCAAATTGTTTATATACTTCTGTTTATGTACAGACTAAACAAAAGTGATTTAACGTATTTATTAATGAGTTTTAGAGGTGCTGCTGATGGGATTTTGTTACCTTTTGACAGCACCAGACTTGCCCTGTTCTCCTGTTTCCATTGTTTCTGCTAAGCTAAGCTAACAAGCTGCTGGCTGTAGCTTCATATTTATTCATCAAACGTTCAGCAAGAAAGCAAAGAGGCGCATTTCCCTAAATGCCCTGTAATAACCTGTAATTAAACGAGATAAAACATGACCACTGACTGCCTTTACTTGTACATCATGGAATCTTACGTTTCCTGTCTTCAGGAGTGTCCCTCACCCCGATCCCTGAGCAGCAATGAGTAAAACCATTTACTATACATAAAACAGTTTGAGACGAGCCCATCTGTCGCTCTGTCACACTGTTAGTAAGAATATGATAGTAAACTTGATCTACAGGGGTGTGGTCCAGTTGAGATGGATCAGGTTTCCTATTCATCCCAGTGTCCTATGGCCTACTTAATGAGCTTCGCCGGGACTCATCTCATCGACTTCAATCGGCAGCCTTACAGTTACATTAAAACACGGAGTATAAAAGCTCCGATCTGAACACAAGTGAGCGCTACAGCCTGTTCTGAAAACACACACCCTGTCGTTTATGGCTTTTGATCCGCATCTTTCACACAGCTTCATTTTCATCCTACTCACTTACTGTTCCTGGACAGCCATTGTTAACGCAACAGTGGTGTGATTCTTAAGGTCATTTCAGGATTTTTTCTGACACACAACTCATTCATTTCTCACAAGCCTGCCTCAAAGTCAAAGTCTGACTTCTAAAAAAAAAAAAAAGGAAAATGACCCTCGTTCACTCCCCTCTGGGCTGAATTAAAGAGTTGCCAACAACAGGCCGCCTCAGTAATCTGTGTAGGTGTGTGGTCTGAGATTAAACAGTAATGATGTTGGGCTTCATGCCCACTAGTGCCACACTTGCACGTTTTTGTGGTTTGGGCCAAAGGCAGTATGAAGCCATTTAATAGCCATCATAAACTGATAGCAGAGATAACTGTTTTCTGTGCAAGCTGAGCTGATGCTACCTTATCATAGGCACATAAGATCCTCACTAGAAAGGGCTGTATAGCAATCATGACGTCATGAGTCTAAAGTCCACCTCACCACTGGAGACATTTCTGACTACCCACCAATCAGAACAATAAAACAAGCGTGTTCTAGACAAAAGTCTTATTCAAAATGTATATATCTTTTCGATTATATCTTCGGCAACTTCTTATCTCTTAACATACAATATGGTCTTTTGTCAGGTATGGAATTCTGGTGCTCCTTTTGGTTCAATTTCTTTAGCTTTTGTCTACAAAAAAGCTGTCAAATATAGTCTACATAACAGAATAAACCTTAAAAACAAACCTGTACAAACCTAGAATGTAAACTTCTCCTCATCTCATTAAATTTCCTGGAAATATTACAGTGGACGCTACCTTAGTGCTCTCAAAAATATCTGCATGCATTTTTGAGAGCGTGGTTTTGGTTTGGTATCACTACTAAAAATTAGGATATTGCACTGGCACCAGTATTGAAAATTCAAACAACGCCTGGCCCTAATCATGTTTTTTTCTTCTAAAATGAACATGCACAAATATTAGAGCTACATCTAATTTCTTTTTGTTTTCCACTGCCTTTGACTGAATCTTTATTTGGTGTTTTAATGGCTTTATTTCAAATCTAATGCCTCCTTTGCATTGTAATGCCATCTTAAGTGCTTTTGGTAAGAAAGTGTGCCACATAAATTAACTCAACTTGCCTTGAAGAAGTGGAGATGCTGATGTTAAAAATGTAAAAAGTTCAGTAAAGTTCATGCTACTCAATAAATCACTCAAACTGACTTATAAAAGCAATGAAACTAAATCAGGAATTTTGCTGTAAATGTGAAGCTTGCGTCACATTGTGCTTAAAACAAGCAGATGTAGGGTTTTTGCAACATCTATTCTCCCAAAGGCAAAAAGAAATCAAGCTGTCATCAAACATTTCAAGCTGCTGGCACTGAGACAGCAGCTGTCAGGGTGGAGAAGCAATCTGGGCCATCTCTGAAATGACCAGCTCCATTCAACAGCCATTTGAGGCCTGATATACCAACTGTGAAAATAAGCGTGCACACACCCTGGGTCCAGCAGGGGAAGAGGCTCATCACTGTACCAGGGCCACACACACACACACACACACACACACACACACACAAGGCTGACCACCACCCACTGCTGCCTGTGACAACATCAGTAAAACCAGCGAAAATCATGACAACTGCTACTGTCAGCCTTGGTGCACACATGGCCAGCAAACCAGAGCAGGTGTGTGTGCGTCTGTGTGTGTGTGTGTGTGTGTGTGTGTACAAATCTAGCAGGATATGGTTGAATCAGCAGGCCCTGTCCTCTGCTCAGCGCTGTGATTCAAAGAGACCCCTGCACACAATCTGTCTTCATATCCAAACAAAGTATTGAGGAGACAGGAAGTGGCTCAATGAGCTGAGATGAGATAGATGTGGTCCAGATACAGGACTCTGGTCCATTAGGCAGTGCAGGGCGTATATATTTCCTCATAAATCCAGTTGGACAAACATGTTTAAGAGCCAGTTCACCCAAACCATAAACAGCATTACCCTTCTAGTTGTGTCTAGTCATGTAGCTTCAGTTTTATCTCCTCAGGTTTTGAGGAATCTGCTGCTGAGACTGAGTGCAAGTTAATGTGTGGGTTTCTGAGCATTTAAAAATGACATTTGAGAAACTCAACAACAGCACGCCTTTTGAGGAACAGTATACCCAGTTATTCTAAATGATATACAGATGTAACAGACAACAGTTTTCACTGGGAACCTTTCTCAACCTATTGAAAACAGCCCACACACTGTCAGCACAGGCATCAGCTCTCCTAAACTGAATGAAGACATGGTAATTGATGTTTTACCTTTAAAGCCATCAAGCTTTGCACTACAGCTGAAATACTACTTGGTTAAACTGGTTAGTTGAATGACAGAAGCTAAGCTGACAGCATTTTTCATATTTGCTAGTTTCTGGTAGCGATGTGACGATTTACAATGTTAACACAGATTACGATAAAAAACACAATAAGTTGATCGTGGTGAACTTCCATTATCAATGTGAATATCGTGTACAGTCGACCTAAAGAGACTACTGGGTACGGCTGCAAAGATTTATCGGTTAGTTGTCAACTCTCTAATTAATTGGCAATTAACGTGATTATTTAAGCAGTGTGGGGAACTTTTTAGGGAAAAAAAAAGTCAAAATGCTCTGATTTCAGCTTCTTAAATGTGAATGTTTTCAGGTTTCTTTACTCTTCTATGACAGTATACTGAAAATCCTTGTGTTGTCGACAAAACAAGACATTTGACGACATCATCATGGGCTGTAGGACTCACTAATTGACATTTTTTCACCATTTTCTGACATTTTACAGACCTAACAGAGAAATTAATTGACAGATTTATCAACAAAAATGATCATTTGTTGCAGCCCTACTGGTGGGCAAAACAATAAGAGACTGCAAAAACAGGCTGCATACACTCCAACTGCAAAGAACTCAAAAGATCTTTATCAATCACCAGCATATTTCATGTTGAAAGAAATGATGTCATTTCAAATAGTTGAAACAACTGGCTTTTTAAGACTGATTGTTTTTCACTAACAAAAAAGAGATGTGTGTCCCATCTGTGATGCAATCAAAATATTTTCTTTTTAACAAAATGTACAGTAAAGTGATCCCAGTACGTATGAAGGCCATTTTAGAGTTTTAAGTTTACTTTATGATTATCGGGCTAATATAGTGAATCGCAGTTATTTTGGCCGGGATAATCATGACGTGAAATTTGTCAGATGTGATGATATGCTTTTCTCTGTGTCATATCACTGTATATTAAATATTCTAAGCTCTCTGGTAAACCTATTTTGCACCTACAACAATGTTATAAACCAGATGTCATTACAGATGTGGCATCAGATGAACGATGATGAGTACAATGCCTTCTGCTTTTGCTTCCTGTATAAAATTTTACGACTGTTTGCTGATAATATAATTTTACAGCTTTTATTTCCTACTATCTATTATTTCTTGAGTCAGACATTGAATAGCTGTTTTCATGTTAATAATGTTTGAAATTCTTGTGTTACAGCAGCACATAATCAAACAGTATGTCAAACGTGTTTGTTCCAGCTTCTAAATTATGAGGATTTAATGTTTTGGTCTGTTTTATATAGATTAAAAAAGTAATTATCTTCTGGGTTTAAGACAAAACAAGCATTTTTTAGAAGTCACCTTGGACCTCTCACTATTTCTTGACATTTTATTGACTAAAAACGGAAAAAGAAAGTAGTTGGTTTAGGCAACACTGGATAACTGTACCACCTCAACATGCATAGTCATATAAGGTTTTAATGCATGTGTTTCAACAAACCTGCACAGTGATATTACTGTACATTTCCTGTTACAGTCTATTTAAAGTGTCCCTCTAATGCTTTATGGTATTTTTATGTGCTGTTTTATCACTAACATTCCCGCTGGAAGCAGTTTACAGTATACTGTGGTACTTTGAATCACTCTGAGTATTTATTGCAGTATACAGTTTATTTCTCACAAAGAAAGCCCGCAACTCTCATGTTCACTATAAAATAAAGAAGTTACAAAGCCAGCAGCTCTCACTACAGCTGAGGAAATCAGGGCCTGTTGCTATTGCATCAACACCACACTGTTTCAGTTTGGATCTCAACATTTGAACGGCGCAATAACTCAAAAGCCATTTGGGCACATTTTCTGGTGGCTGCGGTAACATGGATTAAGAGTCAAGCTGCATCAATAATTCAACAATATTCAGCATGCACAAAAGGCTAACTTACTGTGAGGCACCGGGAGCATGTAGGGCGAATATAAAGAGTTGTGCGACCTATAAAATGAAAAAAGGAGGGTGCTGTAGTACGGCAGGACAATGGGAGACTCCCAGGCCCCACCGGTCGCGTCCTGATGCCAAATTATCCAAATGCTCGTTCCCTTTCTTCCGCCTTTCCTTTTCCAAACGGGACGCCCTCGCAGTAAATGAATGGACGCACTCAAATTCCCAGCAGTCCTTCACCAAGGAGAAAATTCAAAACCCTCGGCCTACAATCAAACTGGACGCGAGTATTCCCTCCATGCGCATCTCTCTCTCTCAACCATATTTCTCCTCTAGCAACATTTACAAACACACCACTGTTCCCAAGACGTTTGAAAACGCTCCACAGAGCTACGTGGCCTCGGTGAGGACAACAATAGGGCCGATGAGGGTCCTAAACTTCCCTGCGGTTTCAAAAAAAAAGGCGACCATCGCGTCCCGTCGACTATTGTTTGGGGAAACCGGAGATCTCCGGCGCCCCAAATCCTCCCCTCTCCCTCCGTCGCCAAAGCAGCGCACATGCGCCCATAATCACCACCGGCAGCATTTCAAGACATTTTCCACACAAAAATACTACTTACTTATTCCAGATTGTCCATTCAGGTATTTTCTCACTTTCCACTTTCTTTCCACTCAGCCGTAGCACCGTGCGCCCCGCCTCCGCTCCACTTTGGCCCCTCCTCTGTTTCCCCCTGGGGGACAGAGCCTGTGAAACAGTGTGGTTCAGCCACAACGCATTTATTACCGCACACAGTGATGCTGCTCTGAGAACATAACTGGACAGTATAATGTCACAAAGTAAATTGCTCCCTTGGCTCATGAAACACAGGAACAGTAATGACGCTGCTGAAAAAATAACTCTCCAAAACCATCACCATCATCATCATCATCATCATCATTAAAGGTTTTTTTTTTTACAGTCTGACCTTTATGGAGCTGTAAAGAAACATTTATGTGTCCAAAGCAGCAACATTTGAAGACATTTAGATAGAAGAACCTCTTACTTATCCAAAGACACATGGAATGAGTCATTTTCCCTGTTATACTCATGCAAAAATAAATTAAAAGCTGGATGAATCATGTCCTGCTCTCACTTATCACGTAAAAATAAAAAAATAAAAAATATATAAAAAATATATATAATAAAAAAATGCTTTTTTAGTCAGATTATTTGAGAGGCAAAAAATTACCCCTATCTTGATACATTTTATGTACCTTTAAACAATGTAGTCTTTTGTCGGCTGGTTAAATCTTACTAAATCTGTTCATGTAATGACTTCAAATGTGCTTTAAATACACCTGAGAGACTTCTTACATTGGTGTTTTGATGATTTTTGACATCAAAGGCCAATTTTACAACTGAAATAAATGTAAACTCTCCTTCCACAGGTGTTTTCATATTAAATACAATTATTTTCCTTTCTTAATATTATCACTTTCTTTCCCCCTGTTGCGATTCCACTATTTCTAGTTCTATCTATCTCTATAAGACACCTATGGCACGTCTGCCTGTTAAATATTTTTTATATATTGTGAAAATAATGCAGCATTCTCTAAGGAAAATTTGTGATTTGGGGCTGTCACACATAAAATGTATTTAACCTAAATAATAACTTGTATAATAAGGGTAATTTCTTACTATAAGAACACACCCAAGGGACCACAACAAATTTAAACTTCCTAAAAAAGCTATTTTTTTTAATGTCTTTGGTTCCCAACCTGAGGTTTGGGACACCTTTAGATAAATCTGAGCATTCAAAAGTTTTATTTTCGAGATAATGCAAACATGTTGTAGTTCTTCTACACAAAGTTAGTTTTTTATTTGTTTGTTTGTTTTTTTAACTGTTTAGCCGATTTATTTGAAGAAATACTGGATATGGTAGCTTCACATCTTAAAGGCTCCGAGAGTAGAAAACGCCCCTAATGAACTGCTCACAGCTCATTGACATATGACGTTCAGGGGGTCAAAAGGTCAAAAGGCTGAGAACCACTGGTGTCATGTATCCAAGACGAGACAATTAGGCTTTCTCTGCATGATTGAAGTGCTACACTAAAGTGACAAGACGTATGAACTGTGATTTGGCACTCCAAAAAACACACAATTCCCAATATTTGTCCTCAGTTTACTTCTTGCGCTGACACATTTTGGGAAACAAGCCTTCTGTAGAGCACCTAAAAATAATGTTTGATGGATGCCTTGTGATAATAAGTGATTATTTTATATCATTATACCTCGTAGTACCTCCTCATTACACCCTGGGGATTATGATATCACTCTTGAGGTGCTTTGATAAAGGCTGGTTTGCTAAAATGTGTCAGCACAAAAATAAAATGGTTGACTAAGGGCAAAGTGTTTGATTGATTACATTTGTTGTGTTTTTTTTTTTTTGGAGTGGTTATTCCAGTCCATACACTCTTCATTTATAACAGCAAGCTCTTTAGTCCAGAACAACAATTATATGTCAACAATGAAAGAAGACCTGGAAAAGAAGCAATGTTTATTTCTTCATCAAGGCATCACAATTGGTCATTGATTCCAGCCATTACATTACAACAAAATTAAAACCTTCTTGCGTGTTGTCACAATTTTTCAGAAGTTATCACTGAAAGAAACCTTGTGAAAAAGGTCCGAACCAAAAAGAGTGCACAGCCAGAGTACCAGCGCATTTTTAGTGTCAAAACACAAGTTTTTCTGACTGGATTTTTAAAATTTTTGGCAGCTGATTGATATGAAATAAAGAGTTTCTCAGCTACGCCAGACTCCTTGGGAAATTCTTCTTCTCCACACAAACATCACAATATGTGAAATTGCCGTGGGTCTACAACTACATACACGTGTAGTTATATGTGTACTGGGACTGAACAATATAAATATTTAGGATTGTTGTCAACATCCCAGGACCTAAAACTTATCAAAATACTTCACCACACATATCCAGATTCTGCAAAACCTTAAATTTAAATTTAACTATTTGTTCATTGACTCAAAAAGTGGTTTCTTCTTATTAGAACTGATTGATAAGTTAACTACATTGACAGAGAAGACAGCTACAGTATTGCACATACCATCGCAATCCTCATACAAAGTTCAGACACACACACGCACACACCCCCCCACTCACTCCCTCAAAATCATCCATACACACCTGAATCCCACAGTCAACTGCTCACACGTTCAGTCACATTTACATATTCACAATCATACACACTCACACACACATGCTCAAAATAATGCTCACTGTTTAGTGCCTATCCCATGACACAGTAAACAAAACATTCTTTGACAATAAAAAGGGAAAACAAAAACCTAAAACAAAAGAAATATAAACATCTTTTCCACTGACAGGGCCTGCTGGTGCCTGACCAGTGTTTTCTGACCCTGATGAGTCCAGATCCATCCAGGCCAATCCAGTCCGGTCCAGTCCTCATGTCACGCCTCACCTGAGGGAGTCCATAAACATGGAGTCGTTGTCGTAGTCTTAAAATAACCCCCCTCCCCTTCCCCCTCTGCTGCTGTGTCTAACCTGTCTGTGTACCTACTTGTGTTGTGTTTTAAAGAAAAAAAACCCTGTCCATGTCTGGTTGGGATAGAAGTAGTAGTTGTAGTAGTAGTAGTAGTAGAAGTAGTAGTGGTGGTGGTGGTCGTGGTGGTCGTGGGCCAGCGTTGCTGCAGTCTGGATCAGTAGGTGGCGTTGGCGGGCTCCCGCCCCGAGCTGAAGAGTATGTCGGCCTTTGAGCTCATGATGTACGTCACCAGCAGGGATGTAATCAGCACGCCAACACCCACGCCCAGCGTCAACATCTGGAGGAGTCAAACAAACACTTAGCCCTTGGCAAATGTATGTGGAAACTTTAAAGGACCATAAGGTGGGTTTGCACGTTGCGGTTGACGATTTTTCTAAACCAAGCAGATGTTATTGCATTGATTTCTGATCTTCAGGCAAATTCTTCTGATTTCATTTTCATGTGTTTTGATTAGCACAAAACAGTAACACATTAGAGCAGTGTTAACTGATGTTTTTGGCCATTTGAGGGCAGCAGAAGTTGGGAACACAACTTTTTTCACCTTATAATGTTGAAATGGCAAACTTATGTCCACCTAATGAGTTTAAGTCAAATATTTACATAGCTCAATTTTTGTGAGTTAGTTAGCTAGTTCCTAACTTCGTCTGTCTGATGTTTGGTGCTGAAACAGGTAATGTACCGTGGGTTTCTTTGCTGAGGATAGCTGCCTGCTGTGGCAGGAAATGACACGATGGGACTAAAGCAGTTAAGTTGCAAACTGTACATTCAAAACAACGACCTGAAAGACGCTAAAGCACTAGCTGGAGCTGAGGGGGAGCAGTGGGTTGGATGATTATTAAAATAATTAACACTTCTCACATGTGATAGACATTATTAATATAATCGAATCAAATATAATCGAATAGTCATTTCATACATTGCTAGCATAGAAATAGTAGATAAGTGCAGCTTTTAGGTCATCATGTCCAGAATTTTAACATATCTGACTCTCAGAAGTTACATAGTGGCAGACAGTGATGCATGCTGCTGCGCTGAAATGAACAGGCTGGAAACAAGCGAGCCAGTTTTTACCAGACTTGTCTCATTTTTGTTGATGAAGTTGTCTCAACTTCATCATTTGGAGGATAAAAATTCTACATGCTGTGACTTTAAATGGAAACCTGACAGTGAGGTGGAGAGTTTTGTTTCATTTCAGTATGATGTGAAAATGAACTTGCAGAGACTTGAACTTTCTTCAAGATGGGTGATCCATCACTGTCAGCATTAAGTCTCCTTTGTTTATGTTGTTAGATGTCCTTATTGCTTAAGTTTTGGAGATGCTACTTGTCAGTCTGACTGTGAAAAGTGCTGCTGTTCACAAACTGTTTTGTTGTTAAATCAAAGTCAGGAGCCAAACAATCAGCGAACATGGATATTGTGAGAAGGATCATGTATATTTTGTCACTGTCACATTAAAAAGGCTTTTTGGCAGCCAGTTTTCTCCACTGGCACTTATCCACCCCAACAAGATTCTGAACAGTCCAGTATGACAGATCACCTTTATCAAGCAGGTTTCAAGTCTCTGCAAGTTTATTTTCACATCCTGCTAGAATAAAGAGAAACAAATAGCTGCCTAGAAAGTAGGAACTCTCAAAGTGTCAGTGTTGATCGACTGATCAATTATCACTCCCACAACCCAGTGGGTGGCATGCATAATGCATGGTCAAAACATCAAACAGAAAGTTTTACCTCGAGTTCGTGACTCGCCACCAGGAATATGCGCCCTTTGATGGACTTCCACCGAGATTCTGTCCACGTTGAATAATCTTTGGAGGTGAACTCCCGCAGCTCAAAAGCTGGGGACAGCGCTTTGGTGAGACGAACTGTGGAGCGCACGCAGAAGCCCTCCCGCTTAGTGCTGTTGGGAGGCGCAGCGCCTTGAACCCACGTGTAGACGTACATCTGAGGGAGAAAGCGTGGGGGGAGGGATAAATGTATAATCATTATTATTATTATTTCTTTTTAAAATATGGGACAAAGGTAAACAGATGTTTTAGTCCCAAGTTAATTCCTAATGTACTTTTACTCTATATTCATGCAGTATATTTGTATTTTATATAAAACTTTTTAATTTTTAAGTCCAAACTACATGTTGGTATCACTTTGTCTTAACTGATATCTCATGTTGTCCACCCACATTTTTATATACTGAGGGTTTTGAGTTTAAGAACAATGATCTGCAGGGGCTCTAATAACAGATTAATCATTTCAATTGTTTTCAAGCTTAAATAACAAAAATCTATTGGGTTCAGTGTCTTAAATCTTGAGACAAATTGAGATAAATTGAATATCTTAAGAAGCTGGACTGTCAGTACAACAAAATGAACAATTTTGAAGAGTGGAGAAAGATTGCTACAGGCCTTACATGTTTGCTCTCTTTGTCGTTCTCATCCTCTCTCTGGTGCTGGCAGTTTTCCTTGGTGATGTTGACGGTGCTGCCAGTCAGGTTAGCCAGCAGGTGCTGGACCAGAAGGGTGGGTACGCTGGATTGCTGGGTCACGCCGACGTAAAAGTTTGTGGGCTTGTCAGCTGATAGACAGAAGAAATTAAGTCATGTGTCTGGAAATAATGTAGCTGTCAAAAAGTCACCTCTGGACATGCAGAGGATGTACCAGAGCAAATCATGTAGCTGACTGCCTATTAGGCTTTATTAATACAAGCAAGCAAGAGTAAATATACATATAGTGGTGATATTCATAATTTCCCTGCCAGCCTTAAAAGAAAACATCAATTATTTTCTGCCACGTTTGTAATAGCCCAGCAAATTCAAAATAAAAAAGGATTAGCTTGTATCCCAACTTACTCAGATGGCTTGTGAGATCAGAGGGGACCAGTTGCTGGAACCAGGAGTTATTTGAGCCGAACGAGGAAACCGTACAGCATCCGGGTCACCTGAGGGAGAGAAAAAAAGTTAGACTTAGACACTTCTGCTCAGCTGCACAAAAAAACACAGCAAGAACAATAAGTCACTGGTAAAAAATACATCCAGAAAGACAACAGAAAAACAAACATGAAACATGAAAGGATACAAAAAGGGTAAGTGTCACGTGAGGGTAAGAGCCCTGACATATCAAGCCCGCAGCTGGCTGTTGGTGATTGTTGGGCCATCAGTGAGCCTCTGTTGGCATTGTTTATGTGGTGTATACTGCATGGTGGGCATCAGTCGGCCCTTGACGGCTGTTTTTCGATTTATTCAGCATGGTTAATCAGCGTTGTAGATGGTGGAGCTGTTGCTGAATAGGGCTACTCTGATTGGCAACTCAGCTTAGTGCACAAGAAGAAAAACAGAACTAAAGAAAGCAACAAACAACTAAAGTCAAGAGGGCATGAGATCGAAACAAACTTGTTATGTAAGGTTAGGTTGGTTTTTTTTTTTACCATTTAGCTCTTTAACAGAAACAGTTTGGAATTGTTGTGTTATTGTTTGCAAGTGCACAGTAAACGTCATTTGATAATGTGCTAACTGGCTAACTAGTGTCTTGAATCCATCTTGACAGTCCTCCATTTTCCTTTTTGAATGATGAATACAGACTACTGCTGCCTGCTGCTATGGAGAGTTATTTCCTCTCATGCAGAAGAACATATGTACAAGTCTTTGCGATGTGTTCAGGTGCAACTATTGGAGGTGACATGAGGCGACACAACAGTCAGCCTCTGTCGCCGCTAATTCTTTGATGTAGGTTTGAGCTGGCAGTAAGGTGAGGGTTAAACAATAAAAACAGGGTGTTTGCAGGTTAACTAACCCCTAAATGACAGACAATCTTAGGGAGAATTAATATAGAACATTAATATCAATGTCACTGCACAAAAATGACAGCAATGTTTGATACTGTGTATCAAATGATAATGTGCATTAGTGTCTTAACTTCTCACTGTAAGTGAATGAAGTAACAGCAATAAAATACCTCTTAACTTAAATTCAGATATATAACCCTATTTTCACGCTATTCAAGACCTTGACTTTAAATAAAGCTTGAATAAATAAAACGTTTTAAGACTTTTCTCAGTTTTGCAATCATTCATGTAGAGCAGTTGAGTGTAGCAGATAAGCGAGGGACAAAGTACGGAGCTATTCTTCAGGTGGAGAGAGGCTGTGATGTTGGGAAAAGACAGATACAGTTTATACTGTAGAAATAGTGAACTTGTAGATTAGATAGCTGGATGGCTTGAAACGTGTTCTACTAACTCCTAAATATAATCTTACTGTTTGAGGGTCTGCATTGATGCTGCTCAGCTGGGCTTCAGCTCCTCCTGCTTGTCTGTACAAAGCCCGGGCCACCAAGGTGGCCACTTCAGTCAGAGCCTGAAGGATGCGCAAAGAGAAATGCAGAAAAAAACTTTTAAAGTTCCCAACAACATCTGTGTGAATTTCTCAACAGTAAATTAAACAGTGGCAACATGAAGACAGCTTAAATACTACCAGACTAGTTCTGACTTGTCCCAAAAGAACTGACTGAGGCAGTGAAGAGTGTGAAAAGGTTTAGATGATGACACAACTACCTGCTACTCACAACTCCCAAACACAGAAAACAACTACTGAAAGGAGGTATTAAGAATATTACGATTGTTTAGAATGAAGAATCGCTCTGCAACAACATGACCCATCACTTACATCTGATATACTGTATTTTCTTTGTTGGGCATTTAAAGAGAAATGTTCTGTTTCCCAAACTGTTGCTATTACTTTTCACCTTTTAAATCAGAGGCAGAAAAGACAACAGCTGTGGTGCATCCATCTAATCAGATATAGGAGGCTTTATGTGAACATCAGAGCAAATTAGAAAACTTTCAGTTGTCTCTCTACTTGAAATTATATCTGACAAACCATAGAAAGTGCAGCAGAGCACATGAGAGCACATGAATATGGTGCATGTTGGTGATTAACAGCAATACCTTAGCAGTGTCAGTGAGAAACTCTAGCTGCTCCTCTGGTGACAGATTTGGAGGGTAAGATACGTTCAGGTATTCGGCGTTATCGTACATACTCTCATAGAACCTGCGCACAGAACAGGAAAATAAATCAATAAGACAGGCCAACTCCTTGAGGCCATACAGATACTACGGTTGTAATTAAATGTGATAGTGTGTAATGATAGTGAATCACCTGTTGATGAAAGCAGACTGGTGATCCTCGATAACAATACCAGGGATTGGTCGAGCTCGTAGGAAACGCTGGAAGGATGAGGGCGGGAGCGGCTGAGAGAAACTGGGCTCGTTCAGTGAGACGTTTAAACCTGTGGCAGCTGACTGCAAGTTCCCTATGAGCGTCTTCACCTGAGATAAAAATAAAGGATAAAAAAATAGGATTATCAATTTATTTCAATGTATTTATCCCCTCATTAGGTTCAACTACTGTATTATTGTATTGCAGAATTTTTGATTCAACAATTCACTTTTGTATTTAGTATTATTTACTATATGTTGAATACAGTACCTCTAGTTTTATTTTCATGCCTGTTATTGTTCACAGTGCATTCTTACAATGTTTATAACACTCTCGTTTAATCAGCCTTTCCAATCTTTTCCCCGTGTTGGATTTGGTTTAATAAATCATTCAGAAGCTCTGGCACTGCACCTCTTTAAAAGGTACATTTAGATACATTATGCTATCAGTTTGAGTTTTCTCCCATAGGGACCATTGTTCATGTCTTGTGGTGGTGGAGTAGTGATGTATGAGAAAAGAGGAAGCTTTAAAAATACACGGATACAAACCTCATCATTGACACTGCTGTTCTTCCTAGACACGGGATCAGAGTGAAGCCACAGGCCTGGAGTCAGCACGAAGTCCCACCTGAGGTGAACAGATTCAACTTGTTGATATAATACTACACACGCGGACAGAGTTGGGGGTTACCTTTAAAACATATTCCAATACTGATGACTGAATACATGCCCTTAACTGAAATTTGTAACAGATTATATTAGATTACTCAAACTAAGTGACATATTCTAAATACTTTGGATTGCTTTTGGAGTACTTCAAAAATCATCCTACTGAGCTCATTTGTCTGGATCTTATATTTCCATCCCAAAAACACACAGGCAGTGTCTTGGCTGTGCATTTCCTCGCCATTGTTGTGGGTCAAGGTGCACTGTGCGTGCACAAATTGTTGCACTTTTAAAAAACCAATCTGTTTTTGGGCAATATGTGCCTCATATGAATTTTAGATCAAATAAAACAAAGACAAATAAAGCAATACCTTCAAGTATTTTTACAGACAGTAATGGTGTTCATTCATGGTTACTCATATTTTGTTACTTGTAATCCGTTTCTCCCAAACTCTGCACATTAACATAAACATGATGTACATCTTACAACAATAAACTTTTAAAAGGTCAAGCACATAATATTCTGGGTATCAGCTGCAGCTGTAATTATTTTGGCATCAACATGTTTGACATAATAAACAGATTGTTTAAAATGTAGTAATAATACGAAACATGATTTGTATAGTATGGCTTCATAAGTCATGTTTGAAGGGTATCCATTTAATTCAGTAAAGTGTTCAAAATAGTGTTGGCTGTCAGACCTTAATACTTTTTTTAGTGTTTTTAAGTATTCTTTGCTCAGTTGTATTCTAATTTAAATAAAATATCATACAATTTTGAACTACCTATTTTGGTATCTGCAAACTGGTATCTTAAATTTGGGTATAGCATTGCTGCTAGTATTGAGAAAATTACAAGCAGCACCTTGCTTTCCATTTTACTGTTTTTTTTAAAACGTTTCTTTAACTATTCCCTTAAATTCTGATGGCTGTGCAGGTTGATACATAAAAAACAAAGTAGTTTACTGGAAAGGTCTACAATACACACCTGTCCTATCTCCAGCACTGAGTGAACATTGTCCAGGTCCACAGCAAAGTTTTTGTTCTCCATATCATACACCATCCTGGAGCTGCCAATGTAGTCGAAGGTTTCCTGAAGTCGACAGTTAAATATGAGTAAGGCTGGCAGTACATTCAATTTGGTGTGTTCGTCAAGCACAGTGGTGCATACAGTGATGTGGTAATGACTGACCCCTTGAAAGAAGGTATAGAAGATGGTGCGGTTAGGTGGGGCCTCCTGGGTGGCGTTTCGCAGAGCGTGAGCGGCTGCCAGCAGAGTGACAAACCCTGAGACTCCACTCTCTACTCCTGGAGCAACTTCAAAGAAAAAGGACCTGCTGTCCAACTGCAGAGGAGAGGAGAAGGAGGCCCATCAAGCAGACAGCATATCTAGGTAAGCTGCCCAACTTGTTATTATCTATTTTTAAATCACATCATAAATCAATATATGACCTTAGTTATGAGGAAATGCAGCCTGTCATCTGGTTTACAAACAGTATAATGCATTATTTTCATCATCAAGTAGTCTGCTGCTTTTTTCTGTATTAATTAATTACTTAATCTTTGAGTTAATAAAATGTCAGAAAATAGTGACAAAAAGTTAAATTTCCTGTCTTGTTTTGTCCGACCAACAGCCTAAAAACTAAATACACCCATTTACAATGACGTTAGATAGCTGATTTTTTGCTGTTTTGTTCTCATAGCTCTTGTTCTCAACTACATAAAGCAGGAAAATATCTAACCAAGAAGCAAAGCACAGAAATAATGCCAGTAACACGAACTCTAACAGTTACATCACATGGCACACAACACAAAGCAGGGTAATGTTAGATTGGACTTGGCTTTAAGACTGGAAGGCTTTCAAAGTGAGTGAGATCACTGCTGATACTGGCTTACGAAATTTTAGTGGTGTTCATGAACTGACATGCTAATAACAAACAAATGTTTTACTATTAATAAATACTGGTATAGGACTATTTCATCCTTTTTTAGGACTGTGACTTACCCTGGCTGCTGCTATAACCACACTCTCCAACATCTTGTGGCCCTTGGCTGTGTTGTTGATAGGCCTGGTGGAGGCCCAAACATTATAGTCACCCAATGGGTCACAGACAATCTCTACAGGGACACACAGAACAAGAACCAATATTGACATAGCTAGATAGAGAGACAGATAGGATAGGAAAGTACAGAATACAATAGTGCAAAGAGGCAGGTAGAAACAATGAGTTACATAAATAATAAAAGAAAGCACATCTTATAAAATTAATAGCACTCCCTGATGCAGCCACTCTGTAAATGAAGGACTTTATTCACAGTCCTGCCTCTGGCTGGCTCTTGGGAGCATAAATTGACGGCCAGACGGGAGCAGCTCGAACTCTTACTGTAATGGATGTGAGGTATCTGCAATTATATGTTTGGCCTTCCTGATTGCAGCACTGTTAAATATATTGCAGAGTTGTTTCTGTGACTTGCCAATAACCTTCCCTGCAATGTTGACAATCTTGGAGAGCTTGTTTTTGCTCTTTGCACCCAGGGTGCCATACACTGATGTTGTGTTAAATGAAGACATGCTTTCAACCAGGCCTCTGTGTGCCATTTCAAGTATGTGTTAGCCAACCCCAAAGCTCCTCAGCTTCCAAATAAAAACAAGCGCTGATTGGCCTCCTTAAAATGCTCTCTGAGTTTTCATTAAAAGTTAGAGTCTGATAAATAACTGTGCCCAAATACTTGAAATGTTCTACTTTTCTACAGGCTAGTTATTGAGTATGACAGCAGGATTAGAGTAAGCCTCTTTATACATGGAATTATCTTTTAGAAAAAGACCAAAAAGAGCCACATCAAGAGCTATATCATATTTATACAGCTTCTCAGACAGTTGAATACATTTATAGCTATCTATCTGCTTGCAGATAGTACTGCTGTCTACTATTGGGTCTCACATCAAACCTTCAATATTAGATGTTCAGATCATTAACAAAGTCACCCTAGTCTGTAGTATTCACACTTTGCTTTTTCCTTTCCTGGTCAATCATCCTATTAAGCCCCTGCCATGCTTACTTTAGACTGCTTGTACAAAATATTTGCTCCACCTAATCTTAAAATCAGTTTTGCTGCAGAAACTTAACATCGAAATTACCTCTGTTTCTCCTTTACTAAATCCATTTCACCTTTCACAAATGCAACCCTTTTCTCATTTAAACATGCTTTAGGATCTTTTAAAAGCCATGGTTTGTTATTCCTGAACACCTTAACTGTCTAAGTTGTGATAACAGTGTCCTCACAGAACTTAATATAGCTTGTGATTTTATCTGTTAGCTCATGTAGATCTGAGCATGTGTCAAAAAACTTCTGCCAATCCATGGTCTCGAAGCAGTCGTTGCCCTTTTCCTCTCCCTCTTAGGTTTATAAATGGTCAAAAACTGTATCATCATTGACTATTTTCTAGTACTGAAATAGATTTTATTTATTCGTGCTGTGTGAATACCTGGGCTGATGCTAAAATTGATGTCATTTCTCCTCATGCAGGTGGCTGTGTCGGTGACAGCAGACATGTGGGAGTAAAGCTGCATGGCACACAGCGGGTACTGAGGACTGCTGCCGCTCACAGGGCGATTGTGGTCCATGTAACACTGCAAATGGAGAAAATCATACACATGAAATCTCTTTGTGTGTGGGCTTTCTTTCTTTTTTTTTTTTTTTTAAACAGACACAGAAACCACAATAAAAATATGGTATTTTAGCAAACCTTGAATACTTTTCGATCCTGAGAACATGTTGGAACATATACAATTGGGCCTGGTGCTCTTGCTCAGGGGCACACTGGCAGGTTTGGGCACAGGAATACTCTAACTACCACATCAAGGACTAAATTTATCACTTTGACGTCTGGGGATTAAACGTGAAACTGTTTACAGAACAGTTTCCCTCGTCTACACCGCCATCTTACCTGAAATTAGCCTCTCGACAAAGCCATTAAATGTTTCAAAAAACACTAAAATCGTGTCCTTCACAGTGCAATATAAAGAGTTAACATGCAAGTTTAAATCTTCACTCCACCATTATCAGCAAGCTCAAACTGAAAGCTGAGATAAAAACAGAGTCGCGGGTCATGTTGAGCTCAGCAGCTCAGCAATGTTAGCTCTATTCTATGAAAACATGAAGCCTGCTGAGGAGGACAATCATATGCACACTTGCACTGCACCAGAAGCAGATCATCAAAACCTATGTAATATGATCTGCCTGTTTTTGTCACATACAATTATGGAAAAGCAGCTAATGATTTGTGGGTTCTGACAAATCGTCCCAACATAATGTGCCACAACATGTCAGCTTTAGAGAGAAGATGATCCTAAGTGCCGCTGATGCAGCTTCATTGGCATCATGCCTAATCTTAATATCCACAACCTCATCTGGAACAAGTTCAGATTAGATTTGATTCTAACTGTGCTGTTTGTAAAGGATTTTTTTCTTAAACACCAGAGGCAAATGAAGAACAATTAGAAAGTCATTTTGTGACAGCAACTGTAAGAACAAAGTGATTACACCAAAGGGACTGACAGATACAAAAAAAAATTCACTTGCAAACTTCACTGTCATATTACCTGTCGTATGACCTGAGTGTCATTGTCTTCTTTCAGAGAGAAGATGGGGAAGTCATACTCCTCATAGGACAGACCATTTCCCAAAGGGTTCCACATAGTCACATTACAATGTGCCAAGGCTGGATCGTAGCTCTCTGTATACACGCCTGGAGGAAATACGCAGAGTGCAGTCAGCAGCCGTAACACTTAAGCAGGCACCTATGAGTGTGATACTGCATGAGCAGATTCCTTTAACTAAACTGAAGCTATAGATTGTCTTGGTATCCATTTCCCTGTTTTTTTAAACGTTACCTGCATTAAAAATGTAATCAGGATTGGTGTCAAAACAGCTTATACAATTGTGGTTCTGGAAAAAAATGTCCCATTTATTTTCTCTTGAAACAATCTATTTGGAACATTTCCTCAGCTTGGATGGGCATGAAATTGAACCGTCAGCACAACTGCATTGGAAAATGTCTGATTCTTTGATGGCACAAGCCTGTGTACATAAAAACTTAAGGGGAGAAGGTAACTATGATTCCCTTATTGTATTTCAGCAAGAAACATCCAATCAGCATGCTTAAAACTCACTGTGGTGCAACGCAAACGAAAACACAAAAAGGCTAAAGATTACAGTGTTGTGAAACTTACAATACAACCTACAGCTTAAATCAACTCAGCATTGGATTCTGGGTTAATTCAGCAACTATGGCACCAAATTTTGTTCAAAATTAAACTGCAATGCATTTTGAATATGCTACAGGTCTGATTGACTTCTTCTATAGCAATGTATTTAGGGCCATCCACTAAACTGGCATGACGTGATATCCTAGAAATTAAGTTGAAATAATTAAAACTGACGATCATCACATAAACCTATAGCATTTTACATTAAATCATTAAAAGAAAAATTTTAAATGGGAATAAAGACTAGTAGAGACTAGTATTGTACTATGACCTATTGTCCTATGTGTCTCAGGCTAATCTTGCCCAGTTAAAAAAGTAACTCAGGTCACACATGCAGCCTTGAATTTGTGATATCTCTCTGACACAGAACAAATTGAAGAGAGTAGAAATAAAATGATGAGACATTAAATCTCTGTTGTGGGGTCACACATGACTAAATGGTGACACTACGATGTTGCAGAAACAGTTCACAGAGCATGAAAACCGAACCCAGCTTATAATTTCATGTGCTGTGCCCTCTAAAGATCATAAAACTACAATTCATTTCTTTAACTGGTGTAATACTAAGGGACAAGTCTCAGCAGGCAAACCCTCACTCACCTGTGTTCTCGTTGGGGCAGGTGGTGTGTGGAGAGAAGCCCCCGAGCGGGTTTGTGTTTGGCGCCACAACAGCAACGCCAGCCACCCTGCCGGAGCCGTTTTTCAACTTCATCATGATGGATCTGGCAAACAGACAGACGGCACGGGGCAGTGGAAATGATACAGGTACAAATACAGGTCAGACATGGGTTTGAAATGTGGTTCAAGTGTCTTTCCTCAGGGTTAAACTAAATTTCCCATTTTAACTGTAATGTAGATCTCTGCTACTGGCAGCTTATGACTAATTGAGTTTTACTGCCATGTCCTGATGTTATAACGTCTCCCCCATCTGCTACTCTAAATAGACAGAATGTGATATACCTGAAAGACATGCTAAGGACTTACTAAACTACAAACACTTGTTCTCTTAATATATATATCTGTTTGGAACAGCTTTAAACAATTTTGATTTTGTTGGAATATAATATGTTCTATTGTGTGAAATCATGTCATATGAAATGAAGAAATGTGTGATGCTTCAGCAGACTAAAATGTGCTTGTTTTGCAGGATGGAAAATACATATGACGGAGTAGAGTAACTGCTTGTAGCTTCAGCAGACTCTTGGAATATAATGTGCCTTCCTGTGTAAGATTATGTGTCATATATAATGTAAACTACTGTGAGGATTGAGTTAAGTAAAAGGCCCTGTCTTGTAGAGTGGAAAAGTGCAAGAGGAGGGAGGAAGATGGTGTGAGATATGAATACTGTACTCCTTTGTAGCTTCAGCAGTTAATTAGAACCTTATCTGGTAGAAAGGACACCGAGTGCCTAGCTTAGATAGCGCAGGTGCAGGGATGTGGGAAAATGCTCTGTTTTTGTCTCTCCCAAAACAGGAAGCATGCGGAAGGGAAAAGATCACCACGGGGTGATCACGTGCTGCGGGAACCAATCAGAAGAGGACATCGCTTTGCGTGCAATATGATGCTTGTTACGCATAAAATCCTGGGTCAGGGAGAGACAGTTGGTCAGACTTCATGAACTGACAGACCTTTGTTGTTGATCAGGGACAGGAAGATCGGACCCAGAGCTCTGTAACCTTATTCCTTTACTGCTTAATAAACACATTAACTGAGACCGAATATCTTCTCCTATTGCTTCATTAAAAGAACATGCAGGACTTGATTCGCACATAGTCTCTGTTGAATTGTAGGATGAGCCACAGTCCTACAATTTCTAACGCAGTAATACAATGCAGTACTCCCTGGCCCTTACTCTCATTAAGAACTACTGTAGGTACTCCCTCTGCAGGGTGAGACATGTTAACTGTACCTGGTGAAGAGCAGCGACTCCAGAATAACCAGATAAGGAGGATTGGGTCCAGTGCGCAGGACCCAGTCCAAGTTTTCCTCTGACTCGAGCACATGGAGCACGCCCACATTACCTGACAAATGGGCTGAAATCCGAAAGAGGAAATGAAATATCAGCATCTGTTATATGAGGTAAAACAGCTGTGCTAGATAAAAATGCCCTCAAGACGTATCTTATCCCTGTGTGTCCACTAGATCTCCTCCAATACTGGCAATATTCTAGGATAAAACATTTTGATGCAGCAAAGAGAAAACTGCTGCTGCTGGGGCTTTTGAAGTTAGACAACACTACCACCTAACAGCTTCCGGTAGTCAGATATTAATCACAGAAAATGTCCGGTTTATCTGCAACTTCTGTGCTTTCATCTTCTTCTGAAATTCAGTTCTGACCCTCAAAAATCTTTGAAACACTGTTTTCAGTAGAGTAGGCATTTTACTGAAAAGAACAAACAAAACAAACAAAAAAAACAAGAGAAAGAAAGACACTTAAAGGCCAAAAGCATACACACTCTACAGTTAAGATGTACAAACTGTAACAAGTATTTTTACTTGTCGTGGGTGTCCCAGATGCTCGTTGGACTCTCATGACAAGTGCTTAGCATCACTTTAATCTACTGTTTTACTCACACTGGCAGCCTATTTGATGTGTTGCATTGAGCAGTCGCACACACGGGACAGTGTTATTGAGATGCACATAGATCTTCTTTTCCACTGAATTACAGCCGACACCTGCGAAGGAAAAAGCCCTTTAACAACTGCAACAAGGAGAGCAATATAACAGCAGGCATAACTTTTACCAAGACGAGAAAATGAAAGAAAGAAAACAGTCACAGATGAGCTGGTTTTAGCTGTTCTGAAAAGCTTAACTGAAAGTCACACCCTTTGACTCTCACAAGCAAAAGTGCATTTCTAATTTTAGACTTGAGAGGAGATCTCTTTTGAAAAAATAATCTGCATACAGGCAGCTGACGTTTTCACTTTGAAGAAAATCACAGGCAGGTCCTTTCAAAATGGTGGCAATGTAATTCAGACAAGTATACCCAATGCCCACTGGGCTATTTTCAAGACACTGTTATGACTTTCATCCAACACGTAGCGTTTACAAGACAATTTGAGCTCTTCGGCTTTTTTCACCTGTTGGTCCCGAGCATTTTCCACAAAGTCACAGTAACGTTAAAGTAATGTTGAACCCCATTTTAATTAAAAAATAGCGCTATTTTGGTGGATCACCTGTATGCCGAATTTACCAGGACACCCTAAAGACTTCAAAGTCACTTCATTTGTGCTTCACTTGCTTTTAGATTTTTGTGATCGCCAAATCAACGTTAAATAGCTAAAGGTTATTGTGTAATTTGGCATGACGTTCAAGCATTTAATCCCCGGAGCTCCGGGCGGCCGCGGCAGGGGAATCACGAGCAGTCACGCTGATGCTGGGTTGCTCATATCAAAAGGGCAGACCAAGTCTGTGACTGTCTCAAGAGAAAAGTCATCAAAAAGATTTCATAAAAAGACACATAGACTTATTTCTAAACTACCAATTTATGGAGATTGGTTAAGAATTGTTGCAGTGCCGAACCCCATTGTAAAACTTGTACTAAAAGACCCGGCAAATGAGACTGAAGCCAGAGAGGGTAGCTTTTGCTAACGCTGGCTAACCTAGCATTTGGCTAACTCCGAACACAAAGAAGTACATAAAGCTAACCGTCTGATAAAGAAACACAGTCTGCTCATTAACAGATACGTACACATGTAAATTGAGCACTGTTTGAATACAACTTACCGATGAAAAACCAACAAACAAGCAAATTAACGATCCATTTGTTCGACAGCAAATCCATCTTCCTGGTTTGAAAAGCAGAACACAACAGTAGGTGTTGACCTGGATAACGTCCGGGTTCCGCTGTTTGGTTCCGCTCCCGTGAAAGGAGACGGACTCATTCAAAATGGCAGCTCTGGATCATTGCAACGAGTAATCAAGTTTTTTTTTTTTTTTTAAAATAAGCTTACAGTCAGGTGAAAAATACGATCATGTCATATACTCGTGTCTCTCATTTCAACACTTTGCCACCATGTTTTGATTAAAAGGAACTGCCAACTAAGGAGTGAGTCAAATCTGTACTTTACTTCCCTCAGGAGTCATGACTCAGCCCCCTGGTGCACTTTGGTTATTCTATAACCACTTTTATATATGCAATAAAATCTTCATCCTTCAGTGGCAATGACCACAAAACTCTGCTCACATACCACATAAAAAACAAATCACGCCCACTGCATTTCCGTTGATAGATGCATTTTTATTTTCATTTCCCCGCAGATACACAAAGCAGAGCTGCTCACTTGTAATTATTCATCTCATACAAGTCAGAAAAGACATAACAGGTTTACAGCTCTAATAAAGCCACAGCACAAAGGTGATATTGCAGAAGTTACAAGAAACAGTTTTTGCAGAACAGGTGATGCATGAAATAAGGTAGTTAAAAGGAATAAAGAGGTTTAATATCACTGTGAGCAAACATACATATCTATTTTATTTCTCATGTCAATAACTGTTTGATTTCCTCAGAGTAAGTGTTGGTGTGTTTTTTTTCTTCTCCTCGTCTCGTCTTCTCCACGTCCTCTTAACGGAACTGAAGGGGACTGACGCGCAGACCGATCACATCCTTACCAATCTCTGTCACCTAAAAAATAAGGTAAAATTAAAAGTTAGAGGTAACAAGGAGTAAACAATGAACAAGATAATAACCCACTAATTGCTGCAGTGACAGCAGAAACAGACAGTTTAATAGTTTATTTTCATACTTTATTGTATTTCAGGCTGTTCTTGTGAGTCCCCTCCATTTTATTTTTTTCTTTATGCAGAGAAGTCTCAATATGTGTGCTTTTCTGACCAACAATTTAAAACAAGATTTACAAATGTGTATTACAATTTGTCACGAAAATATG
The DNA here is from genome assembly GCA_019142605.1 of Cephalopholis sonnerati. Classification (NCBI taxonomy): domain Eukaryota; kingdom Metazoa; phylum Chordata; class Actinopteri; order Perciformes; family Serranidae; genus Cephalopholis; species Cephalopholis sonnerati. Next base: position 28,399,630 of record JAGQAX010000010.1, on the reverse strand, counting down.
GTGTTCACAAATTCGTCTTCCTTATCCAGAGATACCACACAACGAATGAATAAATATCAGTATTCAAATTATGTTATAAAGTTAACTAACTCTGTAAAATTTGCTTTTAAATTGTGTAGTTATTACGACTATTAAAACTATTTTTCCTACATACCATTATGGCTCTGATGGTCTTGAAAGTTTGCATTTATACAGTATGATAAAAATGCAATATATTACTTTGAAGAGCTTTCAGGTTGACTGCAGTTGTACACGGTTCTCCCTAGTCTCAACCTACCTGTGTGACCCTGCAGATTTGGCCTTTGAAAGTAGGACAGTAGCAGGCTCCAGAGAGAGGGCACTTCTCAACAGGGCGTCCACGGTACAGAGGGACGAAGGAGGCAGCGCACAGGTCGAATGGATTGTGAGGGTCATAGTTCAACTGGTGGGCATCTGTGAGGGTCTTCTCACAGGCTGCCAAAATCTTGCGGGTCTGAACGGCGAAAGAGATTTAACATGATGGTAAGAGATGATAAAACAGTATAGCTGTGTCAATTTAAAACTGAAAACACTAACTGAAGCTGTGGATGTCACATAACTGACCTGCTGTGCAACATCTGGCTTTGGCCCCAGCTCAAGCAGGCGGCGAGCAAAGCCTGCAGCTGTCTTGAAGTTACGCAGTTTGAAGAAGAGGTTCAGAGCTGTGCGCAGCACCAGCACCATATGGACTGGCTGGAGATTGCAGTGAGTGAAATATGCAGCCATCTGTAGGGAAAAGACACACGCAGAGGAAAATTAGGCTTAGGAATGAAATAGAGGTATGTAACTAACCACTTAGTAGACATCTCGGTAGATTCTGGCGATAGTCTACATCCGCAAAAGGCCAGATATTTACCTCACACAGCCTCTTCTGCTGGTCCAATGTTTCTTTAGGTAACTTCTTCCTCTCTGTCTCCATAGTCAGACCCACAATGTACTCCCTACAAATTGTTATCAGCTGCTGCGCCTGAAACACACACAGATCTCAGTCACAACCAACACATCTAATACTGTCAAACTTCTAAATATATTTAGGTATATATGCCACATAAGCAACCTGCAGCCCCACATTAGTTTGCATGACAAGCATGGCTGCGATTATAAGCAGATTTGGTGCTCACCTCTGCAATCTCCTGCTTGTTATCAACCACCAGCAGAGGTACAGATAGCAGGATGACTCTGAAGCGCTCGACAGCTTCTTCAAACCGCCCAGACGTAGTCAGCTGGTAGCACTGCTGCAGGCGGGCGATGAGGTCGGAGAGGCGCAGGCCCACAGCAGGCAGTCCTTGCTTTGCGCCACAGTCCTAAAAAATTAAAATATTTGTATATTTGCATATTTATATTTACTAACAGAGTGATTAGAGACAGGAAAGCAGGAATAGAACACACTGAATCTTACTAAGAGATGACAAAAAACTATCAGCTGTACCTTCCAGTTTCTCTGGGGATGGCCACGCAGGCAGGGCAGGGAAGGCAGCCCCAGGTAACAGGTGCGGCCTCTGGACAGTGTCTGCATGAACAGCGACTTGTAGGGATCGAAATTTACGACTCCTACCTGGTCGTGGAGCAACTGTGGTACAAAAAGGAGGACAGTAAATGCCGGTATAATGCTAGAATCAACATTACAACACTGTTATTCAGTCTGTGTTTATTTAAAAAAAAAAAGAAAAGAAAAACATGGAGGAAATCAAAATCAAACTGTGTACATACTCTCATGGCAGTTTCGAAAGAGCCAGCCAGGATGTGATCTACTGGCAGCTGGGAGTTGTTGCACCACATCTGCGTGGGACTCATGCCCTTGGTAGGTGGGACAAAGAAGCCATCTTCTGCTCCTCCACCTGCACCAGCCGGCATGTCCTGATGGACGGGAGACAGATATTGTAATTAGAAATTTACAGTTATGTTGTAGTAGAGCACAAAAGGAGCTAGTCAGTACAACATGTAGCTACAGCAGTGAAAAACATTTAGAAGATCAGTGGCCTGTTTCATTTCTTTCAGGGTGACAGCTATAACACAGGTAACAGTGACAGAATATACTACTTAAAAAAGTGCTAGGCAGACCTGACATGAAATTAACCAACACTGTTCTTGTGTCTAACGTTAACCCTGTTTTATTAGCGGTCAGATTTGCAATGATGTGGCTCCCCTCACCAGCTCTGGAGGAAGGTCCAGGTCTTCCTCCACCTCCCAGCCTCCTCCCTCCTCTTTCATTCCCCCTTCTTCCCCAAATCCTTCCTGGGCATCCATGAAGCCATCTGAGAGACAGAGAAAGATGGGAAAAAATAAATATCAATTTTAACAACAATGTCATATTGATGACATGAACTGATGCACCCACTGAAAGGATAGTTTTAAAATATTTTTTAAGTTACACTGAATTTACCTTCATCCAGCTGAAGCTCTGCATCATCTCCCCAGCCCTCGCCTCCTGGGGCGTCCATGTCCAGGTCGGCAGCCATCTGACCTGCCTTACCTACGACAGAAAAACACTGCTCTCACTCTGACAGGCAGCTGCCACAGGTCTCCACAACTTATAAAAGTCATTTCATTTTATTTTGACATGTAACACTTGGAAAACACTTCTCACTGGCACATTCTGTATATATTGGTATATAGTTTTTGTCTTGTGAATGTGTCAGGACTGATGACTCACCCTTTGCTGCAATAGCTCCCTCAAAGAAGCCCTTTGATACAGTGAGCAGAGGCCAGTTGGTGTCCAGAGGGTTGATGGGTGGAGGAGGCTGCAGCAGCTGTGCATTGGGATCAACCTCTGGCACCTACAAGACATAAGATCCACCATTAAAAAAAACCAACTGATTGCTTGTGTTTCAGACTACATGTTATGGTTGTCTATGTTGTGTGTACGAAGATGCACAGAATGTTTTTTCTCAACACACCGTCTCCTTTTCTGGGTCAAAGGTCTCCTTTAGCGCCTCAGCCTCTTCATCCAGCCCATGAGTGGCTGCAGTCAGGTAAGCTAGAGACTCTGGAAACATGCACACAAACAGTTATAAATGTTGGCTTCTTGTTCAATTGCTTACAATTTAAACAGCAACACTGTTTTGGTAAGCATGTTTGTGATATGGTAGAAATTAACAGGATTTAATCTGAATATTTCTTACATTTTTAATAAAAAGAAATAAGCAAAAAATGTCATGCTATCTTAAAAAATAACAGTAGACAAAAGAAAACAGAGAAAATATGAATGAATATATGATACATGATGCAGGCGACACTTGAACTCACTTTGCCCACAGTTCTTCAGGATGCGGACCCTCTCACTGACATCTCCCAGGTAGAGAGCTGCCTGGTAGTGACCACTCATGTCCTTCCTGATCTCAGCTATATACAAAATGTAAACAAATATTAGATACAAGTTCACTGACATACAAGGTACACAAACCTCCAATCACATCCCCACATCTAAATAACACAATAAAAAAACAATCCTCCTTCTCTCACCGATCTTCATCATCTTGCGCAGTTTGGCCAGGTTGCCAGTAATAAGGTAGAGGAAGGTGAGCTTGTCAAAGTTCTTTGTCCTCTGGTAGCACATTTCCACGACCTGGTGGTGACCCTGCAGCAGTGCTGCTTCACCAAGACGCTCCCAGCAGCTGCGCTCATCCAGGGCCTTGGCTGCCTCCAGAGCAACCTGAAGGTACAGAGAAAAAGAGATGTTAGAAAAAGTGTACCTGAACCTGGGTCTCATGCAAAAATGAACCAGTCAGGAGATGGGACAATCCAAGCTAAAGCTTGATGAGCTGAAATATTTATAGAGCAAATGCTGGTTTATTAAAAATACAGCAACATGCATACTAATGTGCAAAAACAGAGTTCAGGAAAAGCGCATGTTGTAAATATGTTGTAATGCAGTCTGTACAGCAGCAGCTCACCTCAATGTTTCCACACTCCAGAGCCAGACTGAAACGTGTCTTCTCATCTTTGACAAAGTGCAGCGCCACCTCGGGGTAACCCTTCTTCTGCAGGTAGGCAATGATGGACTGGCCCACCAGCTTGGCATTTCGCACCATGTGGAGCACCTGGAGGGACAACAATAAAAGGAATGATGTCAAAACCAGCATGTGGGAACTTAATAATTGTCAGTACAAAGTTTGAGAGGTCAAAGTTTAAGTAAAAAGTTGCAAGAATCAATTACAGTATACTCCAATAGTTTATTCACCACAGACCCACCTCATCATATTTGCGGTTGACCAGGGCCAGTTTAAAGCGATACTCTGTGGGATCAATGGTGAGGACGCGAGGCCTGCACTCCCTGTCCAGGCAGTATACACTGTTTCCTCTCACACGGGTCACATAGATGGGCAGGTCCAGGGTTCTGATGATGCCATGATCACTACACAGGGAAACACAATGACAGTACCGTGTTAGAGGTTTTCAGAAAATCCCCCATCACCAGTTGATGTGTGTGGCATTCTGCTCTTTGAAATGTTAAATATGTGGGCAAATTAAATATATGAACAAATGAAAGCAACCAGCAGCACGTGTCCTTGGCTGCTGGTTGCTTTGCACTATAAAAACTGCTCTCATCTCTAAAATCAGGTCAGTGACGACACTGAGCGGAAAATGTGTGCCCACCACGAGTCTGGTACATTTTGGCTTCATTCGTCTACACTTCGACGCCGCCAGCTCAGCAGTACCTTATGCAGTTCTACATATCTAGTTTGCTGATAAAAGTCAAACTTGCAGGTGAGTGTATCTTTTGCTTTGGCCTGTTCAAAGCAGAGGCTGTGTACCTGAGTGATAAGAGACCTTTTTAACTGTGCTTTTTAAAGCAGCACATACCCAGAGGTGAGGGCGTATTTGATGTGGTTGGAGGTGGTGTAGATGAAGACTCCACTCTCGTCCCAGGCTCCACTCTTCACTCTGATGTTCTCATGAATGTTGCACAGACTCTCCAGCTTTCGGTTGCAAATCATAATGGCTGAGGGATGAAAAAGACAGCAAAGAAGATTTAGACTCTGGTCAAGAGCAGTCTGGCATTAGTGGTCTTGTTTTAACCAATAACAGGATCATTTTCAAGTTAATTTGCTGCAATAAAGCTTTTTATTAACTTCTTATTGATGCTTTTACCAAGATTCACAAATGAAGCTTTCACAAACTAAATCCATTCAACACTGCATCCGCTTCTTTGTGAAAGATATTTGGACTTTTAAGCATAATTTAATGCAGAGTAATTATATCAACTGCATCCAGAGTAACAAAAATATATCTGTTTTGCTTTACTGTGGTAAAGTGAACAACAATTATCACTTCCAATATAAGCATAGATGAAATCAAATTAGCGCCTGCTCCTACTTATGCTACTATTGTCCCCATTGCAGAACAAACAGGTATAGAGGACTAAGGAACTATCCTGTCTGTAGTTGACGAAATTTATCTTATCTACCCACCGTGTTTAGCCAGCAGTGCCACATGGCTGGTGTCAGCACTCCACACCACGTACTTGACCTTGGCAATCTTAACGGTGGCCAGAGAGCGTTTCTGCTGCACGTCGAACAGCGTGACGCCATCTGCATCGCGCAGCAGCAGTGAGCCTGTCCCGGCATAGAAGATTTCCTCGCAACTCGGCACCTGTACCTTTTTCACGATTTCATTCTTCAGGTTCTTGATGAGCAGCTACAAATGGAGAGGGAAATGTTGTAAGAAGAGCTGATTTCGACACATTTTGTCACATTTTTATCAAAGTTTGTCATAATTCCCCAACTTTTCACAATGGCATACTTGTTGAGATATAACTGCTCTATTTTAAACATCTTCCTACTTTATATTCTTGCAAATGGACTTACAGAGTGCATACGGTCCAGGACGGCAAACCTGTTCCTGGCCACCCAGACTGCAGTCAGACCAGAGGACCTCTTCCCCTCCGGTGCTGAGAAATAGACAGATTCTGTGTAACTTTTGTCACTATGTACCTTGTGTATTTAAAGGGATCCAATTTGTTGGCATCCAATCAACACCTTACAGTGTTACAAATGAACACCAATGATACAGTAGACAGCAAAACATCACATTTAGCGACACATAATAACTCCAGAAAAGTACAATATGAATCACAAGTAAATCACTGTTTATAAAGCAAAGTCTGAGGAAAATCAGTATAACTTTAGTGAGGTGTTTCTTTACCATCAGGGTTCTGAGAGTCGCTTTCTTTGGGAATAGAGTACAGGTCATAGGTGCTGTTCTCCAGATTGGTCGCCCTCTGCAGGAGGTAACGAGAATTACATAAAATGTTTAAGTGACTGTTCATACCAGTAAGGGGTCAAAGTTTGTGTTTTAAATAAGAAATACTTACAGTGCAGAGCAGGACAGCATTCTCAGCAGGGTTGTAAGACATGCTGAACACTGGGAACTTAGACCCACTAGAAAAAAAGAAAATATATAAAACACAGCCTGTTACATTCACTAGTTACAAATACTTTAAGTAGAACAACAAAATTCTTAAATTGTTCAGGATCAGTAAAATGGATGTACACCTACTAAAAACGAATGACCTACCTGCGCAGCTGCATGACCGCAGTGTCTTTGCTGCTGTTGAAGTCCAGCTGGCGGAGGAAACGGTCCTTGACGTAGTACAGCATGTTGCCGTGCACAGCGTATGCTGGACGCTCACGCTCCAGCTTAAACACAATCATGCCGCTGTCATGACCTGAAGGACACACAGACGATCTTTCATTCCAATTGTCACATCTACAACAGTTACACATCAGAGGTTTAAATGTATAAGCCCCTCTGCTGTAGAGGAGGGCGCCATTTTTAATAAAACAGGAAGTAACTCAAACGTCGCTGTGAATGCCATCTTCCCTTACATGACAAAAAGTATTTTAAGGCAGGACAGATTTGTAAACTTTCATACTCTAACAACAACATCATAAACTGGATGTGCTGAAGCAGATAATGAGATTCCCTTTGCCTCTTGCTAAATGGGTACAGAGGCAGACCAGTGTCACCACCTACCAGCAGCAAACAAGTTGAGGTTTGGGTGAGCCCCCAACACCCAGAAGCGATCGTGGTCCCTGCGGAAGGTCTGCACTCCAGTCCTCTTGGACATATCCCACACCCGGATGCTCTTGTCCTCAGAGTTGGACAGGATGAGCTCCTGGCGTGGGTGGAAGACAGCACAGGACACGTTGTTGTAGTGGCCACGGCATGTATCCAGCTCCCAGGCCTTGGATTCTGGACCACAGGAGAAAGAGACCACAGAAGAGGGTGTACAAAGACAAAAGACAAATGTTAACACTGGGTATGAGTGAGAAAATCAGTTTGGAAAAAAAAAACAAATTTAACCCAAAATATTAAAACTATAGATCTACACTGCATAGTCACAACATGGAGTAATGCACAAACTAAAATACTTAAAGCATCGGTGCAAATTCTTGAGAATGCAAGGAGGAAGGTGGTACAACTGGAAAAAACTACTGATGTAATTAACTGTTGATGAAAGTCTTTCAGTGCATATTACACTTCAGCATCCATAGGGATGTAACAATAACTTCATCACTTAGCATCATCAGCCAATAAACAAACTACACACATTTCTAATATATGATAATTTCATTAGATTCAATCTTATTGCATGACACAGCAGTAATTACAATATCAAGCACTTAGCAGCATAATAATGATGCTGTGATGAAGTTGAAGATGCATGTAAACATTCTATGCTGTCATTGCTGTACCATCCTAGGTGATAAGCATCATTTCAATTAGTATTTATAATGGGCCCTTGTTTTTATTTTTAATGTGAGTGACAAATAAAAAAGAGAGAAAGAAAATCATGCAGTGTGAAGTTATGACGGACTCCGTGCAGCAGATTGTTGATGAACATTAACTAACATGACTTTTGCATCACATACCATTCATTCTCCAGATCTTGACCTGCCTGTCGTCAGCTCCAGACACAATGAGAGGCATGGTGGGATGGAAGGCAGCCCAGTTGACCCCACGGTCATGACCCTGGAAACATGTACACAAAGTCGTGTCACACAAATCCAAAGATCCAACAACTCTGCCAACACTGAGGTTGATTCCTGGACTCTTTCTGAACACTAAAACACTAACTGCACTCTCTGGGGAAAAAAATGTAATTCAGCATAAACTTAAACCTAAATAAAGTTAATTTACAGTGGATATTTTCCTTTTCAGAATTATGGAAAAAATTATGTTTATTAAGAAGGCTCGGTAAAGTTCTATAACAGAATCCGTAAGTTATTGAAACAGTCATTCCTTTTCACCTCCACAACACCGCTATCAGAGGTAGAGAAGAACAGAGATGGCTATGTGACTGTGCTCGGCTATATCCCAATTTTCCCTTGCTTTTATTGGATGACACACCACTGCTATTGATATTAAAACCAAACCCAGGTGTAGTAATTTTATTTCCTTAGGCTGGACATTTCTTGACCTTCAAAAGTAATGACTCAAAAACGCACAGAAGAATGTGATGTAATTTAGAAAACTGCCTACATTTGTTATATTAAGCCTAAAAACTAATTTAGTTAGTTTTTTAAACAATTTTTTTTGGCTAGGTAAAAAACACATACCTTTGAATATTTTTGTCAAAGTAAAAGCTATCAACGTCAAACTCAAGTCACTAGTTTCCGAGGTCAGCCAGAGGGTCTGTGCCAAATTTGGTGGAAATTGGCCAATAGGGGGCGCTACAAACACAGAAACATGAAGTGACATGAAAATTGATCAGATTCGCCTGAAATTTGGTGAGGTTGTTGTGGTGTCACTCCTGAGGCCAGAGTCAAATTTTTGTGATGTTGGGTCAAAGTGGGCGTTACTTGTCACAACACAAAAATTCAGCCTTTCGCACTTCCAGTGCTGATCCCATTACAATTATCATACTGCGAGTGAAACGTCGGCCTGCGTCCCGACGCTCGACCCGAACCCTTCTTTCGGTGTCAAGTTCCGTGGGCTCCGCGAGACCCGGGGGCCGAGTCGCGCGGGGAGGCTTGGCCCCCTATTATAACTGCTTGCAGTTCTAGTTTCAATTAGTATTTATAATAGGCCCTTGTTTTTATTTTTAATGTGAGTGACAAATAAAAAAGAGAGAAAGAAAATCATGCAGTGTGAAGTTATAAAGGACTCCGTGCAGCAGATTGTTGATGAACATTAACTAACATAACTTTGGCATCACATACCATTCATTCTCCAGATCTTGACCTGCCTGTCGTCAGCTCCAGACACAATGAGAGGCATGGTGGGATGGAAGGCAGCCCAGTTGACCCCACGGTCATGACCCTGGACACATGTACACAAAGTCGTGTCACACAAATCCAAACATCCAACAACTCTGCCAACACTGAGGTTGATTCCTGGACTCTTTCTGAACACTAAAACACTAACTGCACTCTCTGGGGAAAAAAATGTAATTCAGCATAAACTTAAACCTAAATAAAATTAATTTCCAGTGGATATTTTCCTTTTCAGAATTATGGAAAAAATTATGTTTATTAAGAAGGCTCCGTAAAGTTCTATAACAGAATCCGTAAGTTATTGAAACAGTCATTCCTTTTCACCTCCACAACACCGCTATCAGAGGTAGAGAAGAACAGAGATGGCTATGTGACTGTGCTCGGCTATATCCCAATTTTCCCTTGCTTTTATTGGATGACACGCCACTGCTACTGATGTTAAAACCTAACCCAGGTGTTGTAATTTTATTTTCTTAGGCTGGACATTTCTTGACCTTCAAAAGTAATGACTCAAAAATGCACAGAAGAATGTGATGTAATTTAGAAAACTGCCTACATTTGTTACATTAAGCCTAAAAACTAATTTAGTTAGTTTTTTCCATGAACAGTGGTGAATTTTCAAAGTCAGTGACGATTTGGAAAAACTTTACAATGCTAATCTTGTTTCTCTCTTGGCTTTACAGTGGAAAGGAAACATTTAGAGTTATTTTTAGCATAATTTTACCACTATTAGTAAAATAAATAAAGAAAGAGCATTACAATTTAGACAACTTTGGTGTTAATTACATTCTCCCTGAACACTAATGGGCGCAAATAAATGCATTCTAAAGGGAGGTTTCTGGTGGACAGGTGAAGAAATTTCTGTCACTCACCTGTAAAAGGTTGCCTCAAATTAACAACATATCAGACTGAATCATACATGTGAAACTACTCACCTCAAGGACATGCTTGACAACAGCATCCGAGGCACCAAACAAGTCAACACCAGAGATGCCTCGCACCTCTGTCTCCACAGCTCCTGGAGACAGGTTCTTCTTCCTCAGACCTGGAACCAACATTCAGGGCATCGCGTGCAAGGAAGGAGCCATATTCATGTTACACAAGGCACAACCACAGTACAAGGGAAGAGGAAAGAGAAATAACACGATATATATGACACACATGATTAAAGTAATGAAATATGAAGCAATATCTTCAGAGAGGAGAGGCAATGGAGGGAAATTATATGGACTGCTGGACTACTGAACACACACGCAGGGTCGAAACACACCAACACAACCTCTGCTCTCTCATCCCCCCTAACTTGAGTCTGGAAACAATCATGGTTGTAAGAGTGCCGTTGATTGGGTTAATGAAAATCACAATTATTTATGATTTGATTGGATAGCAGTGAAAGATACTGATTACCTCCAAGACTCAAATGAGAGGAGGGGAAAAAAGGTGGAGAAAACACAGCTTGCATTCATGATTCCTGCCCAGTTAAAACAATGTGGTGAACAGATAGTTCAACAGCACAGAAAAATGACAGGGGCAAAGAAATGACACTAGGAACCCATGTGCAGGTGTGGATGTTTCCAGGTAGAGCATGGGAAACAGGGAGCGCGTGGACTTGGATGATGGGGGTGGGGTGGGTGGTGTTTGGCATTGTAAAGACGTGCTCTGATGGGGCGTTGGATGTCAAGAATATGAGTTTTTTTGTTTTCTTAGAGGCTCATGCATGTTTCTGCAAAGACGTTTAAGTGTCATGCAGAGGTAATGAATCTGACATGTCACAGTTACGGGTTAGGAGAAAAGTTGGGGACACTTGCTTCAAGAAATATAAACGCTGTTGTATATTTCATGTTATATTTTAAGTAAAAGAGCCAGCCATGCTTTGTCATGCCAGTAGTATAAATACATTTGAAAATCAGTACAAAAGAAGTTTAAGTTTAGAAAAGATAAACTTTCAAACTGGTTAGTAGTGATGGCTGTTTTTCTTAATGCATTTTATACTAATGAAAAAAAAATACCAGTATGGGGAAGCAGTATGGACTTTATAGTACAAGTATGAGTGCAAAGTGACCCTTCCTTTCTTGTTAAATGGATGCTGTGCATGTAACGTGTTGAGTCAAGCATTTAAGTTCTACGCCTTGCTATGATGTCATATGATGCAAGAGCTCATAAAAGCTGTATGTATAAATGCAGTCAAGCTCTATACTAGAAAATGTGAAAGCAAATCAATCCCAAGGACAGGAGACAGACATCTTAAGCATGTTCACAGGTAAAAAGGTGACAGTAGACACAAGTCAATGGTTTTGTTAGTAGGAAGACAAGAAACAGGAAGCAAGAAATGCTATCAACAAACAGATTTTAAGAGCATGCAAAGGCACAGAAACACCTCCCATTTCCTATTTCTAGTTTTTTTAAGCATGTCTTACAAATCTCTGATCTGTAAACTGTTTTTTCATGCAGTGCAGTATTTCATTCACAAATACTACATTATAAATTTGGTCTGGCAAAACATCTACCTTCCTGTCTGTCCTTTCTTGAAATGAGAGGTGTGTCTGAAAACATCCCATACAGATTTGTCCTCTACAAGTAGGAGAGGAAGAAGAGGTTGTGCAGGATTTGACATTTATCCTCTTCCTGCTTCTTCCTCATCCTTCATACCACTCTACCCTCCAAACCCTTCCTCAACACAGCCCACTGTCCTCTGGTCAGCCATCCCCCAGGCCCTCACCAGAAATATCCCACACTCGCACTGTCTGGTCCAGACTGGCCGACACCACCAGGTCCTCAGCTGGATGGAACTGGGCACACATCACATAGTGATTATGGCCTGTCAACACACTGTGGATGAGAAGGAAAAATTGAATATATTCAAAATTAGAACACTGATTATCTTAATATTTAAAGGGTAGTAACAATGATCATTATAATCCTTTCCTTGAAACTTTATGCAAGAAATGATATCAAAGTAAAGGACCACTTTTTCATTAATTTGTATAACTAAACAGAAACATATAAATTGTGTTTGTCAATTTAGAGAATACTTCAGTGTGTTTTACCAGACGCAGGTCCTGGACTGCCAGTTCCAGATGCGAATAGTCTGGTCATCTGAGGCACTCAGAATCCAGGGGTACTCCTACAGAAAAGGAAATTGTTGCATTTATTCATTAATTTCAACTTAGAAGTTAGAAGTCAGAAGTAGATGTATTTTTGAAGTGTCAGAAAAACTCACATGGTGGAAGAAGGTGGTTCTGATGTAGTCGAGGTGTCCAAGGAGAGTAAAGAGGCAGCGTCTTAACTTGTAGTTCCACACCTGGTCAGAACAGGAATGTTTACTCATCATATACAGTACAGGTCTAGTTCACTGAGGCAATAAAATACTTATATGGAATAATGTATGTATAAAATTGAATTTTAAGTGGATCAGTTGCTGAGATATGGACATCAATGTGAGTAGCATTGAGAAATATACATAAAAACAACATTTTTGGCACAGAACAACCTGTCAGCTTCGTGACATTTCTACGTGGCAACATCCAAGTGCAAAAGCAGCCTAACCTTGATTTTGTAGTCATCTCCTCCAGACACAAACAGAGGCTGCTGTTTGTGGAAATCTATTCCTCTGACGGGGCCTGCAGGCGAAGCCACATCAATTACATCTCATACATATCAAGAACACAGTGTTGAAGGACAAATCACAATATCATACTACATCAGTCACATCGCTGCCTTACCATCATGCTCGTCAAACTTGTCAATCAGTGTGCACATCCGATAGTCCCACAGCTGGATGACTCCGTTGTGCAAACTTGCGAGAACCCATGGCCTCTTGGGATGGAAACTGAGGCCTAAAGTGTATAACAGCTGATCAACTACTTCATAATGTCAGGTGTAAACAGGCCATTAGACTTCAGCTCTCTAACTGTGATATATCATCAACGGAACGACATCGCATTGACTAGTTCAACTAAATACTGCAACATTAGCCTAGTTAGTTAGCACGAAAGCTACAACACGTACAGGCAGGGTCCGTTTGACACACTTAAACACAAGACATGGCATAAATGATGTAAAGCTGGGGGATGCTGCGTATAAACATATTTAAAACAACAACTGATTCATTTCAAAAGACACATTTAAAAGGATCAATAACTAAGTCGGGATAACACTGGCTAGCTTATCGTAGCACATATGCTAACTGCAGCTAGCAAGCTCTTACCTTTGACACGGGCCGACTTCGTCTCAAATTTTGTTAACATCGTCACTCGACAATAAAAGACGTCGTTATGTCAGTGCTGTGGTAAAATATATCTCCAAACGAATAATTAAAACAACTCAAATAGCAGAGACAGCTGGACTTAGGCTGCCCGGTCGTCTTCGCCCATTTAGATGATTCTCCTTTTTCCTGACACGTAGCTCGTTTTGTCTTCCGGTTTTGAACAATAAAGTTGTACATTGAAAACTCGACGCAGAAAGCTCCACGGCGGCGGCGGATAGATATATAACACATAGAACAGAATTGGCAAGAAAAATAACATTATATTTGATCTACATAGACTAACTCTACACTCTCTGGACGGAGCGACCTTTTTACTCCCAAATGCCGACACGGTTAAGAGAGCAAAACAAGGTCAATTAAGAGACTGCTCTGGAAATTTAAATCATAGACCAGCTTCATCACCTGATGGAGTTTGTCATGGAATCGAACAAACTAACTAATAAAACTAAAACTATCATAAAAAGGAGTTCAAAATACTTTGTTAAACAAGGGTTAAAAACAAACCATGTACATGTGATAAAAATTATAACAAAATCAAAGAAATCACATTAAAAAATTGATGAATGATGAAAAATAAATAAATAAATAAATGATAGAACACTTACTTTCTAGAAACCGGAGACCAGATGGGGGTATTGCACCACATAGGATTACTCAGTTAGCCAGGTAACTTCAAAAATAGCATGCAACTATTCTAAACATTTTAGCAATAACCTATAAAAACTTATTGTGGTCAACCATTTCAACCATTGGGTAAAAAAAATCATTAGAAGGCCAAATGAATTTATTTTGAATAAAGGCCAAGGCAACACATGGTCCAGTGAAAAGAGATTGTGATTCCCCTGGACTGGAGAACAACTGAGCTGTTTGGCTGTAACAATGTCCATCAGGAGCTCACAGTGCGGTGGAAGTATAGATCCTTGACTTCAGTAAAAGTACAAAGACCACACTGTCAAAATACTCTGTTGTAAAAGTCGTGCATTGAAAATGTTACCTCAGTGAACATATCGAAATATAATCAGAAAGAAGGATTACTACTGTGTGTAGTCTAATAGGTGGAGACACATGCTCCCTGTCATTGTTATACTATCATGTTTAATTCCATGACATTATCATGACTGGTGCACTCAGGTAAAAGCCGGATTTCACACACACACACACACACACACACACACACACACACACACACACACACACACACACACACACACAACAATGCCAGAAAGAAGACCCTAATGTAAGTATTTGAATGTAGTTGAAGTATCAGCAAGCCTGTGCAAAAAATAGTTGAATGAGTTGTTTAATTCCGATTGTCAGTCCCCAGCAGCAGCTATGTGAGGCCATCAGAAGTCAGGATGGGATGGGAGCTGTGAGTTTTGTGGATGAAAAGACAGCGGAGAGATAAATGAGCAGGGCACTGCAGAGAAGTGTATGGTTTCCCGTCCCTCCTCCAGTTGAGCTGTACCCTACATTGTATGTGACAGAGGGTCCAGCTAAGGCGGAGCAAGCATTGGTTTGTGTGATGTTGGTTTTAGTTGAGGAGGGAGAGTGGAGAAAGGTTTTGAGGTGAAGGCGGCCTGGGGCTTCGGGTGGGAGTGTGAAGTTGTGGGTGAGCGGGAGTCGAACCGTCAATCTTGGAGTGCTAAGCAGCTGCGCATGCGCAGTATAGAACGATGCTATGTGCGGTAGTCTTAACCGCTCGGCCACGGCAGAAAAATGGCTCACTGCATGTGAAAAAACGGGTAGTGGGCACAGCCACCATTTAATCCAACTAATGCTGGTATTGACTGAGGCTATGATGATGTCAAGGCAGGCTGCAAGAGAAAAAAAAGCCAAAGAACAACAAGATGTTATTAGGGAAGATCCAATGGCCACCACAGTGTGGAGTGATGAGACAGACAAGAGGGCATGAAGTATTATGTGCACTTTGACTTGTGAAGTAAAAGTGGTGACAGCACAGTGTGAAAATCCTCCACCCCAGGAAGCCTTGGGGTTGTATGAATTATGAGCCGATTGTACAGCATAAGTGTGTTTGCATGAAATGTTTAAAAATTGAGATAGTTTGGCCAGCTGTGTGTACCGTGGTGCCCTCTGGCATGTGCTAGTTATAGCTCTTATGTTTGCACATCGCCTGTCATATGCGGTGATCCTCTATGGCACATCAACGCATATGACGGCAGTGAGTGGCTCCATGGTAACAGGCTGGTTTCCCAACTAACTGCCTACAGAATATACCAAGCTGGTCGAGCCCTATTTAAAGGGCTCCAGTGTCCTCGACATCTCACTCAGGGTGTTCACCTGTGTCCTCTGGCTATTTTCATGTCTGACACATTCTGCCTCTCTGACTGACTTGCTACAGACTCTTGTCAGAAATTACATGGCTTTCATTTTCAACACATTGGCTTGGATTTGCTCGATTTGAGGCTGCCCCTTGGAATAATGGATGATTTCCAATAATACATTGTAAGACAAGGGTATTGAGAATTGTTATATCCATTAAGGAGGACGTTTTGTCAGTTATATGCCGACTGGTGAGGTGGGCACAGCTGCCACTGGGGCACTGTTGAGTTGTTTTGTCTGCTACAAACACCAGCCATCACATTATTGATGGCTTTGTTATGTTTTTAATCTCGCCACTCCTGCCATGGAATCCAAATGTCATCAACACTGCGCAAGGGGGCAGAGGGAAATGAGCTGCAGTACCATTTTCGACCACATCGAGGAGTCAATGGACTGGTGGCGCTCTTTCAACCTTCAGGCTGCTGCCAATGAAGACAGTCAAGCATCCCTGTGTCCACAAAGTAACCACTGCCTGAGGAAATCCACTTGAGTGGGACAGATGTCGGGGAAGTTGCTGGTGATCGTCATCACTTGACTTCAAAGAAGTTTCTTCAACTAATCCTCAACAAATTTTGCCTCACAATAGGGAGCACTACTATCAGTATCCTGTTACATAGCCTGCATTCAGTTATATGGTCAGTGACATGCTGGGCAGTGCTGAAAAGTGACTAACATTTCAACCAGTTGAAAAAAAAAATCATTAGAAGCCCAAATGTCTTTATTTTGAATAAAGGCCAAGGCAACACATGGTCCAGTGAAAAGAGATTGTGATTCCCCTGGACTGGAGAACAACTGAGCTGTTTGGCTGTAACAATGTCCATCAGGAGCCCACAGTGCGGTGGAAGTATAGATCCTTGACTTCAGTAAAAGTACAAAGACCACACTGTCAAAATACTCTGTTGCTTGTAAAAGTCGTGCATTGAAAATGTTACCTGACTGAAAATATCTAAGCATGATCAGGAAGAAGGATTACTACTGTGTGTAGTCTAATAGGTGGAGACACATGCTCCCTGTGACTGTTATACTATCATGTTGTATTCCATGACATTATCATGACTGGTGCACTCAGGTAAAAGCAGAATTTTACATACACACACACGCACGCACGCACACACACACACACACACACACACACACACACACACACACACACACACACAGAGAGAGAGAGAGAGAGAGAGAGAGAGAGAGAGAGAAGAATGCGAAAAAGAAGGCCCTGATTGAAGTCATTGAATCACTGTGCAAATATGAAGGTAGTTGAAGTATCACACAGTGTAGCAAACCCACTTTGTGTTTTGTGCTTGAGTTTCTCGTTTTGTCCACCAGAGGGCAGCCTGCACTGTTTATAAGTTCATTGGGAAGAAATAAATAGTATTTTTGACATGATTCTTTTATAAATATATTTCATGATTAGAGTTTTGCTAAAAAGGTAATTTCATCTATATGTATGTGTATATTTTGCTCATTTAAGAGCTAAAAGGGTTCATTTTAAGAGTGCAAGATTTTATTTTGAAGGTCGCTAGTTCGTACTTCCGGTTACTGTGTGTTGCCGGGAAAATTCAGCCATAAACACGGAATCAACAAGTTGACGGTGAAAATGAGAACGTAAACAAAGGAAAATGCATGTAAAGCAGCAAAACAGAAACGGTGACGGAAACGGAGTGTATTTTGGCAACCCCCTGAAGAGGCACAAGGTTGGTGTTTGTGAATGTAACTATATTTTTGGCGATATGTGTGTGTAGTAAAATTATGCTAGCTTGTTGCTCATGTGTTTAGCAATCTTACATGGCTGAGTATTCAGATAAGCTTGCACTGTGATTGTTTACCAGTTATTATATAGGGAAATGGTAACAGAGATGTGATTTGTTGTTTTCTTTGTTTTTCTTACAAGTTCTCACGTTGGTTTATTGTGGAGCTGATCGTGGATATGAAATAAACACTAAAAACCATCAGTCGAGTCTCTTACCATCTTTCGGAGGGTATGCTACACACAGCCACTGTAAATGTAGTGATATGACTTGTTTAATTCCAAGTGGCAGTCCCCACCAGCAGCTATGTGAGCCTATCAGCAGCCAGGATGGGATGGGAGCTGTGAGTTTTGTGGATTAAAGGAAAGAGGGGAAATAAATGTAGCTTGTAGTATCCTGTCCGTCCTTGAGTTGAGCGGTAGCCTGCATTGTATGTGATAGACGGTGGAGCTGCGCTCAAGGAGCTGTGGGCGAGTGGGAATCCAACTCGACTTCAATGAGTTTCAAACAGCTGCGCATGCGCAGTATAGGCTTGTGTTCCATGCATGCGCCTCAACCGTTCGGCCACAGCATGAAAACCGCTCAAGTGCCATGAAAAGACGGGGTAGTGGCCCAGCTCCCAGCTAATCCACCTAATTATAGTATTAATGGGGGATATTATCATGTCAAGAGAATATATATATATGTATATATATATATATTATTAGGTAAGAGCCAATGGCCGTGACAGTGTGGAGTATGAAACAGACAAGAGGGCATTAAGTATTATGTTCACTTTCACTTATTAAGTCAAAGTGCTGATAGCACAGTGTGAAAATACTCCACTACAAGTAGCCTAAAAGTCCTTTATATTATCAGCAGATTGTATATACATGTAGACAGCATAAGTGTGTTTGCATGACATGGTGAAAAAAAAATGAGGTAGTTTCTCTTGCTGTTGTTACCATGGCATATGGCCTCAGTCTTGCCCCTCCGTCCATTTCTGACCGCTAATCCTGTTGACATTGGGCCAGAGTACACCCCTGGACAGAGGGCACAGGGCTGAGATGTAGAGACAGACAACCATTCCCGCTCACATTCACACCTAGGGGCAATTTACCCAAACCTATCCCCAACCTGCATGTCTTTGGAGTGTGGGAGGAAGCCGGACTACCCGGAGAGAACCCACGCTGACACGGGGAGATCATGCAAACTCCGCACAGATGAACCAGGAACCCCTCTTGCTGTGAGGCGACAGTGCTAAGCACCACGCCACCGTGCCGCCCGCCCTCTGACATATATGCCAGTTCTTCTTTCTTTGTACCAGTCATATTTACTCCCTGTCTGTGTCTCTGTGCCTCGCCTGCCATGTGCATTTTTCAGTTCTATCGTACCAACGGCCGTCTCAGCGCACATAGCAGCGGTGCGTATTTGACCATATATTCCATGGTAACAACAACACATCACTTAGAAACTACCTATGAATAACCCTAGCTGGTCGAGCCCTATTTAAAGGGCTCCAATCTCCTCGACATCTCACTGAGGGTGTTGAGCTTTTTCCTCTGGCTATTTCCATGTGTCACACACTCTGCCTCTCTGACTGACTTGCCACACACTCTTTTCACAATTCAAATAGCTTTCATTTTCAAAATATTGGCTTTCATTTGCTTGATTTCAGGCTGCCGCTTGGAATTATGGGTAATATCCAGTAAGAACTCGTTGGATATGTGTATTAAAAATTTCTTAGATCCATAAATGGGAACTTTTATCACTTAGATGCTTGACTGCTGAGCTGGGCAGTGACAGAAATCAGCTGTTGTCTAGCCACAGCTGCCACTGTAGCACTGTTGACTTGTTTTGTCTGCTACAAACACCAGCCATCACATTATTGATGGCTTTGTTATGTTTTTAATCTCGCCACTCCTGCCATGGAATCCAAATGTCATTAACACTGCGCAAGGGGGCAGAGGGAAATGAGCTGCAGTACAATTTTCGACCACATCGAGGAGACAATGGACTGGTGGCGCTCTTTCAACCTTCAGGCTGCTCGCAATAAACACAGTGCGGTTTTCTTAGGACCTCCGGATTTTCAACAGCTTCCGACGAGCCGTCAACAGCAAGCAATGGCACAAGTAGGCAGAGGGCTTGGAGTCCAAACGAAGTGTAAGAAAAATCTGATGAGGAGCCTTGACTCTGTTATCATTCTCGATTCAACGTCTCTGTCAAATGCCGGCACTTTTTTCTTGAGCGCCACAAAATTCAGCATTAAAGCATGGAGTGGCCCACCTCAAGTCAGTGTTTTGCAGTGACACACAAAAGCATTTATTAATATTTATTGTTATTGGATTCCCATCCCTCCTCCAGCTGAGCTGTAGCCTACATTATATGTGACAGAGGGTCCAGCTGAGCCGGAGCAAGCATTGGTTTGTGAGAGGTTGGTTTTGGTTGAGGAGGGAGAGCGGAGAGAGGTTTTGAGGTGAAGGCGGCCTGTGGCTTCGGGTGTGAGTTTGAAGTTGTGGGTGAGCGGGAGTCGAACCGTCAATCTTGGAGTGCTAAGCAGCTGCGCATGCGCAGTATAGAATGATGCTATGTGCGGTAGTCTTAACCGCTCGGCCACGGAGGAGATACGGTTCGGTACATGGGAAAAAACCAGTAGTGAACCAGCTCCCATTTAATCCAACTAATGCTGGTATTGACTGAGGCTATGATGATGTCAAGGCAGGCTGCAAGAGGAAAAAAGCCCAAAAACCAACGAGATGTTATCAGGGAAGATCCAATGGCCACCACAGTGTGGAGTGATGAGACAGACAAGAGGGCATGAAGTATTATGTGCACTTTGACTTGTGAAGTAAAAGTGGTGACAGCACAGTGTGAAAATCCTCCACCCCAGGAAGCCTTGGGGTTGTATGAATTATGAGCAGATTGTATATAGCATAAGTGTGTTTGCATGAAATGTTTAAAAATGGAGGTAGTTTGGCCAGCTGTGTGTACCGTGGTGCCCTCTGG